>CM046667.1:53219520-53819520 GCA_025594165.1 Tamias sibiricus | reverse complement strand
CAATTACTGCCAAGGACACAGGGCCCTTCTCTCCAGGCTTCCCTTTGAAAAGCTATCTTTCTGGGAAGGTTAAAACTTCAAAATTTCTTATACTACCCCCCCCATTACATGTTGCTGAAGCCAGGTTCAGAGCAAGTGCTTCTGAGAGGAGATAAGGGTCTCCACTCATGGAACAGTTTACAACAGTCATGGCACTGTTCATAATAATGAGACACCCCCCCCCCACCGCAATTGCCCTTATCTCAACTTATAAAGTGCTAGTTCCATGCTAGAATCAGAATTTTACCTCAGGAGAAAAGCAAGCTTTAAAACAGATAACTCCTAATCTCCTTCCCAAGAAGCAAATTTCATTTTCAAGAAATTGGGTAGAAGGTCAAGCCAAAGCATGCTTTTAAGACAGAGTGGGTTATGGTGAAAGGAAATTGGGAGAAGATAGACTCACTAAAAATACCAGCTTAATTGTAGGCCTATAGGAGAAAACTGTGGAAACAGAGAGCTAGGAGGAGCTCTTTTGGAGTTATAATAAAACTCAAACACTGACTTAGAGTAATATTAATTCAAAAGAGCATGAATTTGATTGGATTAGTCTGAAAAGCAATTTATATTCCCCTTGGGAATTAGAATTAATGGAGTTTAACAATTTGGGCAGGAAGAAATATGCATCACTAAAATAACCCAGCCAGTCAGTAAAAATGTAGGAGAATATATATTAACAGCCTTGGGGAGATAGAACCAGTACCCAAATTTGATACAATATATTTTCTAAAATGTCCAAATTCCTTTATAAAAAATACAAAAGATGCAAAGAAATAGAAAAAGAAGCAAGCAACAGAAATTGCTGTTAAAGTGAGAAAGATATTGGATTTAACAGAAAACAAATTCAAATAGAAAATACCAATAAAGATTGACACTACCAAAAAGAAACAAGTAGAAATTCTGGAGTTAGAAACGACAATAATTTTTTTTTTTTTGATTTTACATTTTTTTTTTATTTAGCATTTTTTTACATACAATTGCTTGCATACAGAGTATATTCGTACAATTCAGGTCTTCAATCATGCATTTAGGAAAATGATATCCATCTCATTCAAACACCTTTTCTTTTCTTTTTCCTTTTCTCCCTACATACGAGGACTAGAAGAACACTAGAATGGTCAAAGGGAAGGGAGAGTAAGGGAGGGAGCAAGGGGGGAGGGAGAGGGAGAAAAGAAACGACAATAATTGATATGAGAAATTCACTGGCAGGCTCAACAGTAGATTTGAACAGGCAGAAAAAAAAAATGAACAAACTTTAAGACTGATCGATTATAAAATCAGAAGAACAGAGACAAAAAATGAAGAAAATAAACAGAATTTGACACATAGATGGGAGATATACCATAAGCACAACAATATGTGGGGTAATGGAATTTCATAAAAGAAAGGCAAGAGAAAGGAAGAGAAAAAATGTTCAAAAAGTAAAGTGGGTTAAGAGCAAAGCTGGATCAAGCTATGGAATTATTATTCCAGATGGTAGCACAAACACATAGGAACAAATAGGAAAAAAAACCAGAAATGATAAATAAGAAAGCTAATATAATTAAAAACTATAAATATATGCATGCTGTCATATATTGAAGCACTAATTCCTACTACCTTAGAATGTGAATGTATTTGGAAATTAAGCCTTTAAATAGATGATGAATTCAAAATGAGGCTAAGTTGGATGCTGATCTGATCTGACTAGTATCCTTATAAGAAGAGGAAATTTGGACACAGACAGAGAGATACCAGGGTAATTGAGTTACTATTTATTAGAAGATGATTATGATATGTTAAGAAGTCTATGGTAATACCTATAGTAATCACTAGGGAAACAAATCTACAGTATATTTAATATATTATTAAAATTAAAATACTACATTAGAAAATATTCACTAATGTAAAAGAAAGAATTTATGGCATAATGGAGTAAAATGAAGATAAAATATATAGAAAACTAAAAGAAAACTGGCAAAAGTAAATTCACTACATCAAAAATAGCAAAAATGTGAATGGATTAAGCAATACAAACATAAGACTTTTAAATTAAAAAGTTTTGCCATTTTCATTCAACATGGATGAATCTGGAGAATGTTAGGCTAAGTGTAATAAGCCAGTAGGAGAATCACAAATACTGCATAATTTTACATATATGAAGTATATATAATAGTTAAACTCAGAAAAGTAGAGATATCATAGAGTTGCCAGGGGCTAGGGGTTTGGGGAAATGGGAAATAATTGTTGAATGGGTATAAAGTTTCAGTTATATTAGATGAAGTAGGTTTTAGAATCTGCTATTACAACATAGTTCCTATAGTTAACAATATGATATTGTACACCTCAAAATTTGTTAGAAAGGTAGATATCATATTAAGTGTTCTTACTACACAAAAAGCAAGCAAGCAAACAAACCTAAGAGTTAAGAGGAAATTTTTGGACATATTTGTTATCTTTACCATTTTGACTATGGTGATAATGGGTATTTGCATACCCATCACTCATCACTCATCAAATTGTACACGTGAAATATGTGAAAATTTTTTGTATATAAATTATACTTTAATAAATCTATTTAAACAAACAAACAAAACCCCAAGTATATATATATATATATATATATATATATATATATATATATATATTTGATTATATATATACTGGCTATAGGAGACATACTTAGATTCAAGATACAAATAAATTGAAAGCAGTAAGGATAGAAAAATATATATTGCACATAACAATTATAAAAATGCTGGAGTGCTTATACTAATATAAAACATGATAAATTTAAAATAAAAATGTAAGTATATATGAAGTGAGACCATTTGTAATGTCTAAAGTGTCAATCATGAAATTAAAACAATTATAAATATATATGTACCTAATTACAGAATACCAAAATACAGAAAGTAAAAACTGACATATATGGAAAAATAGTTCAATGACAATAGGTATTTAAATATATCCCACTTTCAATAATGAAGGAAATATTTGGGCAGAAGGTCTACCAAGAAAATATAGAGCTTAGAAAATACTATAAACCAACCAACCAGAACGAACAGACACTTGCAGACTATTACTCAAAAACAGTAGAAAACATACTGCTCTTGTGAACATTCTGTATTACAGATCTAATGGTAGGCCATGAGATAATCCTTGATCAAACTGAAATGATTGAAGAAATAAAAAATGTGTTCTCTGACTAAAGTGGAATTAAATTAAAAATTAATACAGAAAGAATTTTTTAAAAAAATCTTTATTTTTTTTTATTTATATGTGGTGCAGAGGATTGAACCCAGTGCCTCACATGTACAAGGCAAGTGCTCCACCACTGAGCTATAACCCACGTCCCCAGAAAGAAATTTGGAAATTCACAAATATGTGAAAATTAAAGAACTTACCCTCAAAAATTAGTAAGTTAGGAATAAATCAAAAGTGAAATTAGAAAGTATCTTTAGATTAGTAAAAATAAACATAAAATACATAACAAATGAGATGGTGTTCAAGCAGTACCCAGAGAGAAATATATAGATATAAATGCATATGTGAATAGAGAACAAAGATTTAAAAATAATAAAACTAATTTTTTACATTAAGAAACTAGGAAAACAACAAAAAGTCTAAACCCAAATCAGACAGAAGAAAATAAGTAAAAACTGAAAAAAATGTTAGTGCATAAATGAAATGGGCAATAGAAAACTAATATACAACATTAAGTAAGTCAGGAGTTTCTTTGAAAAAATCAATAATATAACAAATTTTTATTTATGTAGATTTATCAAGAATGAAAGAAGAATCAAATTAGTAAAATGAATGACAGAAGTAGGGAAACCACATCTATTTGACAAATAATAAGATGATTATAACAGAATACTATGAACACCTTTATGCCAACAAGTTACATAACTTAAAAAGATACACAAATTCCTAGAATGAAGCAAAGTACGAAAACTCATTCAAGAAGAAACAGGAATTCTGAATAGGCCCATAAGAAACTGAAGAAATTAGTAATGAAATAATCTTCCCACAAAGCAGAGCCCAGAACCAAAATGGCTTCACTTTTAAATTCAACCAACGTTAAAAAAATTAATACCAATCTTCACAAACTCTTTCAAAAATAGAATACAAAGGAACATTTCCCAATTCATTTTCTAAGGATAGTATTAATCATGTGAAAAATAAAGACATCACAAGAAAAGGGAAAATCACTGTTAAATTTTATAACATCAAGACAAAATCCTCAACAAGATACTGGCAAAATGAATTTTAATCATACTTTTTAAAGTATTATGGAGTATTAAAGAGTGGTGTGTAAAAGAAAAATTTAAAAACCTCTAATCTTGTAGACAGTCACAGAGTCAGCAACCTAGCCAACTAACCCTGTGTCTGTTAAATCTATGCTAGACTGCATTAAAGGTTAAAAATAATGATAGTGTATAATGAAAATTAATCATATTTGGTCATTGTGCTGACTATAATTTTGGGGAATGCATATGGAGATACTTATTTCATTTTAAAGTATGTTAAATATGAGATTTTAATAATAACCAATTCTGATCATTTTTTAAGTATAACATGAAAAAAGGTCACTTGTTATTACTGGTTATAACTCTAAAATAGACTCTATATGAATTAATTGACATTAAATTTCTTTCCTATATGTTCTGTTAAATTATTTTTAATTTTTTTTTTTTTTTTTTTGGTGCTAGGGATCAAACCCAGGGCCTTGTGCATGTGAGGCAAGCACTCTACAAACTGAGCTATATCCCCAGCCTGATTTTACAAATTTTTGATTGCTTTTAAATGTTTCAGTTTATTAACAGTTGTCTAATTTTGAAGGCATATTCATCTAAGGAAGGATGGAACAAAAATTAAATTAGTTTTTCTGCTCCTTAACAAAACCACATACCTCTCACAGCTATTTTAATTCAACCTGTGAGAAACCATAAAGACATATTAAAATATCACCAGTATTTTGTGAAACATGTTTCTAATATTCATCTATTTCCTGGAACATTCAGATTTAACACTAGAATAAAAGATCAAATATGCTTTATCCTGCTTTTTTTTTTTCTGAAGGACTCTAGCCATTTGATTCAATTAAGGGCATATTTTAATACTGGATTAATGCCACATGTTCACTTTTTATATTGTTTACACTCCATAATAACACTTTAATAAAATTACAGTTTATAATATTCTCCCTTGTATCCATATGAAAACCATATACATACCAGTAACTGTTTCCACATAATAAATTTTGTTTTGTCAACAATGATTTATATTATTAATAATAAAATACCAAAAGGCTTGATATACAGTGATTAAAGAAATGGAAAATTATCATCAAATATTACGTGTAAATATGCATATACATTTGTGTATATGTCTGGAAAAATGAGTCCTTAATATAATCAGCACATGAGGCATATCATTTTTCATATTCTCCTACAACGTGTAAATTTTGAGGTAGTAATGTTCTTATTGTGTCTTTAAATAATAGTAAAGAGTTTTCTTTTCATTGCAATTTTTTGTTGTTATCATTAAAACTCAAGACAGACAAATGCACACTGATTGTACAGTATAAATTAATCATAATGCTCCAAGCAAAAAAATATTTTTTAACTGAATCAATATTTCAGTTTTGGATATTAGCAGATGGAATAGAATTAGATGTAAAAAGTATTAATTCAAAAAAATTTTTAATTTGAAAGAACACCAAATCTGAATAAGCAGAAAGCTTATAGACAAGATTTTTAAATTTGTATGATCAATTACCAGTTCAAGAAAGAAATTATTTACTTTCATTATTTGTTCTATTTTATCTGATGATGCTTATATGTTTATAGGAATGTGAACACATTTAATTATTTAATTTCTTCTCAAAATGGTTCATGTAAAAGAGGTAAAGAATACTACATAGTTATTTTAAGGGTGAAAATAACTAATTGCAATAAATTTACATCCACCAATAACTTACCTAAAGTCTCCAGCAGTTGAGAAGGGGTTTTTCACATTTACAGTAACTTCCTTCCATTGATAACATGGAGTTTTGCATTTCAGAATTTCCTAATGTACAAAGAAAGAAAGAAAGAAATCATACTTTATGATAATATCAAAAACATCTTTAATTATATATAATACAAAGTTAAAATCTACAAATCGTCCACTTAAATATTAAACTGACACTAGTTTATTAAATTCTCCTCATCCCATAAATATTATACTGCTAAAATCTGGATAGGAAAGGATAAAAATATATTTAATCTCAATACTGATACATAGTACTATGCTAAAATTCAACCATTTGTTAAAGCAGTGTTTCTCAAATTGATCTCTTTAAAATTGGTTTGTTAATGACTGGACATGGATTTTCAAATAATCAGTCAATACACACACACACACACACACACACACACACGGCTCTATAAGGCAGAGAGAGGCGTGCTGTGTGTGTGCATGTGTGTATAAATATCTGTGTATAAGACTGTGAGTATGCTATGTCTGCATTTATAATGTGGTGGCTACACTGACATTTATATTGTAATAAAAGCACAGATACAAAATAAAAAATTCAAATTATCCAAGAGAATTTCATGGAGTAGTATTTTCTGGAAATTTCATATTTTTAAGATGAATATGCTCTTGACTTATTTTATTTCTACATTGTTATCTAATTTACTTCTTAGTTTTCCAAGACCAGAGTGAACAGATGGGGAAGTAACCAGAGTTTCATGACCTTCAAGTGTCAGTTTTTCTCCCCTGAGGTCACATTAATGACAGGCTAAAACTTGCTATGTCTTTAACCACATATGGCAAAGCATTATGTTGTTTCAGACAATTTACATGAGAGAATCAGGAAGTATTATGCATTCAATATTTAAAACGATATCAGAAGACAAAAACATATATCTTGGTAACAAATGCCCACTTCCTGTTCTGGGCATCATTGTCTAATGAGCCTGTCTGTCCATGTGAGCATCGTCTTTTGTTTTCCACACACAACTTACCACTAATTGAGCCTCCCAGAGTGAGTGTCTTTTTCCCAATCTTATTTTGTATCCCCCAAATTCTTTAAAATCCATATGACAATCTGGCAATAATAAACTTGCTTGTTCTTTACCATATATCCATAGTAGAAAATAATATTTATTTATAATGGCTATGGAAGGCAATCATAACAACATCCCATCCATTTTATAAAGATTTAAAAATCGTTCTCCCCCATTCTTTGAGGTATAAACACTTTGAACTCTGTTAAGAACATCATCACCTTTCAATAAATGCCAGCATTAGCGTTAACTTTTATAATGGATTTCTTCCACAAGACACTCCAGATAAATTGATAATGTTCCTGTCAGAGAAAAGAAAAATCTTTTTTTTTTTTTTTTTTTTTGGATGCATAAACTCTCAACCCCTAGTCCAAACAAAAATATAAACACAGGCCCGGAGCTGCTTTAACTTAAATCACAAATATTCAGAGCAAAATGATGATCTCAAGGATCAAGAGCTATGTAGAAATAAAACATGAAAGAACATCCATGGTCATGACATCCCAGGGTTGGGGAACAGAAGCAAAGATATACAAAAATAAGTAAAAATTACTTACAATTGCTTTAAAATTAAGGACTTCACCTTTTAGAGCAAAAGTCATTGTAACACCTTCTATTCCACACTTGGGTTTAGAAATTAAGAGCAATGAAGCTTCAGCAGGATGGAGGAAGCGACTGGTAAATTTCAGAGTGATATTAATTTGGTTTCTATTTAATATAAGATAAAAGAGAAAACAGTTTATTGAAAAGACAAGAAGTATTTTATTCAGTGTAGAACATGTGCTTATTTACACCCCTAGATTCTAAATGGATTTACCTTTACAAAAAATATAAAGACTGTTGAACTCTTGATCCAGCCTCTAAAATCTAAATTTACCTCCCAAATGTATGTATGCCAAATATTGCATTTTCTAACAGTGAGCCACAGGAAATCATATATGCATTTTTGTACAAAATTCATAGTACATTGTTTCCTAGTGTTTAGCCAAATTCATAGTCATGTCATGTGGTTTTGGTTTTATGGAGAAAAAAATAACAATTTAAAAAATACCTAAAGCCCTGGTTGAAAAAAAAAATGAAGTTCAAATTCACTTGATGGTAGATAAGTAGTAATATCCTTGTTGTTTCAGAGAAATATTCAATTTAAAGAAAGAATAAAGAAAATATGCCAATTCCCCTTAATCTTTACCTCTGTAGTATAAAATATGGCATAATGCAAAAAGTCTTATAAATTTGGAGAAGATTCTATTTATTATTTTGTAGGAAAATTATTATAGCATGGAACTCTAGCAAACTTGCATGCCTTCGCATTGGAGACACATATGTGTGGCCTAACTACAGCTGACATAAGACTTAGGAGAAAGCCCCATGAATTTGCCACAATGCAACAGTGTAAAGGCTCACGAAGAGATGTTGTCAGAGCATTTCTCATTTGCCTCCTTAACTCCCCAAAGAAACTGTCACCAATCAATTTCTCATTGCCTCCTGGATTCTGATTACAGTAGAGTTACAGGCTAGGAAACTGTTTAGTGGCACCGTGAAGTTGGGTTCTCAGCAACAGGGTGCTCTACCATCCATGATGCAGTCATCAGACCCCTTTTATCTGAGCATTACTCTGCACAGGGGACATGAAAGATCTGGCATCTTTGAACATTCTTGCATTTGCTGTTTATATAAACAATGAACTCCCTGAATAAAGAACTAAATGAATGTTCCTTTACTGGCTCAATCTTTCAGGCTGCCTTCACAGGCTTGACACAGCTGTGGGTGATAAATCTTGGGGAAATTTTACCATTGATTTTATTGTGGCTTTTAGCATGGTTAGCATTATCCATCATATGACACTCACTCTTTACAAACTACCACCTATTATCTTATCTTATGGTATACTTATTGTAGAATGGAGTGGGGAATAGATTTCCCTTAGTGTTAAGCCTTGTACCAACTTCTCTAAAAACTTTGTGCAACTGCTATTGAATGGGTAAGATTGGGGAGCAGCAAAGAGTACATTTTTTTTGAAAGATGAACTTTCAAAATCAATAGCAATGTTTTAAAACTGACTTTGTAGGGAAAATTATAACTCACATCTATCAGCAGAAAGGGGGATTTTTATTCAGATATGCATCCTCACTAATCTCCTTACTTTTATGCAAAAGGAGTCTTATAAAAGGCTCATGGGCTTGAACTTAACTAAGAACAAAGAACATTTAATGTTGAAAATTTTTTCTGGGTATGTGCAGGCTTAAATTTTATGTTAAGATTCCTGTGAGTGATTTAGGGATTTTGTAGATATTCCAAATAGATAAAGCCATTCATTCAATAATTGACTCACTTGATTGACAATTATAGTTTATAATGTTCCAGGCACTGTTTTAGGTTTTATGGAATACAGTATTTAGAAAACAAACATACTATTCCTGATTTCCTGGATCATACATTCTAGAGTACATGGCTAATAATGCCACATAACGAAATAAATTGAAAGTTACTAATCATAGATGTGCCACAAAGTGGAACGATAACATGCAATGGTGAGTGAGGTACAGAGTCTGCAGGGTCAGAAGAAGTGATATGTAAGGTGAGATAAGAAAAACGAGATTGAATTAGCTATATTGAAGAGAGGAAGAAAGAAGGTGGAATTACAATGTGTTTCAGGAACTAATCAAAGACCAGTAGCGCTAAAGCATAAGGAACAAGGAGATTAGAGATACAAGTTGTAGCCAAAAGCAAGCCATGAAAACCATAAAATTTCATAAAAATGAAAGTATTCCCAAATACGTGGGAAGCTAAGGCAGAATGATCAAAAATTCAAGGACAGTTTGGAGAACTTAATGAGACCTTGTCTTAAAAATTTTTTTTAAAAAAGGACTAGGGATGTTGCTCAGTGGTAGAGTACTTGCCTAGCATTGACAAGGCCCTAGGTTCCAATCCTCAGTACCACAAAAAAGTAAAAGTATTCCTTGAACTTTGTGGATATACTAGGTCTATATTCTAATGTTGATGGGAAGCTATGGAAATATTTTAAGCAAAGAGTATCATGATTATATTTACATTAAAATAGTTGCCATTCTGATATACAGAATAGGTTGCAGAGAAGCCCTTTAGGAGTCTGTCATGGCAATCTAGCATAAAAATGGTGGAAGCATTAAATTAGGGTGGAAGAGGTGTAGAATAAGAAAGGATGCTAATTTTAAAATAAAATTGATAAACTCAATAGGACCTGATAATGGATTGGATCCTCATGGAAATTTATTTTTTTAAAAGGGGCATTCAAAAATTACCATAATCTAAATAACATGGACATAATGAATGATCTGATAGACATATACTTAAGTCCAATGAAACAAATTTCATAATAGAGTAACCTTTTATTTATTCAAAGTTGTTGTATTTATAATAGTAGTATGCATTATAATTCATAATAAACTCAGGACCAGGGAGATTTGGGCTTCTCTTGAATATATGTAACTCTTTCAAAATATGTTTGGTCATATAGAAGAATCTAAATGACCAAAGTTCCTTTCTGAATTTGTTAGAGATGTCAAAATCAAATACATAGTAAAGTTCAAGTAAGGGTTCCAGGTCCCCAGTCAGTGTATCATAATTGTAGGCTTCATCTTAATTTTCATACTGTTTTATTTTCTTTTGACTCTAATTGCCTCTCCTCATTTAAAAAAAAAAAAAAAAAAAAAAAAAAAAAACAAACAAAAAAAAAACCTCCTTAATATTACATGTACCTTGTAAGATACTCCAAATTGACTTTTGGGAAAGATGCATAATAAATACATATAACACATCAATGTCAGTGTGCATATGGCTCAATGAGAATAATGAGGGGGAAAAAAAGAAACAATGGTTTTCTAAAATTGTACTTTCACTTTCTTTATAGTCCCTCTGTGGTTATAGCTACACCTCATCATCAAATTATATGCAGAAATAAATATGTTTGTTTATATGATAACATAGCTTTTAATATTTTGTATATAAATTACATCTCTGGGAATTTCAATCCATAACTGACAGAAAGAGCTATTACTTGATTGAGACAGAATCTAAGACACGATGTGATACAGATAATTATATAATCTCTTATAATTACAAAACTATGCATTTTGTTTAAGAAAACCATATTTTCTGAGTCTTATTTGTAAAAACCAAATACTATGCTTGCAAAAATATACTTTAAAAACTATCAAATAACAACATTCAAGCATATAAAATAAAATGCATTTAGACAAATGAATGATTGTTTTCCATATATATTTAGAATCGAGCATTACCTCTTCTGGGAACTTTTTTTTTAGTTTCCCCATGAGTACTCATTTGCCTTGTTATCCTTTTTTCCTCTAGGTCTACACACACATCACAAATAAAATAATTATCAAGTAACACCCTCATTGTATATTTGCTTGTCTGAAATTCTGCTAGATTGTGAACATTGATATATTTTCAACCAGTACTTCAAATTAGGGAAGAGAGGAAATTTACTGGTTGCTTCCTATAAGTTCCAGTTATGGTGCCAGGGTGTTTTTCTTACATAATTATGTTTATTACTGACAATACTGTGGGTAAATATTCTGATCTACATTTTCCAAATGAGGCTGAATCACAAGACCCTTCAAATGTCAGGACTGAAACACAGCATTTAATTTATAAATGACATGGGAGAAGTTCTAAACACAATCATGTTTGAAAACCAGATTCATAATCTCTTTTTTCCTAAAAGAAATCTCATCAAAATTATAATAAAGAAATTTAAAAAGGCATCTAGTTGGAGGAAGCCATTATTGCCTAAGGGGCATGATGGGGTTCAGACAACCTCAATCTCTCTAGTGCCACTATAAAATGCCAAACAATTAATTGAACATAAAAGCAAAATATTTTTTAACCCTAAAATGAAGGCTACCAATTGACAAACCCAAGAACATACAGAATCATAATTTACTTTTTGTATCACCATGTTATTACACATATAAATAGATAACCAAGTCTTATCAGACATTAGAATAAATCTTTCAACATGAAAAATTGAGACCAAGTTAAAAAAATGCAAATGACCTCAGAAAAAATAGAGATAATTCAGGTAATAGACAAGAACTTAAAAGTCAGAGATGTTTAAGAAGATACTATACTACCAATTTAAGAACAGGATACTATAAAATAAGGATATGCAAAGAATATCAAAGTATGTGTGCATATATATATGAAAAAAATTGGAAAGGAAGGCTTGCTGATGAAAAGAAGATAAAGCAATGAGATCAAAATTTGTAGTGATGGGCTGGGGTTGTGGCTCAGTGGTAGAGCGCTCGCCTAGCACGTGCGGGGCCCGGGTTCAATCCCCAGCACCACATAAACATAAATGCATTGCATTGTGTACAACTAAAGCAAATAAATAAATATTTTTAAAAAATTGTAGTGATAATATAGGTCTAGAGACAATCCAACTATCAGGTTCAATATAAGACAAATAAAGGTTGCAAAATCTCAGGGGAGAAACATATCAAGTAAGTAATTTAAGAGAATATTCCAGGGCTTATGAAAACAACTTCACAATTAAACCATTTACTGTTTATCCAGCACAGTGAATAAAAGACATTCCCCTTGATAATTCTAGAATAATACCAGGTTATGATGGAAGATCCTAAAAATTTCCAGAGTATGGAAGAACAGATGTGTAGTAGAATTTCTCATAACAAACAATGAATGCTTCAGGACAGTGGAGCTTTATTTTGAGTTATGAGGAAAGATAATTACAACTTAGAATAATATCCCGAGCAAAAAATAAATCAAGTGTAGGAGTAATACAAAGACATGCTCAGAAGTGAAAAATCTTGGGAAATTTACCCATGTATATTTTTTCTTAGAAGTTTTCATAAAGGTGAGTTCATAAAGATGAAGTGAGTAAATTAATAAAGAAAAATATCTTACTTTCCAGAAATAATGTTCAAGATTGACATCACCCCAGTAGGTCCAAAAACAATCAGTTCAAATAAGAGAAGAAAGCAAAGTGCTTTAAAGTGTGTTATACTAGAAGAAAAGGGACTTCAAAGATTTTATGCAGTTTTTTAGCATTTATTGATTTTTTTCAGCTTAAAATGATGGTGTCAAAATATATTGTGTATATATTAATAGTATAAGAAATAGGGAGGCTATGGATGTAGCTTAGTCGTAGAACATATATTTAGCATGTGTGAAGACCTGGGTTCAATGTCCAGCACCAAGGGAAAAAAAGAAATAGGAATAAAATATATTTTTATTGTAGGAAAAGTAATGAATAAAAGATGAAATTAGTGATATTGGGGGAAATAAAGAAATAAGTGAGCTAGATCAAGTTGAATTAGCAAAATAGTCACAAAGATATATGAATTACATTTATGGCAGTGACCATTTGAAAAACTAAAATTATGCATAACTGCAAAAAATTAGAAGTAAGTGCCTCAGGGACAAGATCTCATGAGACAGGAATTTGCTTATTTTAAACTCTTCTGCATATTTAAAATATTAAAGCATGTGCAAGTTAAATTTTGAGAAAACAATTTTTAAAAATAGGTGAAAATGAGAAAATATATGTACATGTACAATATGATCAATAAGCCGCATGCACAAATTACTGTGTCTGAGTAAATATACTGTACCCATGTTAAATTAATGTATACAACTTTCCAAGTATTAAAAGCTTCAAGAAGCATCATAAATAATGCAATATTGTAAAAGGAGGAAAAAGCACTTGTACAAAGATCATGGGTGACTGTTAGGTTCAGTAGAGGATATATTTTCACAAGCCATCTCTTGGAGAAACAAAATACAGTTTTCTATGGGTTGAATTCTGATGTTAAAAACTTAAATCACCAATGTAATGATATTAGGAGTGGGAAATCTTTGGAGGTAGATACAACACTAGTACAGAGACCTCATGAATGAAATTAATATCCTCATATAAATGACCCCTTCTACAGGAAGAAAAAGGGACTATGTATGAAGCAGAACTTGGATCCTTGCCAGATACTGAATCTGCTGGCAGCTTATCCTTTAACTTCCCAGACTTCAGAACTATGAGAAATAAATTTCTGGTTTTAATCTACCCAGTTCACTGTATTTCATTATAATATCCCAAATGGACTAAGATGGAAAATTGACAATAAGATGTAGAGATGTCTGTGTAACAAATATCTAAAAAGGTGGAAGTGGCTTTGGAAACGAAAGTGGGGGTATAAAAATTTTGAGGTGTATGCTCTGCATGAACTATAAAAGGTGATTCTGGTAAAGGCTCAGAAGAAGAAAGCCGGTGAGAAAGCTTTAACCCTCTTAGAGATTATCTGAGAGGATATGGACAAAATATAGGAGCAAATATGGACAAAAAAGGACATTTTGATGAGTTTTCACATGAAAATAAGGAACACATTATTGAACAATAGAAGGAGAACCTTGTTAAAATTTGCAAAGAACTTGGCTTAATATGCTTGCATCCTAGTGTTTGTGGAAGATAGAAATTGTGAGTGATGAAAAAGGATATTTGGCTAAAGAATGTTCTAAGAAAAACATTAAAAGTGTGACTTCTCTTGAATGCTTACGGTAAAATTCAAGAAGAAGGAAATGATTTAAAGGCAAAATTTTTAATCAAAATGGAAGTAGATCTCAAAATTTTAGAAAATTATCAGCTTATCTACATTGAATATAAGGATAAAATATATTTGGAAGGAGAACAAAGATGTGGCAAAGCAACTGTTTAATAAGAATATTAGTATGGATTGGCCATGTTTATGGAAGCCAGATGCTATTCTTTTTTTTTAATATTTTAAAATCTTTTTATTTTTTTTATTTTTCAAATTTATTTTTATTCTAAGTTGTTAGAAATGACAGCAGAATGTATTACATTTCATATTATTCTCATAGAGCACATTTTTACATATCTCTGGTTGTATGCAAAGTACATTACTCCACTCGTGACTTCATATATGCACTTAAGGTAATGATATCCATCTCATTTTACCGTCTTTTTTTTTTCTTCACCCTTTTGCCCCCCCCATCCCCTCCCTCCCCAATGGCCATCATAGTGTTCCTCTAATCCTCCTATGCTCCCCATCCCAACCCCACTGTGAATTGGCCTCCTTATATTCTTAACATAAAAGGGAAAACTGACTCCGAAGGCATTTCAAAGGTCATCAGTGCTGCCTCTCCCCTCATAAGTCCAGATTGCCAGCTTCCATGGGATCTTGGTGTTTGCTGCCCAGCAATGTTTCTAGGCTTTGCTCTTCACATTCCAGTGTCATGCTACTTTGCTGCCCCAATATACAGCTCTCCAGTGAGCCAAGGTCTTATCTTATATGTGGTGGCTGCCCCTCTGGAGGAAATAGGCCATAAATCTTAAAGGTCTTCATGTGGTATCATCTCACAAGCATAGAGTCCAGGAACCACCTGTACCACAGAAAGTACACGTCTCCACCTACATATCAAATGGTGCCCTGAAAAGCCTTGGGACTCAGACACAGAACTTCCATGGTGTAGAACCACCATAGAGAGCCCCAACTAAGGCAATGCAGAGCAGAGATGTGGGAGCAGAGTCTCCCCAGACCCCAGTCCAGTAAAACCACAGGAGTAAGACTGCAGCTTTGAATAATCATGAGCACATGATCCAGGCACACAGCCACCACAGAGATGAGGCCACCACAGGGAACTGCCATGAGGACAAGGCTCAGGCACAGAACTGTCACAGAAACTGAGTTACTCAAATTAATGGGGATAGAGAAAAATGGCAACATTGGAGCTTCTTTAAGGTAGAATTTTGTTCCTTGTTCACTTATAGTTTCTAAATTTTCTATAATAACCACATATTGTTTTATAATAAAATTATTATAAATATCATATAGCCTATAAGGTTATATATTTATATTTATATAATTTTAGTATATACTACTTCTAGCTTCCTGCATGAAACAGAACTGTGTACATAAATAAACAATTTATAATATTAACTCTATGGCTCATACACATACAAAATAAAATTAAATGCATGCATGAGAATAGCTGTTTTGTATAATTAGAATTATTTTTACAAAATTAGTGAGGAATCTCAGAAACATGAATATTTTATCTATCAATGATGTTCTTTCACTTTATATATATATATAAAATCCAAGTCACCTTTTTATAATTACAAAAAATATTAAATGACTGTAGTTGATATGTTCAATAAATAAAAAGAAAAACACTCACTTTGGAGAAATAGTTACAACATTCCCTTCTTGGGCAAGAGAGAAGTCAACAGCATCTCTTCCAACAATTGTAGCATTATACACTAAGTTTTTCATGCTTGAATTTTTCAGTACAATCTATATAGAAGTAGAATAGGGTATAAATAAGATAATAAATTTAAAAATCATACAACTGTATCATCCCTTATTTTAACCACAAGGTTATACATTATAATGATGAAAAGACTTATTTTACACTAACTAGGGTAAGGCAGACTTTGTGTTTAAATACAGCACCTCTATATAACTATGTATATATGTATCTATCCCTCCATTCATCCATCGATCATTTCATCCATCTTGTTTATCTGAAGTGGGCATTAAGGATCTTTTAACAAAGGAAATGACACATGGAAAGTCAACTGATCATCAAGGACTTCAAGACCAAAATTAACAATTTATATTTAACTGTTATTGCAAAGGGAAATCATTGGCATATTTTAAACAGAGATCTTGCCTACTACAATTTACAAAAAGGATAATCTGACTGCCTAATTCAGGAAGTATTATAAGGATGTAAGTTTAAAAACATAGCTTCAGTCTGGAAATGATCATGGCCTAGTCTAGAAGCAATAGTTTAGTTAGCATTGGTGGTTTCTTCATAAACCAGATAGGTAGAAAGTATCAGACAATCATTAGCGATTATTATATTTTTTGAAAAATGTCAGTCCACAAAGTGTTTATGTAGAATATACTGGGGATTCAAAAAACAAATGAACAAAGAAACAAACATATTAAGAAATTAACAAAGATTTTTCTTCTTGATGAAACTCTAGCCAGGCTCCTTTGAGCTGTTTCACTAGGCCCCATCTTTGGGCATGTCATCAAGAGCCTTATTATCTATTTATCTACCTACTATCTACCTATTTATCTAGCACTGGGCATTGAAAAGGGGGCACACTACCATTGAGCTACATCCCCAGCCCTTTTTGTTTTTTATTTTGAGTCAGGGTCTCATTAAGTTGCCAAGTCTGACTTCAAAATATCGATCCTCCTTCCTTACTCTCATTCATTGCTGGGATTATATACATGTGCCACCAAACCTGGCAACAGTTCAATTTTAGCAGAATCTTGCTAAGTCAGTTTAGTCAGAATCCTCTTCCTTTGATATCTAATCATCCTTCATATTGGACCAAATTCTTCATCCTCCACCATCTCCCCAGTAGGTGTCC
Organism: Tamias sibiricus; assembly: GCA_025594165.1. Classification (NCBI taxonomy): domain Eukaryota; kingdom Metazoa; phylum Chordata; class Mammalia; order Rodentia; family Sciuridae; genus Tamias; species Tamias sibiricus. The sequence continues at coordinate 53,802,024 of CM046667.1, read as the reverse complement.
TCTGATCATACTGGCCTTCCTGCAGCAAGCATCTTATTAGGTTGGATTAGCCAGAATTTTCCTTTGACCCTAATGTTTCCTCTTAGTAATTTTCCATTCCTTTCTTGGCTATAAATTCTTACTTAACCTTCTTGTATTCAGAGTTGAGTTCAATCTCTCTCTCCTACTGCAAAATTGCATTGCAGTCCCCATACCTAGTCCTAAATAAATTCTACCTTATCATTTTAATCAATGTCATGAAGAATTTTTTACCAAGATGCAGGGATGTCATGAAAATTACTGACCTAAAAGAGGGAGAAGACTTGGTGAAATTGATGACTGTGAAAATTTTTTAAAAAAGGTGACTACAACATAAGTAGTCCAAGAGCCCGGTCTCAGATATTTCAAAAATAAAAAAGTAGTAGTATGCGTAGTTATACTGGATCATAAGGAATATAGTGGCGATGTGGCGAAAGATTAAATTACATAATTTCCTGTTCAATGAGAATTTTGGTAAATACTAGAACAAGAGTGTTGTTGCTTGAGAATCTGTCCATTCCCCTCACCTCCAAGGATATTGGGATTTCATGTTACTTAACAATTAAAGATATATTTATAATGAGGGAAAGTCCATTCTAGTGTAGTATTTTTATGTATGTATATATTTATGCATACTATATGCATGTATATATGTCTGTAATTCACGTATTCATTAATGATTTTGAAGTCCTGGAGAGCTCATTTCCATTTTCTTTTTGGAAAATGTTGAAAATCATAGTAGATTCATTATGAACTATTATTAGCTTACAGACCTGGAACTTCCATAGCCATTGATTAAATCTTAAGGAAGTCACTTATTCTCCTATTGTCATATTAGATATATTAGATTCATCTGATGTAAGACTGTTCCAGTCATCTCAGTGTGAAATTTATTCCAAAAAGCAAGAAGAAAAGTTCAATTGATTTTGAAAAGTCTCAGAAAATCACTATACTTTGTTGTTTTTTAAAAAATGATCACTATTTTTGTTTTACTAGTTTCATCATTCTATGTTTCTCTTACTGAATAGGTATAAAGGTATTTTTTCAATTTGAGAAGCCATTTGATGAGTTTTATCTATATTCAGGAGGGTTGATAGGGTTGATAATAATGATGTTCTATGACTTAGGCACTACAGTTTATGGGGTTGATTCATAAGAGCAAAATACATCAAAGTCTCAGCGATTTCCAAGTCACTGATTTTCTTAAATGAAAGTCATAAGTAAAGCTTGTTGTAATTTAAGTTTTACATTGCATTTATATTTGTTTTGTTCCTTGAAAAACTTACCTGATATGTGTAAAAAATAAAAGCTGCCTCTTTGTATTTAATGCATAATCTTAAGGTATAAAGATTACCTCTAGTAAAGAGATAAATGAGGAAATAAATCATGTTTTCATTTAAATATGCTTTCAATTTTTTTTAACATTGTTATTGTTTGGATATGAGGTATCCCCTGAAAAGCTCATGTTTTAGGCAATGCAGGAATGGTCAGAGAGGGACAACTGGATGGTAACTGTAGGCAAGTGTGGTATGGTTAGAGGAAGTAGCTCACAGGGTGCATGGCTTGGACTATATCAGTCCATGGCTCCTTCCTTTCTCTCTGTTTCTTGGTGCCATGAGCTAAGCAGCTTTTCTCCATCATGCCCTTCCACCATGAAGTTCTCCCTCACTTAAGTCCCTGAACAAGAGTTGGCTGACCATGGACCGAATCTCTGAAACCATAAATCTAAATAACCTTTTTCTTCTGTAAGTTATTACAGGTATTTTGGTCACAGTGACAAAAAAATGAGTATACAAACACCATAAGTTTTATGCTTATGTATTAGCTGGTATTAGTATTAACTTTCTCTTTTTATGGTGCTGGGGATTGGCAAGAGGTCCTGGTACATGCTAAACATGCACTCAACCACTGAAACATCCATAACCCAACATTAACAATATTTTAAAAATGAAAGTGATTAAGTGCTATAAAGAAATACGAAGATGATATAAAGCAATATAAACAGATTTCAAGAATGGGAAATAATAGTTAACTGTAATAAATTTTGTTTTGGGAAAGAAATATCCAAAACCTCACCTAAGTGTTTAACTCCTTATGTCTTGTGGCCCCACAGATATCCTTACCTGTCTTATCACGGTGTCATAGAGGGTACAATGAAAGGACACCACCTTCTTGGGGAGGTATGTAGGAAGCCTTTCATACATATAGACACAAAGCATGAGCATCAGGATTGGATTTGGATCACAGATGTCAGTGGCCTAGTTCCAAAGAAGAGAAACATAAATTAGAGGATATACAGACAAAAAAATACAAAGAAAGAATAGGTGTAATATACCAATATTAGATTTTTTAAAGCATTTTAAACATGCTTTTGATGGACAATGACACTGAAACATAGATACAGAAAACAGAACATTATTCTGACTCAGAGGATCTTGACCTAAGTATTAAAGATGAATTAGACATACTCTAATCAGAACACTGACCTCACATCACAAAGATGCCATAAAATCTAGTCAGAGCCTAGAACAATACCATACACTAGAAATAATGACTAAAGTGACTAAGATGCCATTCTTGATTTAAAGTATCATATAGTACAGTAAAAGGAAAAATGACAAATAGACAAACTACTGAAGTAAAAGATGACAAGAAATTTTCAAGTAAAAGTCTATAGGAGTAAATGGCACATGAAATGTGTCATAAACAATGATTGGCACCTGTAATTTCAGCTCCTCAAGAAGCTGAGACAGGAGGGTCACAATTTCAAGGCCAGCTTGGGCAACTTAGCAAGACCCTGTCTCAAATTGTTTTAAAAGAAGGGCTGGGGATGCAGCTCAGTGGCAGAGTACTTGCCTAGTGTTCACCAGACTTGGGTTCAGTAACCAGTATTGGAAAAAAATAATTCTTGGATTTTAAATAGGATGTGTCTGGTAAGAAGGAGAAGGTATATTCTATCAGAAAGTCAAAGCACCCATGGAGCAAGGATATAGAGAAGCATAGAGTTTGTTCAGGAAAAAAACAATCTGGATCATGCACATGGTTAAAAAGGATAAGCAATGGAAAAAGAGTGAGTTTTGGGTCACACTGTGGAGGTTCTGGATGCCAGGCAGAGGGATTTGATTTGATTTGTTTGTTTGGTACTGAGGATTGAACCATGGATGCTTTACTACTTACTGAGCTATATCATCAGCCCATTTATTTATTTATTTATTTATTTATTTATTTATTTATTTATTTATTTTTGGTACCAGGGATTAAACTCAGGGGCGCTTGACCACTGGACCACATTCCCAGCCCTTTTTTTGTATTTTATTAGAGACAGGGTCTCACTGAGTTGCTAAGTGCCTCACCATTGCTGAGGCTGGCTTTGAACCCGTGATCCTCCTGCCTCAGCCTCCCAAGTGCTGGGATTGCAGGCATGCGCCACAGTGCCCAGCTTGCCCTTTTTATTTTTTATGACACAGGGACTCACTAAGCTGCTTAGGGCCTTGCTAAATTGCAGATGCTGGCCTTAAACTTGTGATCTTCCTACCTCAGCCTCTGGAGTCACTGTGATTACAGGCATGTGCCACCATGCCTGGCAGGATTTGGTTTTTGAACAAAGAATAACTTGATAAAAAGCAACAATTCAGGCAGATCAGGCATAGGGTTGCTGGGAAAGTGTCTTACCCAGAATGAACAATTATAATGCAGAAAATGTAACTATGCTGATAAACAAGATAAATTAGTGATGGCTGTTAGAATTCATACAAGATAAAATCCCAAATTACAAAATAATAATAGCTCGTGCAATAAATGTATCCAAAACGTAAGACTGAAGATAAAAAGTAGAATCATGTGCAGATGAAGGAAGGACTAAGTTTATGTAGTGCGTGGGATCTCTTAGAAAAAGGTGAATGTAGTGGGGAAGATTTTTCACAGAAAAGAGGTATTGGGATTGGTAAGAGGCAGGCATCCAAAGACATAGAAGACCACTAATAAATGAGCAGCTATGTCATTGTTAATGTAAAGGGAGGTCTCAGCAGTCCCATGAGATGAAAATGAAGATCTACTATGACTAAATGGCACACAGTTAAGTTAGTAACTGAAAAAGATCTGGGCCTGGCCTGGAAATGCAAATAGTGTGAGCCAGGATCTGATGTATTATGCAATTGATTCTGAACTTTGGCAGCAGTTTCTAGAGAATAATGATAGCTCCTCCGGTCATCTGCTAGTTCATATTTCCTAATTCACTCTTGCCCTTTTTGGAAGAAGTAAGGATTTGTTCTTTCTTGTTTTGCCAATTAAGTGTTACCAATGAAGGTGCCTGGGGAAGAGACTGATTTAAAAATAAAAAATAAAAAAGGAACTGTCCTGCCTGTGTTAGCATGGTAGAAAGTTGCCTGAGGGTATGATTTGAGAACAACTTGGAAATATAGCAAGTTCCCCAAGTTTCTCATCAGTAGTCTATGACCTCACATCCCTCAATTAAGATAATATTAGACAACAAAGGGAAATGGTAAACTATTTCTTAAAAGAACAAAACTAAAGACAAAATATAGAATATAGAATTTAAGTCTTACATGCATCTTTGAAGTCTAAGAAGGTAAATTTCAAAGGGAAGAATATGTCCTGGCTTATCCCAAGAGGGCTATCTACTGTGAGAAGAGATTTGTTTGTTGGAACAAAAGGGAGAACTAGTGGCAAAACACTCTGGGCTCACATATGGGGTCAATAAAAGTCTTTTGAACCTGCTTTAGTATCTATGATACAAAATTATATTAATAGAAATTATGTAAAAATGTATCTTCGAAAATATGAAAATCTAGTAATTTGGTAATTTAAAAATGTTTCTCTTAATGGAAAAACATGATACTATACTTAGAAATCAAATAAAAGAGCATTCCCATCTTTATTATACATTTAACTGAAAACAACCTAAAGAAATTTAATCCTAGACTTTTGAAAAAGGCAAATGGTAAAATGTTTCTTTTTAAAATATTTTACTTGTTCTTTTTAGAAATATATGACAGTAGAGTGCACTTTGAGATGCTATAAATACATGGAGTATAACTTATTCTAATTAGAACACAATTCTTGTGGTTATACACTATGTGGAGTTTTACTTATGGTATATTCATGTATGAACATAAGAAAGTTATGTCTGATTCATTCTACTGTCTTTCCTATTTCCATGCCCCCTCAATGGATTATACAAAGGGGAATAAGGCAAGTTATGTGTCTTTTAAAAATATTTTCATGTGAAATTCCTTTTAAAAATAAAATCATAACTTTTCTTATATAGATCCAACCTTTTAGAACATCAATTGTATTAATCCCTTTTCCCCATGAAGATAGCATTTTTCTACTGCATTAACAAAAGACAGGGATGTTGAATATCCCTCCAAAATTCCATGTGTTAAAGTCTTGGTGGCCCATGTGGCAGAATTGGAAGGTAGTGGAAACCTAAAGGGTGAGGATAAGTGGGAGGTCTTAGGTCATTGGGTGTGTACCCTTGAAGGGGACAGTGGGACACTGTCTCTTCCTCTTTCTCTTTCATTTCTGAACCATGAGATAAACACTTTGCTCCTTCCCATACTACTGCTTTGATGTGCTACCCTTATAAGAAGCCCAAAGCAATGGGGTCTCTTGATTTTAGACTAGAATTCCAGAAACATGAGACAAAATAACTCTTTTATCTTTACAATTTAATTATCTCAGGCATTTCATTGTAGTAATGAAAAGTTGACTAATATACAAATAAGCAAACAAAATAATAATAGAAAATGCAAATTCAGAATCTGGTAAACTAAATTCAAGTTCTACTTCTATATAGGGCCATGCCCTTGACTAATTGAACTGGATTTCCTAGGCTTCAGTTTCATCATCAGTAGCTAGAAGGGGTGGTGTGGTCCTGGCTTCATGGTAGATATAATGTGCCATGACTAACAGTGCCCAGTGATTACACTGCACTCCTATAGATATCACTGTTGATTGACTTCCCAACAACCAATTCCTCCTTTTATCTTTACTAAGAATCCCACTTTTTTGTAGGAGTTCTATTCCTTTTATCCACCATTGGTTTAGTCACAAACATGACACAATTTTTATCAATGATATGCAAAAAAAAAGAAGCTGTGAGGTCATTGGAAGAGGTTTACTTTTTGCAAAATGAAAAGCACAATAAGAACTGCTACTCAGTCTCAGACCTAGCTCATGAATGAAGGTGCTATGTGAAAATTTCAGCAGGAATTCTGGAGTTCTTAGTGTATATGCCTAAAGGAAGCAAGAAAGCTCAGAATGAACAAAAAGAATCCTTCATAACTTTATTGAAAAACTTGAATTCCTAGAATTTTTACTAACTAAATCTGATGCAAAATATTCCATTTTCTTATTTTTACAGCTACTTTTATACTCATGAATTTGGTTATTTAAGACTTAAAGTATCCTAGGTAACAAGGCAAAAGCAAACAATAAATTTTTTTAAATATTTATTTATTTGCTTTAGTTGTACACAATGTGTTTATTTTTACGTGGTGCTGAGGATCGAACCCGGGCCGCGCACATGCGAGGCAAGTGCTCTGCTGCTGAGCCACAACCCCAGCCCCAAACAATAAATTTTAAGGACATAGATTATCTATTCACCCTTAGCTCTTAAATTATATACAACTTGTATAAATTATTTATTAGCTTTATTTTCTTATGTCCAGTTTTATTTTTTTTTTTTGGTACTGGGGATTGAACTCAGGGACTCAACCACTGGGCCACCCCCAGCCCTATTTTGTATTTTATTAGAGACAGGGTCTCACTGAGTTGCTAAGTGCCTCGCCATTGCTGAGGCTAGCTTTGAACTCTTGATCCTCCTGCCTCAGTCTCCCAAGTGCTGGGATTACAGGCATGTACCCCTGCACCTGCCCTTGTGCACACTTTCACATGAGGGAATAAATCATATATTCTATCCTGAGATCAAACAATTTTCATAATATTTCTGCTTTAAATAAAAACTATATAATTAAAAAGGAGAATACTTAATATCTGTACATTCCTGTTAGAAAGATTCTACAAGAGGATATAACATATGCACAGCAACTTATGCAGCTGATTTTCTAGTTACAACAAAGGACATAATGAAAAAGAAACTTAAACATTAATAAATAAGTCCAGTGATAAATGTCACAGGAATCAAATGTGGGCCAGTACAAACATCTGCATTAATTTACTACTGACGAGTTAACTTAAGGATGACATTTCTAAATCTGCCTTTTGATCTGGTTGGTAACTTTGGGTTAATAAAATGTTAGGGCATCAAAACTGGCTAATAAAGCCTTGGTAATTATCTTCTATGTTAATTGTCAATTTTCTCGTTCATCAAATCTTGAAATGCCTCCACATTTTACTGAGTCCATTGTAACTTTTCCTGGTTTCTTTATTAGAATGATTTCTTGCCTCTTTGAGTCTTAATAGTACATTGTTTCTCTATTATCACATTAACTGTCTTCTCTGCATCAGTCTTTTCTCATTTGCTTATTATTAGTGTGAAAAAATCTTTCATTATGGTTTGTATATAAAATGTCTCCCTAAAGCTAATGATTAGATTATGATAGTTGTAACCTAATCGGTGGATTAGTACATTTGATACATCAATATTTTGAAAGGTGATAGTACTGGGTGATAACTGTTGGCAGGTTGAGTATGGCTGGAGAAAGTAAGTCACATTTTGTCCTCCACGCCCCACTCTCTTTCTCTGCTTCTTGGCTGCCTAAACTGGGCAGTTTTTCTCTACTACACCCTTCCGTCATGCTGTTCTGCCTCATCTCAGCCCAAAGCCATGGTGTTGGCCAACTATAGACTGAACTTCTAAAACTGTAATCCCAAAATAAACTTTTAAACCTCCTATAAATCATTCTAGTTAGGGATTTTGGTCATGGCAACACTAAACTGACTAACATACCCTCGAAGATGTAGGTATAGTTTAACTATATCTGTACCTCTGTAGGGTCTATCCTGTGTCACTCATGGAGGAGATTCAATAATATTGATGGAAATTGTAAAGATTTTATTGTTCCAAACAAAAGTCTTTTTAGACTTTGTCTTCAAAACTGCACTATAATGAAAGAACTCTCTGACCAAAAATTTTATTACACTTTCTCTTTACAGCTCTACCAATAGGAAAGAATTTAATTTTCAGGCCTGGTACAAAATGACTTTAATGTGCAAATTACTTTAACACAAAGAAGAAAGTAAGCAACTGTAAAGCTCATTTCTCCAGCAAGTATAAAGAATGATTTTATACCAGACCATATTTGGACCTGAGCATCAATATTTCTGGAAGACAGAATGAAAAACTTTCATAAGAGTTCTTTCTCTTTGCTCTTCTTCTTTTGTAGCTGGCCACCAGATCTAGACAACCTCATGATTTCTCCTACATCAACTTATTATCAGTCATCATTTAAAATGATATGAGTAGAAAAGTAATTACTGTACTCTTGGACTAATTGAAATTACATTTGGATTTATTTGTGTTCTCCTCTCAGTCCATCTTGATCATTGTTGCAAAAGTGAAAGCCTTTACACTCATAATGTACACAGTAAACTCCTGACTTTTTCTGCTGGTATCCAATATCCCATATGTCCCTATGTTTATGTCTCCAACACCAAACTTCAACTATGGAAACCTGTTCACACAATTTCCTTAATTGACATAATTTTCCTATACTATCAGTCTGTTTATGCTATTTCTCCTGAACAAACAACTTCTTTTACCCTATAAATCCTAATATAATTCACCTTTTATGATCCCAACTTAGTCATCCTTCTCCACAATGTCATTGGTGGAATAGACTACATCACATTGATCTCTTCCTTCATCTGACTACAGTTTTTGCAAATATTTCTATTGACATTTGATTAAATGAGCAAAACATCTTTTAACAGATATGCATCATGATAACTCAATAAATTTATATATTTTTCAAAGTTAGGAATCATTTATTATATTATTTCATTATCCCTAAGTAACAAAGGGGTCGTAAAATAGTAAGTACAAGCATGGGACCCCATCGAAAAAGCCCTGGCCTGCAAGCTTCCCAGGTAGGCCCCCACTGGCAGACTTTCCCAGCCCGCCATACACAGAGAGGCGATCCCTCTCAGGACCCCAGCGGAAAAAGTCCCGGCCTGCAAGCTTCCCAGCTAGGCCCTACAGAGGACTTTCCCAGCATGCCCACCACGGGGACGTGATCCCAGTGTGTGACCCCAGTTGAAAAAGCCCCGGCCCGCAAGCTTCCCAGGTAGGCCCCCACTGGCAGACTTTCCTAGCCCTCCACTCACAAAGAGGTGATCCCATGGCAGGACCCTAGCTGAAAAAGTCCCGGCCTGCAAGTTTTCCAGTTAGGCCCCCACCGACAGACTTTCCCTGCCCACCAACTGCAGAAAGGCGATCCCACAGCAGGACAGCAGGAGAACATGCCCAGGTCTGCAAGCGTCCCAGGTTCTCGGTAACTGCTTGGACATGATCTGGGACAACCGGCTTAAACTGGAAGGGAAAAAAAAGAATGACTTCACATTGCACTGTTTGAGATCTGTTCCTGAGATTTGTTCCTGGGTTTGACTTTGGTTTTCTTTTTTGTTGTTGTTGTTGTTGTTTGATTGTGGGTTTGTTTGTTCGCTTTTATTCCTCTTTTCTTTCTTTTCTTCCTTCTCACTTTTGTCTCTGTTCTTCTTCCCTCATCTTTCCTATTTACACCCTGCCATTACATTCTCAACAGAGGCAAAAACAAGTTATACGCAGAAACTGGGATTTCGAGAACTGGGGCAACTAAATTATACAGCAAAGTGGTGTTATATGTAATTTATTCCCTTTTTTCTCACTTTATCTTTCCTCTCTTTTACATTAATCCCTAATTCTTTGTCATCTCTTTTTTTCCTCTTTCTTCTTCTTCTTCTCTTTTTTTGCTTTTCCATCTTTCTTTTTCGCTTCTCTCAATGGTTGCATAAGTTTGGCGTATATATAAATCGGTCGTTCCACTAAATCGTTCACTCTCTTTCCTCTCTTGTCTGATGATATTAAACCACTTCCATAGAATTCTCTTTTCACACTTCCTAAGAAAGATCAACCCAATACCCTCACTTTCTTCTTCCTAAACTTATCACCTTTGTGTCCAACACTTGAAACTATAAAACCCATCACAAACATAGAGAGTAAATTGGAGACAATATCTGAGTTAACTAAATCTGTACATCATGATCAAACTGGGATTATCTGAATAGTAAGTGTTTGGTTTTAAAGTGTAAAGTATTTATAAGGGGATCTGATAGCATTGTACTACAGGAGCATCATAAGGATTTAAGGTAAAAATGAAATAGTCGAGGTTCCACAGTGCTAGAAGAAAAATTACACAAGCAAAATGAAGAAAAAAGGGAAGAAAGTGACTCAAACAATACAACATATTTCCTCAGAAGATTCCATGGCAAGCACAGTTGGTTAAATGCCAGAGATGGAATTCAGAAATTACATATTCCAAATGTTTATGGAACTTAAGAATGAACTCAAAAATGATATAAGGGAGCAAATACAAGTGGTAAAAGATCATTTTGACAAAGAACTCCAAAAACAAATACAGGAAGCAAAAGATTACTTCAATAGGGAAATAGAGGTTCTAAAGAGAAACCAAACAAAAATTCTGGAAATAAAAGAAGGAATAAACCAAACTAAATGTTCAATTGAAAGCATCACCAGCAGATTAGACCACTTGGAAGAAAGGACCTCAGATAACGAAGACAAAATATATATACCCTGGAGAAAAATGTAGATTACACAGCAAAAATTGTAAGAAATCAAGAACAGAACATTCAAGAAATATGGGACAACATAAAAAGACCAAATTTAAGAGTGACTGAGGTGGAGCAAGGTGCAGAATACCATGTCAAAGGAATGAGTAATGTATTCAATGAAATACTAGCAGAAAATTTTCCAAACTTGAGGAATGAATGGGAAAACCAAGTGCAAGAGGCTTACCAAACACCAGACATACAAAATAACAACAGATCCACACCAAGACACATTATAATGAAAATGCCTAATATACTGACCAAGGAGAGAATATTAAAAGAGAAACGAAGCAGATTACATTTAGGGGGAAACCAATCAGACTATGTTCAGATTTTTCAACCCAGACTTTAAAAGCTAGAAGATCCTGGAATAGCATATTTCAAGCTCTGAAAGAAAAGGGATGCCAACCAAGAATCTTATACCCAGCAAAATCGAGCTTTAGATTTGAAGATGAAATGAAAACCTTCCACGAAAAACCAAAGTTAAAAGATTTCATAACTCGAAAGCCAGCACTTCTGAACATCCTGGGAAAAATATTCCACGAAGAAGAAAAGAAAAATAACAATGAAAATGAACAAAGGAAGATATTACACTAAAGGAAATACCAACCAGAGGAGAAAACAAATCGAGTTAAATACCATAAACAAATAAAAATGGATCGGAATAAGAATCACATCTCAGTAATAACCCTGAATGTTAATGGCCTAAACTCACCATTCAAAAGAGACAGATTGTCAGAATGGATTAAAAAAAAAAAACCAACAATGTGCTGTCTCCAAGAAACACACCTCATAGAAAAAGACATCAATAGACTGAAGGTGAAAGGAAGGGAAAAGTCTTATCACTCACATGGGCTGCGGAAGCAAGCAGGGGTTTCCATTCTCATATCAAATAAGGTAGACTTCAAGCCAAAGCTAATCAAAAGGGACGAAGATGGATATTTCTTACTACTTAAGGGAACCATTCACCAACAAGATATAACAATTACAAATCTATATGCCCCAAATAACAGGGCACCTACATTCATCAAACAAACTCTTCTCAATTTCAAGAGTAAAATAGACCACAATACAATTTTTCTAGGGGACTTCAACACACCTCTCTCACCAATGGATAGATCATCTAAACAAAAGCTAAATAAAGAAAATGTAGGTCTCATTAAAACAATTAATAACTTAGACGTAACGGACATATACAGTATATTTCATCCCTTAGTGAGTGAATATAATTTCTTCTCAGTAGCACATGGCTCCTTCTCCAAAATAGACCATATATTATGTCACAAGGCAATGCTCAGCAAATATAAAAAAGTATAGATACTACCATGCATTCTATCAGACCATAATGGGATGAAAATGGAAATCAATGACAAAACAAGAAACAACAACAACAACAACAACAAAAAAAAAACTATTCTAACAACTGGAAGCTAAACAACATGCTACTGAATGAACAAGGGGGTGAAGAAGACATCAAGGAGGAGATTAAAAAATTCCTACAGGTAAATGAAAATGCAGATATGTCACACAGAAATCTCTGGGACACTATGAAGGCATTAGTAAGCGGAAAATTCATTGCACTGAGTGCATTCCTTAAAAGAAAAAAATAAACAACAAATAAATGACTTAACATCACACCTCAAAGCACTAGAAAAAGAGGAACAAATCAACACTAAGAGTAGTAGAAGACAGTAAATAATTAAAATCAGAGTTGAAATTAATGAAATTGAGACTAAAGAAACATTTCAAAGAATTGACAAAACTAAAAGTTGGTTCTTTGAAAAAATAAAAAATATTGACAGACCCTTAGTGATGCTAACAAAAAGAAGAGAAAAAACTCAAATTACTAACATCCATGATTAAAAAGGAAATATCAAAAAAATACCTCAGATATACAGAAGATAATTAGAAGTTACTTTGAAAACTTGTACTCTAATAAAATAGAAAATACTGAATGCATTGACAGATTTGTAGAGTCTTACGAATTGCCCAAACTAGAACAGGAGGCTATACACAATTCAAACCGATCAATTTCAGTCGAGGAAATTGAAGACGCCATCAAAAAGCTATGATCAAGAAAAAGTCCAGGTCCAGATGGGTTCACAGCCGAGTTCTACAAAACCTTCAAAGAAGAACTAATACCAATGCTCTTCAACTTATTTAAAGAAATAGAAAAAGAGGGACCTCTCCCAGACTCTTTCTATGAGGTCAATATCACATTAATTCCAAAGCCAGGCAAAGACACAGCCAAAAAAGAAAATTTCAGGCCAATATCTTTAATGAACATAGATGCAAAAATCCTCAAAAAAATTCTGGCAAATTGAATACAAAAACATATCAAAAAGATAGTGCACCACGATCAAGTAGGGTTTATCCCAGGGATATAAGGTTGGTTCAACATTCAGAAATCAATAAACATAATACATCACATCAATAGACTTAAAGATAAGAACTATATGATCATCTCAATAGACGCAGAAAATGCATTGGACAAAATACAACACCCCTTTATTTTCAAAACATTAGAAAAACTAGGATTAATAGGAACATATCTCAACATCATAAAAGCTATTTATGCAAAGCCCCAAGCTAACATTATCTTAAATGGAGAAAAATTGAAAGCATTTCCTCTAAAAACTGGAACAAGACAGGGATGCCCCCTGTCACCACTGTTATTTAACATAGTACTGGAATCTCTGGCTAGAGCAATTTGACCGACGAAAGAAATTAAAGGAATTCACATAGGACAAGAAGAGCTCAAATTAGCACTATTTGCTGATGACATGATAATATACCTAGAAGACCCAAAAAACTCTACCAGAAAACTTTTACAACTAGTAAACGAATTTGGCAAAGTAGCAGGATACAAAATCAATACCCATAAGTCAAAGGCATTTTTGTACATCAGTGACAAATCCTCTGAAAGGGAAATGATGAAAACTACCCCATTTAAAATAGCATAAAAATATCTGAGAATCAACTTAAAGAAAGAGGTGAAGGACCTCTATAACGAAAACTATAGAACACTAAAAAAAGAAATTATAGAAGACCTCAGAAGATGGAAAGACCTACCTTGTTCTTGGATAGGTAGAACTAATATTGTCAAATTGTCCATACTACCAAAAGCATTATACAGATTTAATGCAATTCCAATCAAAATCCCAATGACATTTCCCAAAGAAATAGAAAAAAGCAGTCATAAAATTCATCTGAAAAAATAAGAGACCCAGAATAGCCAAAGCAATCCTTAGCAAGAAAAGTGAAGCAGGTGGCATCACCATACCAGACTTTAAATTATACTATAGAGCCATAGTAACAAAAACAGCATGGTATTGGCACCAAAACAGATGGGTAGACCTATGGTACAGAATTGAGGACACAGAGACTAATACATATAATTTCAGCTATCTTATATTAGACAAAGGTGCCAAAAATGTACAGTGGAGAAAGGATACCCTCTTCAACAAATGGTGCTGGGAAAACTGGAAATCCATATGCAACAAAATGAAATTAAACCTTTATCTCTCACCATGCACAAAATTCAATTCAAAGTGGATCAAGGACCTAGGAATTAGACCAGAGACAATACACTTAATAGAAGAAAAAGTAAGCTCCAATTTCCAAAATGTAGGTTTAGGCACCAAGTTCCTTGATAAGAATCCTGTAGCGCAAGAATTAATATCAAGAATCAATGAATGGGATAGATTCAAACTAAAAAGCTTCTTCTCAGCAAAAGAAACAATCATTGAGTTGAATAGAGAGCCAACTATTTGGGAACAAATATTTAATACATGCACATCAGATAGATCACTAATTTCTAGAATATATAAAGACCTCAAAAAACTTAATTCCAATAAAACAAATAACCCAATCAACAAATGGGCTAAGGAATTGAAAAGACACTTCTCAGAAGAAGATACACAATTAATCAACAAATACATGAAAAAATGCTCAACATTGCTGGCAATTAGAGAAATGCAAATAAAAACTACTATAAGATTTCATTTTACTCCAGTCTGTATGGCAGCCATTAAGAACACAAACAACAATAAATGTTGGAGAGGATGTGGGGAAAAAGGCGCACTCATACACTGCTGTTGGGACTGCAAAATGGTGCAACCATTCTGGAAGGCAGTATGGAGATTTCTTGGAAAACTGGGAATGGAACCACTCTATGACCCAGCCATCCCACTCCTGGGTCTATTCCCAAAGGACTTAAAAACAGCATATTACAGTGACACAGCCACTTCAATGTTTATAGCAGCACAATTCACAATAGCTAGATTGTGGAACCAACCTAGATATCCCTCAGTTAATGAATGGATAAAGAAAATGTGGTACATATACGCAATGGAATTTTATTCAGCAATAAAAGAAAATAAAATAATGGCATTCACAGGTAAATGGAGGAAGTTGGAGAATATAATGCTAAGTGAAGTTAGTCAATCTCAAAAATCCAAATAACGAATGTTTTCTCTGATATAAGGAGGCTGATTCACAGTGGTGTTGGGTCAGAGTACATAGGAGGATTAGAGGAATGCTAGAAAGGTCAAAGGGTAGGGAGGGGAAGGAAGGGAGCAAGGTGGGATGGAGGGGAAAAAAGAAAAAGTGGTTGAATAAGATGGATGTCATTATCCTAAATACATGAACATTTGAATGGTAAAAATATACATTGTATACATTGTTTTGTAAAAAGATGCTCTATATGTTTATTATGAATTATAATGCATACTACTATTATAAAAAAATTTAAAAAAAAATAAAAAAGATTAAAAAAATACTAAGTACATAATATATTTTTGATTATTGCTATTGAAAACTTGGTGTAAAAGGTCAAATGGAATTAATACTTGCAATTCAACATTTAATAAAAATATATATTGCCATTTATAGATATTTATTTCAAACCAAAAGTGAAAACTTTCAATATCTGATACTGAATTAGAAGATAATTCAACATCTATATTCCAATAATCACTCTCCTTTTAATTCATTTTTCGAATAGGAGTAATGTAAATAATATACCCAGGCTTAGTTCTTATGGTTTCAGACACCTAGACTAGAAGTTATTTTTATTATGTATATTTGAATATACATAATCATTATATTATATGTAACATCAAATAATTACATGCTATAACTTTTAATATCCAGTAGGTTTTTATAGAGTCATGTTTCAATTTCCAAACTTTAAAAAAAAAAAATGTATGAATTGTTTCAATTTAGATTTAAAATTTGGGAACAAAGCAAGATTATAAAGGAGTAAACAAAAAAAATCAAAATATATATAGAATGTGTGCTCTAAAGGTACGAACCTGTATGTTCAAGTCAAAGCCAACTTCACAAAGAGCATTTATAATAATCAGACAATTGTGAAGATACTGTTCAGGACGTTTTGGTCGTGTGTACATATTTACAAAATGAGACTCAATCTGGAAAAGTAAACAATCCTCATTAATGGAATAAAACTGCTGCTTTTCAAGTGTCTTTTATAGTGCAGCAAGGACTCATTTAAATATTAACATTAGTAAGTAACAGATTATTGCAATAAAATGCATAAATAAGCAAAAAGGCAATGCTAGCCATTCAGATTCAACTTTTTGAATTAAAACTAAGACATTCAAAATTATAAATTTTCAGAATATTATGCTTCAACTTTAATTACCACATTCTGTTAAATAACTTACCAAAAATGGGCAATAGGCTGCCAACTGTGTTGCCAAAACAAGGCCATCTAAAAGGTCTTTGTCAAAATTTACTATCCATCTTTCAGAGGGAAGAGAATCTATTTCAAAGAAAAATAATAATAAAAGTAGTTTTACTTTGTTAAAAGACATGTTATGGAAAATTGAGCTATAATGAGAGAAAATTTTCCTCTGTTTAGAGAATAAAAATCATATTATTTTGCTAAGAAAAATAAATTTCAAACTGAGTTTAGTGCCATGAAATATATCTATCTGTAAGACTTAAAGGACAAGCTGTTTTCTTCATTTCAATATGAAACTCCTTGAAAAACACACTATCATGTACACACGGAAGAGAAATTAAATATTTAAGAATTATTCATCTTGTTAAGTATCTTGAGGCTCAAATGTTTAATCAACAATCATGAACTTGGATGGGTAAAGAGGTTCAAAAGATGTGGTATTACTTGAATCTCTAGAGTTGTAGTGTCAGATTTCTTTATTTGTCGTAGAAATTCTTACACATGTAGAATATGTGGAAGAGGTTAGAGATTTATGGCTTAAACAAATCAGAACTGACTTATAAAAGACAATACAAGATACTGGGTATGTACCACAGTGGTAGAGCACTTGCCTAGCATGCATGAGGCCCTAGTTTCTATCCCCAGAACTGCAAAATACAAACAAACAGAATGTAAGATGGGAGAATAATGAGAAGAATTCTCAACTACAGAAATGATCACTATGCCAAGACTGGAACAAAAAGTATCTGCATATTAAGTAAGTATCTGAAAACATTTTCTAAATTGGACAGAGGTGTGGAAATAATAATTGCTAGGTTGAATGCAACATTAAATTTTTTTTTCCAAAAGGGCTAAGATTCTTCCTGTTTTGAGATAACTTCCAATCAGAAACCAAAGGGAAAAAATGGTGATGGTCATAAATACCCCACCCCCAAAACAGGATATATTCATGATGCATATTTTAATTTCACAAACTAGGATTGGTTTACATCTGCAAGGAGAAGACTTTAGTTTTTCTCCTGAACTGTACATATTCTCTACTTCACAGAAAGTTCTTGGAACTTTTTCATCTGAAATGCTTCAAAATATTTTTTTCTGATGGAAACTTATGACTTTATGTTTGGTAACAGGTATAGTGTCATCAAAACCATTATTTTAAATGCAGGTTGCTGGTTGGCTGAATAATGATAAACTAAATGTGCTTTTCCTCTTTTCCAGCCTTGAGGCCTAATTGACAAATAGAAGTTGTATGTCTTTTAAGGCATATGTGGTGTTTTGACATACGCATATCTTCTGTAACGATTCCCATAATCAAGCTAATTAATATACCTATCATTTCACCGTTACCATTGTATGTGTGTGTGTCGGGGGGACAGTGAAATCACTTAAAAATCTACTCTCAGCAAATCCAAATGTATTTCTCTTAATTTACCATCTATGGATTTCAATAAAAATAAAGGTTTTTCACTTTTGTAACTAGCACTTATTTTTCTACAGAAGAGATGGAATAATATCCTTTCATCTGTAAAAGGCAATTTACTAGCCTTTTACATTGATAGTAATCAATCAGGCAGCAATGGATATAAATTGTATCCAACAGATAGCAAATGCACATATTGTGTAGACATTAGCAAAAGGATAGAAATTCCATTGAAAGAGTTTAGTTTTCATTGTCTGGAGCTTTTTTTCCAGGACCACCAGTGCAATCCAACCCTGCCAAGGGTACATAGGAGTCTTCCTTGTCCCTATACCAGGTCTGCACTTTGGGGAACATGATCTACAGATTCACTCCCATTATCTCTGTGAGTCACCAGTGGGTGAAGTTTAAGGAGTGAAACTTGCAAGAGAATGTGAATACATTAAGTGTGGAACCTTGGGGCTTAATGCTCTTTCACTGGCCTCAACCAATCAGCCAAACACCTAACTCAATTCGTGTAGTTGTATTTACCACAAGTAGACCATGGCTATCATCTCATTTGTTCTTGTAAGAATCTGTTCCCTCCACGGATTTTGGACCACTTTTTTGCCTTGCAGCCCCAGTTTTTTAGAGAGTTTGAGAAAAAGTCCAGGCATTGTTGTTTGTCTGGATTTTGCTGTTATTACAAGGGTAGGAGCAAAGTTGTTTTCTAGTTCTCTATTTTCCTGAGCAGAAATCAGTGGCACCTATTTTTGTTCAACCTATCACAACTTCGGAACTGCTTTAATATAAGCTGTTGATGCTCAAACACAGCTTTCAGTAAGAATAGAATGTCAGTGATATTTCAAGGCAATGTTGGGAAGAAGTAAAACAAAACTTTAAAGCTCTTCTTTAATCTCACATCCCATGTCTGTATCTTGTCTTTTATATCCAAGGCTGCGGCCAAGCCCTGACTACAGTTACAATAACCTTAGGTATGTCAAAGATTCTCTCTGATTTCATGATAGTTCTTTTGATACAAAATATTCTTTCCTTATATACTCCCCTAAGGTTTTGCTACTCAATGTGAGCTAGGTAAATCAGTAGTACCAGCATCAAATGGAAGCTTGCTGAAAATGCAGAATTTCAGGTCCAATTCAGCATTTAACTATAAATATAGCTTAACAAAATCTCTCCAGGTGATTTGTATTCATATTATCATCTGAGAAGAGTTGGACTAGGTTGTTTTGTTTTGTTTGTTTGAGAAGGAACCAGCAACCACTCATATATTTTAAAATTTTATTTTGCAAGTTACACTTTTGTCCATTTTTACTTTACATTAACTCAAATATAAAGATACATTAAAATAGTAATAAAAATGCTGATTCTAATTGATATTAAGAATTAAGAGATATTGATATTAAACATAAAATTGAATCATTTAATAAGTGCTCTCACTTATTATTAATATCATAATTGCTATGTAAATTTTATTTTAGCTCATTATAACTAGATTTAAAATTTTTTTTAGTTGAACATGGACACAATACCTTTGTTTTACTTATTTTATTTTATGTGGTACTGAGGATTGAACCCAGTGCCTCACGTGTGCATGGCAAGCATTCTACCACTGAGCCACAACCCCAGTCCCTATAACTAGATTTTTATAACAGAAATAATTCACATAACAATTTTCACCCAGTTTTAATTGTTCAATTTATCACTTTTTAGTACATTCAGAGTTGTATGATCATTTCTATTATGTTTAGAATATTTTCATTAATTTTTTACTTGACAAAAATAGTTATATATACTTAACAGGTAGACTGTGAAATTTCAATACATGAATACAATGTTTGATAATCAAATCAGGATAATTATAGCATATCCATCATCTCAAACATTTATCATTTCTTTGTGTTGAGAACATTCAAAATCCTCTCTTCTAGCTATTTTGAAATATACAGTAAATTATTAATTATAGTTACCCTATTGTGCCATAGAACTTATTTTTATTAACACAAAGAAATCCCATACTCCTTGGCTACTGCTTCCTCCTTCTTGCTTTCTCTATATCCTGGGGAAAAAAAATCTACTGTTGCTATGAAATTGCCTGTTCTGGGCATGTCATACAAATGGAATCATAAAATATGTGCTATCTTGTATTCCAGTGTTTTCACTCAGCATATTTTCATCGATGTTATAGCATGTATCAATACTTCACTATTTTATATGGCTAAATAATATTAGACTTTATAAATGCATACATATTTAATATATATTCACATAGTAGAAAATTATTATTATGTATATTAATAAAGCAGAATATATGCACACACAAATAAAATGGTTTGTTTATCCCTTTATAAGATTATGGGCATTGGTGTTGTCTCTAATTTTTGGCTATTATGAATAATAATGTTATGGACATTCATACAGGGTTTCTGTGTGGCTATATGTTTTCTATTATCTTCATTAAAAAACTAATGAGTAGAATTGCTGGATCATATCACTAATCTAGTTTTTAGAAGACTTTGTCTTTTAAGAGAATTTTTAGAGTCATAGCAAAACTGACCAGAAAGTACAGAGATTTCCTATTTACTCTGTGCCCCAACTCATGCATATCCTCTCTTATTAGTTTTTTTTTTTTTTTTTTTTTTTTTTTTTTTTTTGGTGCTGGGGATTGAACCCAGGGCCTTTTGCATGCAAGGAAAGCACTCTACCAATTGAGCTATATCCCCAGCCCTATCCTCTCTCATTACTTAATATATTTTTTAACATTTTGAGAAACTACCAAACTATTTTCCAAAGTGATTCCACTATTTTACAATCCATTTAGCAATGTATGGGGGGTTCCAATTTCTACAAATCTTTGCCAATACTTGCTATATTCTTACTTCCTTCTTTCCTTTCTCCCTCCCCCCCTCCCCGGCAGTGCTAGGGATCAAACTCTTTCTTTTTTTTTAAATTTCAGTTATGCAAGTTGGTATCAAGTACAATTGTTGATTTGCTTTGCATTTCCCTAATGAGTAATTATGTTGACTGTCTTTTCATGCATTTATGAACTATTTACTTATCTTCATTTTAGAAATGTTTTTTGAAATCCTTTGCTCATTTTTCAATTTGGTTATTTTTCTTTATATCTTAATGCAAGCTTTGTATATATTCTCAAAACAAGTGCCTTGTTGCATCTATGATTTTCTGTTTCTGTGTCCATTGAAATATTCATTTGCCTCCTTTTTACTGTGATATTCTATATTACAGAATCAACTTTGCACAGCTGAGATAAATTTCATCTGATAATTGTGTTTAACTCCTTGTATATGTTGCTTGATTCTGTTTGTAAGTAATTTTGAGGATTTCTGAATATGTATCAAGAAAAATAACAGTATACTTTTTGTTTTAAAACACGTGAAATGCAATGTAATATATGCTTCAATGCAGAAAGAAATCACCTTCTAGAGGTAGTTAAATTATGAAAATATGTAAACTCAATGTTTATAAGACAGTTATATACAACAAATGTAAGATCAGATCAATCATGACAAAGTAAAATATCACATGTGATAATTTGTAGAATTTCCACATAAATGATCAGCAAACTGGAAAAAAAGTAAAATATATTTGGTTATTTTTCTTTATATCTTAATGCAAGCTTTGTATATATTCTCAAAACAAGTGCCTTGTTGCATCTATGATTTTCTGTTTCTGTGTCCATTGAAATATTCATTTGCCTCCTTTTTACTGTGATATTCTATATTACAGAATCAACTTTGCACAGCTGAGATAAATTTCATCTGATAATTGTGTTTAACTCCTTGTATATGTTGCTTGATTCTGTTTGTAAGTAATTTTGAGGATTTCTGAATATGTATCAAGAAAAATAACAGTATACTTTTTGTTTTAAAACACGTGAAATGCAATGTAATATATGCTTCAATGCAGAAAGAAATCACCTTCTAGAGGTAGTTAAATTATGAAAATATGTAAACTCAATGTTTATAAGACAGTTATATACAACAAATGTAAGATCAGATCAATCATGACAAAGTAAAATATCACATGTGATAATTTGTAGAATTTCCACATAAATGATCAGCAAACTGGAAAAAAAGTAAAATATCTTTAAACCAAGATGATAATTTCTATGGAGAATGAATAAATAAAAAGGCATAAGAGTGACTGCGATCCCTGTAGCTGTAGCAGCAGCTGTGTTTTTCATGTCTAGACAATACCGCCGGCAAATCTTCAGGGCCCGCTAACTAGAAACTCAAGCATTTATTGTTGAAGGAAAGGCAGTGTTATTCCAGCACTGAGTCAAGAGGCGAGTTGTCAAGCAAAAAAACAGAACTATTAAATTAGAAAATTAAAGTTGATTTGTGTTCACACACATTGCTGCTTGAGCTCCCGCAGGCATAAGCTGGCAAAATATCATATTTAGAACAAAACAAAGAAAGACTGAGGGTATTTACTGTATTAAAGATAAAGAAAAGTTAAATGCACTTTGGAAAAATTTGTTAGCTGGAACCCTTGAGTCTCTGTAAACTTGTATGAGATTATCTGTTGAAATAACTCAATCAGTTATAAACAAATAAAGTTAATTACAAATAAAAAAAAAGGCATAAGAAAGCAGAATTGAAAATAAAGAAAATAATTTAGAAGTCACAAATGATATAACATATACAATAATTTACAAATAATATTGTGCTAATATTTTTAATTTGTTCAAAGTCATTAATTTCATAAAAATATGCAATCAAATCTCATTGAAGGGGAAATTGAAAATAAGGATAATTACATAAAAATCAAATAATTGGTTTGTTATTTAAAATAATCCCACAAAGAAAACAAAAGTCTCAATGGTTTTACTAATGAATTCTACAGAATACAAGAAATAAGTAAATATCACTTTTACAGAAAATTCTTAAAAATTTACAAAAGAAATGTTCTCCTAGCAATTAGTTGAGATTTGCATAAACTTCAAAAAAAAGTGCAGAAAAAATTAGAGGGAAATTATCATATGGGTTCCCATATTTGTTTTTTATTCCAAAGTTGATTCCAATGTGCATTCTCAAAGTAAGCAATAAATTAAAATATCAGGAAGGTACCAGCAAGGTGTAAAAGGACACTATCAGGAAAAAATATATTTTCAAGGTTAATATTTAAAAGTCAATTTTAATTTATCAAATTAATATACATACATAGTTAATACCATTCCTTATAAAATTCCTAGAAAACTAAGGAGACAACTTTTGGAACATAGTGAAAATAATCCACAAAATAATCCTACAGTAAATATTATTGAATGCACTCTTCAGAGTATGAAAAAGATAAGCTATAATAAAAGATCATTTATAGTTGTAAAAAGTTAGAAAATGGTGTTAATTTCTCAGTTTCAATAAGTATCTGAGACTTACAAGGAATATCAAAAATAGCTCATATTCCAAATTCACCAAGGGAATAATTTAGAACAACTTTCATACTTTTCAACATCTCACTCACTCTGAGAACATAAAAATGTTTAGAGCCAAGTAAAGCAATTCATTTATAGGGGAGGAGTAATCAGGCTGATTTTCAAAGCTATTCTGCACATGTAACACAATAGAGGACTGTTCAGGGTTCAGAGAACAATAAGAAATGATCGTCAAATTTTATATTTGGTTAAGATGTCATTCAGATATAAATAAAATTAAGATGTTTATAAAAAGAACTAAGAGACTAGAGACCCTTGAAGTGACAATTAGAAAAAGAAGATAATTTTAGAATTCAACCATCTAATAGTTGAATAAAAAATAAAAATTACTTCAGACAACATTACACTTGCACAATTACAACAGAACATAAATGCTATAGGTCTTGGCAATATGTATAATAAAGAACAAAAATGATTACACAGGAAGGTAGGTGAGAGAAAATGAGAGTAATCTATCTCACTGACATTGTCAAGGCAATGACTATTTATACTGTGTAAAATCAAAACATGGAAATATTTTTAAAAATTTCAGAATTCATAATGTTATTCATAACTTTTCCTTTTAAATTAAAGACATATTTCAGGAAATAGTATTTCTTACAGTACAAACATTTATTTTATATGGAGTCTCTATACTCACTAATCTTATCTATGATTTCTAAGTTTACCCACATTAGGGTTTTTAACCTTCACAGTGCTTCAGAATCAACTAAAAATCTTCTAAAAGCTTCACATATGCAGGGAACATTCCAAATATTCAGTTTTAATTGACCTGTGGTGAGGTCCCATATTTGTTTTTTATTACCAAGGTGATTCCAATGTGCACTCAGACTTGAAAAATCAGTACTGTGGATCAAAAAGAAAATGAAACACCTCTGGGGCTATCAGGAAACAATCATAATAATCCTGCACATTTATATTAAAGAAGCCTATGGTTTATCTTATACAATGATACTTAATATGAGCCCTCAAGTAAAATTTATGAGCCCTCAAGTAAACTGCTTTGACTCAATTTTCAGCCACACCCTTTCCTGGGACAATTAATAGACCATTCTGTTTTAGTTTTCCTGTTAAATAATATTAATATTTACCAATAAAACTGATTACTTTGCCTATTAAATAAATGAACATATATAAAATACTGGAGTCAGGCAAGAAAACATCAAATGACAAATCAATGTATATTTATTTATGTGTTTATTCTATATTTAAAAATACAAAATATATATGTGTGTATGTACCTATTCCCTTATATATGCATATTTATCAATTTTTTTCAGTTCAGTGAGCAAATGAATTGAAATCAGGGGCAATTTTAAATAGTACATAAAAGATAAATGTTACCAAAATACTCGTAACTCTGCAAAATAAATAGTATTTTTCATTTATAATAACCAATTGTCACAATGAAAAACTGTTGAAATAAGTGTAAGTCATACACTTTGGCAGAGCTTCTTTGAATAGACAGTTCAAAATGCTCCAATTTTAGGATTTTGTTAACAGTACAGTTAAGTGAAGGTTCTTAGTCCTGTCAGAAATTCCACTTTACACTACAATATAGTATTTGCTGCTCTCAGAGTCACTAGATAATTACAGGATGAAAAAAATTTCTATTAGCAATCCAATATAGCAATTGAAGCAAAGGATCCAACAGAATAAGATGGAGGATACTTTATTACCAGCATAACCTACTAAAGAAGACATTGTCACTAAGGTCTGAAAAATGGTTAATTGGAGAAAAAGTTAACTACAGTGTAGTATTAATGATAAAGCAGCTTAACTTCACACAATACAAACAGCCACTAGAAACAAAAGGCTGGGTATATAAGAACAAATTTACCTCCTGGAAATTACTATCCCCTATTTACATGAGACAGATGCCCATTTACTACATGGAAGATGCTTTTTTTTTTATTATTTTAACAACCTTTAAAGAAAATTACTACATTCCATGGAGTTTCAAACATGGATGGATCTCTTTATCTACAAATAAGGATAAACTATAAACTAATAAACTAATGGATACTCAACGATCT
This sequence comes from Tamias sibiricus, assembly GCA_025594165.1. Classification (NCBI taxonomy): domain Eukaryota; kingdom Metazoa; phylum Chordata; class Mammalia; order Rodentia; family Sciuridae; genus Tamias; species Tamias sibiricus. The sequence continues at coordinate 53,776,585 of CM046667.1, read as the reverse complement.
GGAATAAGGTAGAAAATGTATAAAACCTGCATGTTCCTCCTTATTCATTTACTTATTCAACCAATATTGTTGCTATGATCCAAATGTGTCTTTCAGAATATATGTGCTGGAAACAATCTGAAATGCGATAGTGTAGGGAGGTGTTTAGGTCATGACAGCTCCACCATCTTGAGTGGATTAATGTTGCTATAAAAGGCTTAGTAAGCCGGGCGCGGTGGCGCACGCTTGTAATCCCAGCACTTTGGGAGGCTGAGGCAGGAGGATCGCGAGTTCAAAGCCAGCCTCAGCAATGGTGAGGCACTTAGCAACTCAGTGAGACCCTGTCTCTAAATAAAATACAAAAAAGGTCTGGGGATGTGACCCAGTGGTTGAGTGCCCCTGAGTTCAATCCCTGGTACCACAAAAAAAAAAAAAAAAAAAAGGCTTAGTGGATGGGGTTTGTACCTTTTGCCCTTCTGTTTTCTGCCATATGAAGACACAACATTCCTCCCCTTTGAAAGTTTAGCACCAAAGTGCCATCTTGGAAGCACAGAGCAGCTTAGCAAGGTACAAAAACTGCTGGTGCCTTGATGTCAATGTAGTAGTGTCTACAACTGTGAGAAATAAACTTATATTCTTTATAAATTATCCAAAAACCAAGATAGTAGATGTCCGCTATTTTGCAGTAAAAACTGTAGGTTCTGGGAATGTAGCACTGAACAAAATAGATATCACCTATAAAGAAGCCTATATTCTACTGAAAGAGACAGACAATAAACAAATATTATGTTGTAAAGTGCTATTGAGAAAAAAAGCACAACAGGAAAGAGGACTAAAGTATATGCTATTTTAGAGAGGGTGTTGGGAGAACTTCTCAGATAAGTTGACTTTTCATCAGGGACATGAATGAAACGAGAAAGAAAACCATAAAGAATTTGGAAAAATAATGTTCTGGGCAGAAGTAATAAGAAGAACAAAGCCTTTGCAAAGGCCTTTGCTCAAGTGCTAACAAAGCCTTTGCTCAAGTGCTAACAAACAAGAAAGGAACAAATGCCTATAATAAGTTATCTTAAAAAATACAGCAAGTTCCTTAAAACTAACTTGCATGGACTATTCTGTTGACAAAAATATAAGCATAATTTTATAACAGGTTAGCTTGTTAATTATATATTAATATTAATTAATTACATATTTTGTAACGCTCTGGTTAAAAGTGTTATTCCACAGTAACCAAACTAATTTTTATGTATGTTTTCACAGGCCAACCTAAAACTGTTTGCACCTTATTCTTTGTGTGTGGGTGTGTGTGTGATGGTGGGGACTGAGCCAAGGAACTTGTGCATGCCAGGCAAGCTCTGTATCACTGAAGAATACCCCTTGCCCCTGTTTGCATCTCATTCTTCATATTTTAAACAGAAAAATCCATTTTATAAAACATGGATCTTGATAGTTTCATCATTTCAATTAGAAAATAAAACATTCTATGTCTATCCTTCTCAAATACCAATATATCAATATATCTCTTCCAATCTTCATGTCACCATATTTTTAAAAATAATACCTTCAAGTTAAGAGCAACTGTAATTCAAAGTCTCATTTGAAACCAACTTCTGAATCTTTGCCTTAATTATAAAATTTGGATTAAACTCTGAAGGTTGAATATAGCAAAAAGTACTAGAATTTAAAATGAAGCCTACTCTAAACACAACAGGTTTGTATGTATTTGGAAGAGGAGAGCTGAATTCAAGCTAAAGAAACAATGATCATACACAGTGTAAACACTAAAATCAATGTTTATGACTAATAAAAATGTACTAAATTAGCAATTAGGACTTTAAAAAATAGTTTAAGGCTCCTGGGATAGAAATTGATAGAGCATCATCCTGCAAGTTAGAATTAGAGAGTGCCCACTGGGGCTGGCCCATCTATGAACACTTACATATCTCAATGTATGAATCTAACATGGCCTATCCTCCTAAAAATTAATGAACCATTATTGCACTTAAGTGATGTCCAGTATGATCCTTATATGACATGCAAGATGATTCCTCATCAAATTTTACTTGATCTCAACTACTTATGTGCAAGGTTTCAACACTGTCACCTAAATTTAATACTTTATATAGCTGAAAATTATAGCAACAATATTAGGGTTTCTTTCATTTTCAGAATATTTCTATATATATATATTCTCTTTTATTCTTCAAAATAAATGAAGGAAGCATCTTTTATTGTTTCATCTTAAAGATGTTGAAAAGACACCCTTTTTGCAGAACCAAGAATAAATGCTAGAGTTAGGTCTAGAAAACAAGATTTTGAGTGTGGTTTCATGGCTCATTTTACATAACAACTGGCAATAATTTATTTAAAGAAAAAAATAACTCTTTACCTTTCTGACAGTTTTCCCATATTATATGTCGAGTATTCTCATAATTTGTGTTTAACCAACTCAGCAGAATCCTCTCAGAATTAGAATATATGTTGCTGGATATGAAAGGAGGATTGATTTTTGGTGTATTTTGCACACATATGGGGGGTGCATTACTGCTGCAATGTGGTGCAACTCGGGATAGAACCAGAACCTGAAATTGGAAAGAAAGAGACAACTTTTCTTAGACTCAAATGGAAAAATAGCAAAATAATATTTGATGAGTAAAAAAAGATAATAGGTAAATGAATACACCAGTATTTTCTGGCTAAATTTATCCATTCAGGAGTAAGAGATGTATGCCACTAATATTCATTTTGAATTCCCAACTTTTTTCTTTTATAGCATTTAGTCAATAAGGCACAATACTACATGATTTAAAAGAAGAAGCTTATTACCAATTAAAAAATAACTACCTTTGATGACAGATGTTAGAATGAAAATTCATTTAAAACACAAGAATTTAAATTGCTTTTCTTATTTCTTTACTAGAGCATGCAACTTAAAAATTTGAGCCAGGTATGGTGAAACACACCTGTAATCCCAGCATCTCAGGAGGCTGAAGCAGGAGGATTGCAAGTTTGATGCCAGCCTCAGCAACATAGTGAGGCCCTAAGCAACTAAGTGAGACCATGTTTCAAATTAAAAATAAAAAAGGTGGGGATATAGCTCAGTGGAAAAGTATCCCTGGGTTTGATCTCCAGTACCAAAAAAAAAAAAAAAAAAAAAAAACCCTGAAAATCAAAGTAGTAAGTTATTCATTCAAAACTGATTTTCACATTGATACTTATTGAAGAGGTCTCTTTTTAAGATGATAAAGTGCATAAAATTTTATAACTTGATATATTTTCATCCTATGCCATGAAGATTGGCATATTTATATCACATTTCTATTCACAACATGCACACCACATGTTATCATGAAGCAATTTATCTGGATATAAATACATAATAATAAGTAAAATATTCTGTATCTGATTAGTAGAGTACTACAGCAAAGATCTACTCAAAGTTACACTTTTTTTAATTGTTTTTTTCAGTTATAGATGATAGTAGAGTCTATTTTGACATATTTATACAAGCATGGAATATATCTTAATATAATTAGGACCCCAGTCTTATAATATTGATATTCACTGTGGTGTATTCATATATATACATAGGAAAGTTATATCAGATTCATTCCACTGTCTTTCCTTTTCCTATCCCCCTCCCATGCCTTTCATTCCCCTCTGTCTAATCTATTGAACTTCTATTCTTCCCCTCTCCCACTAATTGTGAGTTAGCTTCCATATATCAGAGAAAACATCTGACCTTTGGTTTTTTGGGATTGGCTTATTTCACTTAGCATGATAGTCCCAAGATCCATCTATTTACTGACAAGTGTCATAAAGTCATTCTTCTTTATGGCTGAGTAATACTCCATTGTGTATATATACCAATATTTCTTTATCCTTTCATTTGTTGAAGAGCACCTAGGTTGGCTCCATAGCTTAACTATTGTAAATTGTGCTGCTATAAACACTCATGTGGCTGCATCACTGTAGTACGCTGATTTTAAATCTTTGGATATGTACTAAGGAGTGGGATAACTGGATCAAATGGTGGTTCCATTCCTAATTTTTTTTTTGGGGGGGGGAATCTCCATACTGCTTTCCAGAATGGTTGTACCAGTTTGCAGTCCCACCAGCAATGTGAGTGGACCCTTTCCCCACATCCTCACCAACGTTTATTGTTCCTTGTATTCTTGATAATTGCCATTCTGGCGGGAGTGAAATAAAATCTCAGTATAGTCTTAATTTGCATTTTTCTAATTGATAAAGATGTTGAACATTTTTTCATATATTTGTTGAATATTCATATTTCTTCTTTTGAGAAGTGTCTGTTTAGTTCCTTTGCTCATGTATTGATTGGGTAATTTGGTTTTGTTTGTTTGGTTGGAATTAGACCAGAAATCCTGCACTTACTAGAAGAAAATGTAGGTCCAACATTCCAACATGTTGCCTTAGGAACTGACGTCCTTAACAAGACTCCTAAAGTGCAAAAAGTAAAATAAAAAATAAATGGGATGGCATCAAACTAAAACAAAAACAAAAAAAAAAACAAAAAAAAAAAAAAACTTCTTCACAGCAAATGAAACAATAAAGAGCATGAAGAGAGAGCCTATAGAATGGGAGAAAATCTTTGCCACCTATACCTCAGATAGGGCATTAATTTCTAGGATATACAGAAAACTCACAAAATTTAAGACCAAAAAAAAAAAAATAAAAATAAAAATAACTCAATCAGTAAATGGGCAAAGGAACTAAACAGGCACTTCTCAAAGTTTCACTTTAACTAGCCATTTGGCACAGATTGTAATATACTACCTAAAACACACTTTCTCTCTCTCTCTCTCTCTCTCTCTCTCACACACACACACACACACACACACACACACACACACATGTGTGTATATATATATATATATATATACATATATATATATATCAAGACATTGTGAATGAAGGAGTCAGAGTGTGGTTTACATTACACTACACATTACAAGCTCAGCTCATTGTTTCATAGCAGATATTTAATAGATAGTTCTCCAGTGACATGGGTGTGAAGACCACAATTTGAGTGACATATGCTATAGATACACTGGAGGTATCCTGCTGATATTCACCTAGCATTCACTTCTACATTCTGAAAACTGTTTATTATGAACACCTTCAAATTCCTACTGGAAGGATTTTTTTTTCTGGCATGTAGGAGCACATACAGCCAGCAGAAAGCAAGCCAAGAGTGCCAGAGGATAATGAATCCAGCAGTAGACCCTACACAAAAATGTCAGGGAACTGGTAGTTCAATACTCCGGCTTCCTCATCACTGCACTGGGATAAATCTCAGATGTGTTCTACAATGTCTCCCCTAAAACTCTAGTGGGATTGAGCCTCAGTTGCCCATGATAAAACCTGATTGAAACCACATATGTTATTAGTTTATTTATATTCTGTTTCAGTTCCCTACTCTACTATCCTTCCTTCTTGACAGTACTTTTGAAACAAACTAAATAAATTCAAATATTTTATTCAGAGTCTGCTTCCAGGAGAAGCCAACCTAATATAAGCATTTTTGTAGTCTAGTACATTAATTATAACTTTGAAAATAAGTGCTCACTTCTTTATGTAGTACATGTTTATGCTATGTAGTGTCTCAAATAGCTACAGTTTAAAAATTATTATATTTTTATGACAATCATAAAACTGTTCTTTTATTTTTTATTATGGGAAATATTTTAAGAGTTCATCAAAAATCCATTACTGAGTGTTGAATATTTATCTGGTATATGTCTAGAGAGAATAGCCATCCACAAATATGAATTGCACCATTTTGGAATTTTTAATAGAAGTGTAACAGAATTACCTCCTTCTTTTATTCTGGCAGTTATGTGATCTATAACTCTTAAGTTTCAAATGTCATATATTATAAAAATACAAAATGCTTTTGAAAAGGACTCTCATCCCTTTCTAGGGAACATTAAAGGATGAATTATCTCAGTCCAGCTGATGAAATAAATGTTTTAGGCTAACAACCTGAGCTGGCACAGGATTCATCTGTCATCTGTCACCTCTATTCTGCAAATGAGACAAGATCTGCAAGTGACCCTTTACTAAGAACACAGATTTAATGATGGACCCACATGGAGCATAGATGTAACATTTAATACAGAAAGAGCTACCATCCTGAGTACTTAATTCTACAGAAGAGCTTTTGAAATTATTAGTAGTGAGAGACCTGTTAGTTTTGACTCTGCCACAGAATGATAATTCTGTCAAATACTCCAAAAATAAATTGCCAGGAAATAAAAAAATAAAGAATAAATACAAGTAGAAAGTATATGACCTCATCTCAAGCAAACCAAATACACCATGGGAAAGCATTACTATTTGTTACTTAATATCCAAACCACATAATGCATGAGCTGAAGGAATGGAATGAGAATTACAGAGGACAGAATTCTTTGTTAGCTGTTCGCTAATCCATGAAGTTTACACAAATCAGTTTTAGTGATCTATACTCAGAAAATGCTTTCCTGCCATCACAAAACAATATTTACATACCCATTTTTGTTAAAGGTCTGATTCAAGAAATGTGACTGACAGTAGTTTGGCCATGTGGTAGAATAGAGTCCTTGGCTATGTCACAATAGAGCATATTGAATACAAAAATAAAATGGTAAAATTATTATTAATAATATATATGTACATATATTGATTGCTTTCCCACCATTGCCATATTCTCCTCCATTTCCATATGAATTTTGGTATTCTATTTGGCATAGAAACAGATGACAATTTTCACATTTAAGTTGCCCATAAATCTATAGATATTTTGGACAATTTCAATAATTGGATTTCTCCTGAAGAATCATCTTGAATACACCTAGGTTGACTAGAAGGAAAGAATCAATAGCCAGGTCATGACCTTCCCTTTAGACTTAGAAATGCCTGATAGTTTAACATGGGGTTGAAGTCTCTTTACATCATTAATTCAAGGAATTGACAAAAGTAAATTTATAGGAGATACAAATTAATTGAGGGTCCAGATGAGGATATACTGGATCAAGAACTCATAACTCAGTGTCAAGATATTGAATTGAGTAATGAAGGTGCTGCCATACTAGAAAATTGAAAGGTCTTTACACCTAAATATTTCCCTACATTGAAATAATCCAGGCCCACTAGGCTCCAACTTTTGTGAACATTTCAGTCTTGGGTGTAGAGTGAGTGCAACACTTAAGCTATGCCCTGAGCCATAAGACCCCTGCTTTGCTGTTGCTGTGCTTTTATTTACCTATCCTGTGTACTTTCTTAGGCTAAGTTAATGTGTCACAATATGAAGTCTACAGTATACCCTATTTTTTTAAATATTTATTTATTTACTTTAGTTGTACACAATGCAATGCATTTATGTTTACATGGTGCTGAGGCTCGAACCCGGGCTGCACACGTGCTAGGCGAGCGCTCTACCGCTGAGCCACAACCCCAGCCCCAGTATCCCCTATTTTTGATTAACCAAACAAACCTAAGACCATATAGCTGGTGAAACAGAGTAGGCCTATACAACTGATGATGCAAAAGATAATATTCCTAGCATACATTTGTCTATGGGCAAAGACAATTTAGGAACTAGTAACCAATCAGCATTAGATTGAATTTTCCCATAGTCTTTGTGCCCATAAAAGGGAAATTTTCTTGAAGATTGAAAGGGCACTGGCATGTTCAATTATAGCTGGGCAAAGTAGATTTTAAAATATAATATGTAAGCCGGGCGTGGTGGCGCACGCCTGTAATCCCAGCACTTGGGAGGCTGAGGCAGGAGGATCGCGAGTTCAAAGCCAGCCTCAGCAAATGGCGAGGCACTTAGCAACTCAGTGAGACCCTGTCTCTAATAAAATACAAAAAAGGGCTGGGGATGTGAGCCAGTGGTTGAGTGCCCCTGAGTTCAATCCCCGGTACCACAAAAAAAAAAAAAAAAAAAAAAAAAAAAATAATATATATATATATATATATATATATATATAAAATATGTAATATGGACTAGTACTGTGTTACAATAAAGATGAAAACCAGAGCGCATGCCGGAAAAACTCCTCTATCCAAATCTCAACTATATGGACAAAATGTCATATAGGCAAGATTGAAAAGATGTAATTCAAAACTACGGTTCTTGCATATGTAAATACTCTGAAGTCCATAAGTTAACTTCCTTATTAATTTATAAAATTTTGTGCACTTTTAAGTGAGAGTCTATTTGCTTTTATTTTATAGCAAAGTTTAATAAGTATGGATATTTAGTTTCTTATACCACAACAAAATATAATAGGAAAATGAACTACTGTAAGCAGGCACATTGATAACAGCAATAAAAAGCAGGAGAGACAATAGTCATATGCTAAGAGGGTGAAGAAAAAGCATTAAAAACTAAAAAAATAAAAATGAGTCATGTGGTTATCACTGTACTAGATACCTAGGAAATGCAAATGCAATTCTGGATAATGACTGTAGATTTGTTGTCTTGTCTACCTTCAGCAGCAAATATTTTGCTATTATATTATATTGTACAGATTTTGAACCAATTTGAGAAAAATGTTTAGTCAGAAAAGAGTTTGAAAATACGAAGTATTTGATAGAATCATGCTGCTATTTTTCAAAAAGACCTTTTAACAGATAATACACTGGGAACAAATGAATAAGTGGATTGATAAAAATTATTTAGATATTTGTTTTTGATCATCTTTTCTTCCAGTCTTCTGTAAACACATCACAAAGATACTTTTAGCACATAGAGTCATTCTTAATATTCATTTGAGATCCTTATTTATATTAACATTTAGAACAACATTCTGATTTGAGTGATTAAACAAATCAAATATACAGATGATTATGTGAATGAATAAGTAAATAAAATTCATAAGCCAACATTATGTCTACTTTTCCCCAAAAGCAGTGCATTTGCCACTCTTTGGCTTTAGATTTGCTCCTTCCATCAGTGGGCAAGATTATAAATGATGTAGCCTGGAGTTAATCAGTAAAAGAAGAAAATGACTTTTTCCAAAGCTAAACGTCACAAATACCTTCATATATCCTTCTGGGAATTATCTAAAAAAATACAGGATTTCTCATCTTAACATTCAGAAAGAAAAAGAGGAGGATGAGTGGAGAAAAGAAATCATGCAGACAAAAGAACTATCCAGAGGATGTGTCTGATGGGTTAAAAGCATTGGAGGCTTTAGATTCTCAGAGGGCAGCATGAGAACCCTGGGCTGCTGGGCCCAAGCAGAGAATAAGGAAGAAATAAGCATTTCCTATATAAAATTGCTGTATATGGTCAAATCCATAAGATAATAGAAAAAAATTTGTGTGCCTGTGAGCCTCAGCTTCCTCATCTATGAACTGGGAATTACTGGTTGTGAGGATTCAAAATTAAAAGGAATAAGTGGCAGTCTTACATACACTACTATTTGACTCTTAATTTTATCCTTTACTTTAACTCTTTTTATTGTTCTATTTCCTAGTCCTACAGCTTACCTGTCTGTGGTTACAAAGGATAAGACAGCAAAACCCTCCATGGGTCCTAGTAGACAAGATCTACAGTGCCACACTGGGAAACTAAGCAATTATTCTTACACTGAAATCAGGACTTATTTATCCTTTAACTTGGAGGAGTGTGCTATGGTTTAGATGTGGTGTCCCCCAAAAGCTCACATGTGAGACAATGCAAGGTTTGGAGAAGAAATGATTGGGTTATAGCCTTAACCTAATCAGTGGATTGATTCCCTGATGGGATTAAATGAGTGGTAACTGGAGGAAGGTGGGGTATGACTGAAGGAAGTAGGCATTGGGGGCATGGTTTGGGGGTATTATTTTGTATCTGGAGAGCGGAGTCTCACTCTCTGCTTCCTGATCGTTATGTGAGTTGCTTCCTGCTACCACACTTCTGCAATGATGCTCGGCCTCACCTTGAGCCCTGAGGAATGGAACCTGCTATCTGTGGATTGAGACCTCTGAAATCATGAGCCCCCAAATAAGCTTTTTATCCTAAAATTGTTCTGGTGAGATCTTTTAGTCACAGCAGTGAAAACAGAGTGGGAAGGCATAATTTAATACATGTTCATCTACCTATAAATGTAATTTTGCTAGAAGTAAATTTTGAGAATCTCCTTAAAACTGGACTTGCCTTCATCTGTGTGAATCCTAATGAGTATCACTCCAGAAAAACTTTATGGCCTACTGTGTATTAGAGGTAGAGAATATAATTTTCAGTACTATTTAGTTAGTACCAGAATATTCTTGTAGCTTCCCATTCTAGAGATTTTATTTCTCAACTTTCTTTGAAAATAGCCACGATATGACTAAATTCCCAACAGTATATGAAAGGGAAATGACACATTTTTCAGGTGACATCCTTTAAAGGTATCTCCTTGCCCTCTATTACTCCTTCACCTATTCTTCTTTGTTCTGAGAAATTAGACCCATGGATGAAAGCCTAGTAGTGAGGATGGAAGGGAAACTCCTAGCTCTGAACCACTCATTTCTCAATATTTTCATACAGAAGAAAAACAAATCTATCTTATAAGCCACTGTATTTTTAAATCTTTTATAACAGCATTACTTATACTTTAACTAATACTATTTAACACTATTCATGTGAATTAACTGAAAAAGAGCATCAAACAAGAGTGGAAGTGTTACCTTGTATATTTGAAGAAATACATCTGTCCATGCCCGTTTACTCCAGTCTTCAAACTTATCCATATCTATAATAACAGAACACTTTTCCTTAGATGCACAGAAACTCAGAGGCGTGGTATTACTGGAAGACTTTAAGAAATAGAATGTTATAAGATAAATTAAAATGCAAGGCAATGTACATCTAAAATTTTAACCACTCAACATAAGATTTTTTTAACAGCAAATTTTCTTCCCCTTTTTATACATTCATCAAGAGCTCTAATTTCCCATGTACCAATATGAGAAACTATCAACACAGGTAACTTTCCAGAGCATACAGTCCCTTATTTAGGTGATAGATTTATTCACTCAATGCATTTATTAGCTCACCCTGTAGTAGAAGTATCAGAACAAGATGCAAAATTCTCCTGAAACCTGAGCCCAGATGAAGCCACACCCTACACAACTAAAGCACATTTACCTAAGAGCCTTCAGAATCCTCAAAATCAATTACCCTTCTCAATAGGTTTTCATAAAGTGAATTGTGTACTTTAAGAAAACTATGCATTTATTCTTTAACTTCTCTCTATTCTCCCCTAAAACATAAGAAAGGAAGTAACAAGTGGTGGTGAAATTGTCACTTGAAACTCTTTCTTTGGAAGGTATTTATTCTAAAATTTTATTTTAAGAAGACTAATTACATAAGTTCATGCCAGTTTTCATTTATAAATCCACCTCCAAAGCAATGAAAAGCTATGTAATTGTTTTTGCATAGGAATCACATATTTTAGATCAATGTAGAGACATACAAAAATATCATCTGTACAAAGAAGCTTAAACCTTAGTATATTTTACACATAAAAATCTGAAATCTAAAGTGAAATCTTAAAGAAATCCAAATATCCATACATTTAATAATAAATTAGACTGTCCCTAGAAATTATATTCTCTTACTGATATTTCAAGCCACTTCTTATAATCTTGGGGTTCAAGCAGAAATTCTGGCAGGACATGAGAAATACATCCTCCTTGAGCACTAAAATTATAAAAGAAAACCCAAATTATGATATTATAATACACATTTGTACTTTCAATTAAGTTATTTCAATGTCATACTTTTTATATTTGTTGAATTAATGTTCAAATTTAAAATTTTCATTATTAATTTTTAAAACTTCCCATAATAATGAAATGTACATATGATGTTTCCTTTAAAGAAACTAATTAATGAGTAAGAACTTATGAAGTACATATAATCATACTTGTCTATCCTTATAAGTTAACCAAATATTAAGAGTCATATGACTTCGTCCTTATAGTCAGTGCAGTAACCTTTTTATTGTCATTGTAACATTACAAAATTAAAACAAAATCTCTAAAAAGCTTGACTACTGAAGCTACTAATAGATCATTAGTCATATAATATTTATTAAATACTTATCAGAACACATGTCTGAATATAGAAAACTCCAAATATAAGTTAATCCATCACCTATTTTTCTCCAAAAGGAGTATGCAAAAATTTGGAAATTTTTATTATGCTAATGTATGATGTATATCTGAAGCAGTAAATATTTATGTTAATGAATGCATATATGTATACAACTTACCACATTAAGATTTATATATATACATATATATATACATATATACTTTTGTACTGTAAAGTTTTAAAACTAATTTTATGCAAACTCTTCATATTAATGTCTATAATCACCAGAGCCACTGCAGAAAACCCAGTGCAGTTTTGTCAAAAGTGTTTCCAAATAGAGATTTGGGAGTTTAGATCCAGCTCATTTATTGAGCACAGACCTCCACTCATCAATAAGGGATTTAACAGAGAAGAACGTTACCTAGTGTTTAATTCATGAGGCACCTTCCGTATTTTACAGTTGATTATTGAAAAGTGAGGAAAAGAAAAAGAAGAAAAGAGGCTTAAAGATGATGCTGAAAACTCAAATCTTGAAGATAGAAAGATGAATGAGATGAGAGATATTAAGAAGGAAATTTCTGTTGGCATGGAAGCAGGGTTCTACAGCTGTTCAGTGTGATGTGGCACTGGGTCAGTCTAAGCTAGTGGAGGAAATACTACCTACACAAAGTTCCTTTGTTTGGAAATCAATCATCCTTTCTCTTTGATTGTCACACAATTCCTATTCTCATGTATAAATCATCATTATATTTGAATTACTGGAGTAGTACACAAAATTTTGTTTTAATGTAACACTGCTCCTCAGCAGGTACTGTCAACCTAAAACCTACATAAGAATGCAATGAGGTCATGTCCCTATTAGCTAGAAATCCTGTACAGTGCAACAAAGGCAGACCCCTCAGAGAGATATGAAGAAACTGAATACTTTCTTTTAACCAAAGCCAAGACAGCATTTCACATGAAGGTTGTTGTTTTTATTATTGTTGTTGTTATTGTTTTGTCTGTGTATGTGTGTGTGCATGTGAAGTGTGTGATGGTGGGCATTGAACTCAGAGCCTAACACCTGCTAGGCAAATGCTCTATCACTAAGCAACATTTCAGCCCCCAATGTAGGATTTCAGAAGAAAGTGATTACTTCCATCAAATGCTACTGAAAGCTTAAGTAAACATTAAACAGAAGTTTCTTGAGATGGGGGACCATATGTCATTCATTTGAGTATTATATAATGTCTAGAAGAAGGTAGAACTTGGTAAAAGTTCAGGATGAATAATATACTTTTGCATTTTAAAGGCTGATACTGTTATCAATACTTGCTTTCTTTTTTTTTTTTTACTCTAAATCTCTCTCAAGGCCTAACTTCATGAATCCATAAGACAGTATTTACATTTAGGTTTTCAGTAGATTTTATATCTGGTTAGTAGCTTTTAATAGAGAATTGTCCTAATAATTTATTTGGTTACATTTTTACATACTAGATTTTTCTAATGTATTTCCACATTTACAGTGTTCAAAATAAATTCACATGCCATGAGTTATAAATTCAAAACTTAACCTTCAAAAATAAGCTTTTTAAAAAATTCTAACAATCTTTAAGAATGAATTTCTATATATTGCATAAAGTGATATATCACTTGTATAAAAGTCCACACCCACTGTGTCATTAAATTTAATTGGGAAGCTAATAGCATTTATGACTATTTTGAATTTTAATACATTTAGTTCCAGGATAAACACATACACATATCTTATATTAATGACCCCATTTTATTAGCCATACTGCCACTTTCTAAATGTTAAGTAATTTTATCACACTCAACATATCCTGATAGGCATGTATTTGCTGATAAAGAGCAAATGAATTTGAATGGCTTAGCTTTAGTGCCAAAATCATTCTCCCATGCTTGCATCCCTACATCATAAAATGTCAAAACAGAAGCAACCCATGTTAATGTCAACACTACGGGCAACTATGCCAACAAGAGTATAACAAAATAACACAATAATCACAAGTACCATAGAGTATAATGATACTATTACAAAATTGTTTAATTTCAAAAACATACATACCATAAGGATTTACATGAGTTTTTAAACCTTCTTTTGCTCCTGCTTTATATTTCATTAGATTTCAACCATACAAATAACTTTCTGAAATTAATGCATCTAAATTTTTACCTTATTGAATTACTGGGCTTACCTCATTCAATCAATCTTTAAGGATCAAAAGCAGGAAATGGCAAATCAAAAGAAAAGTTGTGTGCTTTATACTTTAAAACTAAAAATTTCAACAAAGTTCCCATCCTATCTATTGAATGTGAGGACATATTTGATAAATATTGGTTCTAGGACAATTCATGTCAATAGGATATTCATTTTTAATAGAAAAGTATTTTTTAGTAAAAACTACGTTAACAACAATGATATTATGAGACAGTTGTCAGAATATCACTAATGGCTAATTAGATTGGAATAATGTAAGAATACAACCTTAGAGCATACTTCATTACCTTTAAATCAACAATAATTATAACATACCATGACATGTAATGCATATTTGACTACTTATAACTGTTTTATTAATCATATAACTTTGGGAATTATTATTCTTGACTTTACAGATTTTGACATTGTACAGGGTCACATTAGCACAAAAGAACTAGAATACAACTTGCATCTACTTGATTAAAAAACCATGTTCTTTTAGCTCAGTTCAGTGCACTCTTGCAGAATCACATATTAGATTGTTGCTTGAAATATATTCATTCCTTGATTCAATTCTATTAAATAATATTCCATAGTGCTTAAACATTAGTAAGAAGGGTATGAAGTTTTTAAAGATAATGGAAATAAAAACCACAAATGGAATTAAAGTTATCTATAAGGGGATGTGAGTTGTTTTTTCTAAATGTATTTATTTTTGGTGAATGAACTATTTATTTGAAAACTCAATGGAATTAAAAAATGTTATAGTAATTTCATATTCTTATAATGTCTTACTTTATAGTTTGAATGTGGAACACATTTTATTCATACTATGCTTCTGTTTTAAAGTATGCATATTATAAATAACATTTATTTTTTCTAATTAAAATTAATCACATTATAAAATTATTGATCACAAATAAGCAAAATTACATCAAATGATATTAATCTTTGTGGTGGTCTGCCCTAACAAAATACCATAGGCAGAGTGGCTAAAACAGCAGAAATTTTCTTTATAGATGGCCACCTTTTCAATGTGTCTTTACATAAGAGTTTTGAGAGACTCTCTTCCTCTTATAAGGATACCAGTCCTACCAGTTTAACACCCCACCCTTATGACATAATCTAATCTTAATAACTTTTTAAAGGCCTTATCTCTAAATGCAGTCATATTGGGGGTTAGTGGTTCCACACGTGAATTTGGGGTGGGGCACAATTTAGTCCAAAAAGGCACAGATTACAAAAAAAAATTAAGAAGATTATTACAAATACACTCATATGAAATACACTCATATGAAAATATAACATCTGATTATATAATATTTTTATAATAAATCCACATGGTATTGTCGGAATTATGTCTTCCCCCAAAATTCATATTTTAAAACCATAAATCCTAGTACCTCCCAATGTTACCATACTTAGGTTAGGATCTTTAAAGAGTGTGACAAATGTAAAAAGAAATCATTAGAGCAAGCTCTGATCCAATATGGCTGATGTCCTAATAAGAAGATGAAGTTTGAACACACAGAAACACTAGGTTCATGTGTACACAAAGGAAATAACATTTAAGGATACAGTTACAAGATGTCCTTGGCAAGGTAAGCAGACTGCTCTCTGAAGAAATAAAACTTTGATCTTGGCCTTGGGGGTGGGGAATGTGGACTGAAATGGAATAAACTAAATTCCATACATGTATGATTTTGTCAAAATGAACCCAACTACTGTGTATGACTATAATGCTCTTAAAAAAGATGTACCTTAAGAAAGAAAGAAAGAAAAGAAAAGAAAGAAAGAAAGAAAGAAAGAAAGAAAGAAAGAAAGAAAGAAAAAGAAAGGAAGGAAGAAAGAAAGAAAGAAAGAGGGAGGGAAGAAGAAATTTAGTAGACATTGACCTCATTTTGACTCTGGGCTTTAAAGATACCAGATGAATCAGATGTGATTCCTACTTTTAAGATGCTCATAAATTAATGTGATTAACTGACCCAATGATAAGGCAGTGGAGTTAAAAATGATTTACATAATTCCAGGTGGGCTATTTTTCTATAACTGACATAATCTTTCTCATTCTCTCACCTAGATTAGGTGTAGAGGAATAGAGAGAAAATGAAAACTTTCATCTTCATATATCTTTGCTTTTTTTTGTCTTATAACCACTATAGTCTTGTTAGGGTAATTGTGGTCTTTTGATAAATACTCAAAATTTCAGCATCACATCTCTAATTCAAGATGGCATTTGGGAAAAATGTAGATTCACTGCCAAGTAAATAAAGCTTCAAATCCAGCCTACTTTACATTCATGATACCTTCTAAAACCATGAGTCTATTTTTGTACTTTCAACTTTTTATTATTTTATAAAACAGGCCCCCAATTGTACAAGGACCTCTCAGAACATGTATCAGCTACGCATTTGGGTTAACATAAGATAGGGGAGAGGGATCAGTGTATCTGTACATACAGAGGTCTGTTACTGCTTTTCTTGATCCTTGGTTTCTTAAAAAATTGTCCCCTTTCTGCTGGGAATCTATTTGTCATGTGATCATTTGCTGCTGATGTCTGAGATGGAGATCTTGTGTCTTTCTTTTTTTTTTTTTTTGGTACCAGGGCTTGAACTCAAGGGAACTCAACCACTGAACCACATTCACAGCCCTATTTTGTATTTTATTTAGAGACAGGGTCTCACTGAGTTGCTTAGCACATAGCTTTTGCTGAGGCTGCCTTTGAACTCATGATTCTCCTTAGCCTCCCGAGCTGCTGGGATTACAGGCGTGCGCCACCATGCCAGACATTCTCATCTCTTAACCCCACCAAGGATCAAGAGGTCCTCATCACTTACTCTGTCACTCCCCTATTGTCAAATATTTATCATTCATATTGTAACTTCAAGGCTAGCCATCTGCCACTCTTCTTCCTCTTCAGTGGGGTGGGTCCCTCTAGTGTTCTATCATGGTAACTTCCATGACAAGCTACCTGGGTCTTAACTCAAGTCACTTTCAGGGACTTAGAAACTTCTGGCTCCATTCCAAGTCAAAAGGAGCCTAAGCCAGTTTGAACTATTACTATGATAGTGAGAGTCTAATAAATGAAAAAAAAATTGTTTAGTACTATGTCCAATACACAGTACTGCTAGAGATTCAAAAATCCTGATTTGCAAATAAAAGAACTGAATGTCAAATCTTTCATTTGCATTCAAGCTCTAAGAATCTACTTGACCTTCATTGCCACTCCTCAAGAAGACAGATGACTATCTCTGGCCAACTGTGGGGCAGATTCCATAAACAAAGATGCAAAAGTACATTAATATATTTCAAAATAAATTAACACTATAATATAAATAATTATGAGTAACCAATGCTATTTTGGTGGTGAAAGAATATGAAGGTAATAACACTGCCTGTGGATATAGGGCATTTTAGTGAATAAGGGTGCTGTAAATGCAAGCAAAAGAAGCAATATAAATTCAGCAGCCCCGGGCTGGGGTTGTGGCTCAACGGTAGAGCGCTCGCCTAGCACGTGCGCAGCCCGGGTTCAATCCTCAGCACCACATTAAAAAAAAAAAAAAAAAAAAAAAAAGGATTGTGTACAACTAAAGCAAATAAATAAATATTTTTTTAAAAAAATTCAGCAGCCCTCCTTTCAGACTTTTAATGTATGCTGCTCTTCTATTTCTTGGCCACTTGCCATTCAATGTCTATGTTCCTCTATCTGAGGAACATAGACATTATGATGACAAGTATTTTCTCCCATAGTTTACACTAACAGTTTGTGAAACTTTTTGCCTATTATTTTAATATGCAAGACTTTATTAATGAAATGAAAAGTTCACAGTATCCATAATATATTAACACTTATCTGAGGAACAAAGATTATTGGTTTTATCCCTCTTTTGTTCACTGCTTTTATATGACATATGTGCAATAGATCAGAATTTTAAAAATAAGGTCATAGACCAGGACTATCAGCATTATCTTATAACCTGTTATAAATGCCAGGTAGCAACATAAACTCCATAGGTTAGGGCCAGCAAATTGTATTAACAAGTCCTACCAGTGATTTGGATGCATAATAAAATTTGAGAATGACTACCATAGATTATAAATCCAAAAGATTATGGAATTATTATTTTCTATTAACTAGTATGTATTTTCTATGATGTATATTTCAGGGTATATCACAATAAATATTTGGTTAAAATACAAATAATTTCAAAGTCAGTCTATCAATATATTTACCTATTTATCTATCTATCCACCCAAGCCATGATTAGAAGCTTAAATTAAGCACATCTATGCTCTTACTTGAGAAATTCCAGAAGTGAGGAATGTTGCAAATGAAGTTGAATTACCCTTTCAGTGTTATCCATGGGTAAAGATTGACTCGAATTAATTCCTTGTGGCATTCTTCCACTCAAGTGGAGCAGCACATCATAAACAGTCTTATTATATTTGGTAAAATCATTCTGCCTGGCATATTTCTTGGTTGATGAGATTGATGAATAGAATTGTATTTTTTGTACATCCCTATGGGGAAAAGACTTTAAGTTAAAATTTGTTTTGAAATTTTACACTATGAAACAAAACATGCTCAATGACTAAATAAAATCCTATTAAAAGCAACTACATAAGAAATTCCTAATTAGAATAAGTTATAGTCCACATATGTATGTCAAAATATACTCTACTGTCAAATATATCTAAAAAGAACAAATTTTAAAAATTGACATAAAAATGTTCAAATAACTAAAAAAAAGAAAAAAAATTCCCAAACATAAGTCACTCAGCTACTGTTAGTCACAATTTCAGTTTTAAACAGTCCCAGAAATTTCTAGTATCTTGCTTGAATACACATTACTACTGAATGTTGCAATTGTCAAGTCAGAATTATTGGATTGTGAATAAACTGGATTTGAGAAAGAGATTAGGGATTGGTTACTGGATTCATTGCCTTCTAGCTGTGGTTTAAACTAATTTAGCTCAATTTTGTGTGCTATAGATATGAGGTCTATAATGGTTGCCAGGGAAGATTTCAAATATTCATGAGGCATGCATATACAAAAATAATTTACACACCTTTTCTTGATATGTGTGTTTCCACGCTTAGAAGGGTACAGCCTGTACATGATACTAATGAGTAGGGATTCTCATTTAAAATATAAATTTCAGGGGCTGAGGTTGTGGCTTAGTGGTAGAGTGCTCAATTAGCATATGCATGGCCCTGTGTTCAATCCTCAGCACCACGTAAAAATAAATAAATAAAATAAAGGTATTATGCCCAACTCCAACTAAAAAAATTTAAAAACAATAAAATAAAATATAAATTTCAGAGATCTATTGATCCACCTATCCCTCTCATGTTTAAACAAGATACTGTAATCTCCATTCTATAGGTTGTGATGCATTCTAATTTTTGAATGGAGTAAAACAATTTCAATCTATTTTTGCTTTCCACAGTTTATCAAATATTTCATACTACATTGTCTAATTATTTGTTAAAATTAAAATCACAAAAATATTACTAACTTATACTGGGAAAGAGCAAGTGCCAAAGGGGCCATTTTGAATAGCAGTTCTACAGTTTGATGGTCTATGTAGCATTATATGGGAGAAAGCACATTGTATTGGTAAGATTAATACTACTAAGTTCATAACCTGGCTCTGTCACTTACTGTATGACCTTGCCATTGTTACTTGACTTTTCTGATCCTTAGCTTCCTTGAAAGTATTGAATAGACTAAAGCTAGTGTATCTTGGCAATTACCAGCAAAGAAAGAAATACTTTCTAAATAAAATTAACACCATCATAGACAAAGATGACTGCCAACTAAAAAGAAATAATACACAATTAAAGACAGATCCATAGGGGCACCAGATATTATAAGTACAAAAAAACACAGATTTAAAATTAACTACATGTACTATGTTTCAGATTGAGAATTTAATTGAGTTATATATTACCTAAAAATTAACCAAGGGTAAAATTTAGAAATAAAAAAATGCAATTAATAGAGTTGAGAAATCAGTGGACTAGTGAGTAGATTAGATCAAGTAAATAGAGAGTTAATGCACTGAAATATAGGTTAATCCTATTCCTGGATACATATCCAAAAAAGTGGAATCAATGTTGAGGAGACATCTACACTCACATATTCTTTGTAACACTATTTACAATAGCCAGGAAATGGAAACATCCTAAATGTCCATCAATTGATGAATGGATAATGAAATTATGGTACATATACACAATCTATTCGACATAAAATGAACAAAATCCTATAATTTGCAGCAACATGAATATAATTGGAGATAATTACATTAAGTGAAATAAGTCAGGCACAAAAAGACAAAGACTGTATGATCTCACTTTAAATGTGAAATCTAAAAATGCTATCTCATAGATGTTGAGAGTAGAATAGTGGTTACCAGAGGCCAGGGAAAGTGGGATAGGGGAATGAGGAAAGGTTCAACAATGGGTACTAAATTATAGTTGGATAAGAGGAAGAAGCTCCAGGGTACTATTGTGTGGTATGGTGACTACAAATAACAATTTTGTACCATACATTTCAAAAAGCTAGAAGAAATGATTTGAAAAGTATTAAACACAAAAAGATAAGTGTTTGAGTAGATTAATTTTACCTTATTTAAACATTACACCATGTATACACGTATCAAACATCACATGGTACCTACTAATATGTACTACTTTTATGCTTTTTATATCAGTTAATGTAAAAACATGCTATAAATATTAACTAGAAGAAAATGAATATACCTATAATCATGGAAGCAAAGTAGCATTTAGGGCACAGAACATCACTAGGTATAAAAGTAAATTCATAGGCATAAAAATTTCAATACACCATGAAGATGCTATAATTGCACACGTGAAGGCTCATGGTAACAACCTCAACAATGTATGAAGTAAAATTGAGTAAATTGTTAGAGTATACAAATATAAGTAAAGATTTTTTAAAATTCAGTGTAGTAATTGGTAAAAAGTTTAAGAATCAACAAACACATATTACTTGAAGAGCACAATAAGCAAACACGGTTTAATATAATTACATGGAAAATAACATTTGATACATACAAAATACACAATATTTTCAAGATGAAATTCTTATAAAAGCTAATTAAATGCTGGTCAATAAACAAATGTCAAAAAATTTCAAAGGGGATTATTTTTGACCTTAATGAAACTACATTGAATAGCAACAGTATAATGACCTTATGTAAACTTCTAATATTTGTAAAGTAAATCACATTGGAAAATGGAAAATATGTTGATTAGGCCAAAGTTAGAAGGAAGTCTATTGTTTAAAAATTAAGTATGTGTCCAATTTGAAAAAACATAAGTGCTAGAAATAAAAATAAACTTCAAAACCTGATCAAGTTTTCTATAAGAAGCGTTGAGCAAATCTTGTACCCAATGGTAAATGTTGAAAGGTTTTCCCATAAGACTGAACAGAAGGTTGCATGCTATTGTACATTTAATTGAAGACCCATGCAAAAACAGTAAGGCAAACAAAGAAAATTAAACATGTAAGGATTGGAAAAAGAGAGAAACAGTTATCTGTTATTTACAGATAACATATTATTCAAAATTACTGGAAAAACCCCAATTACAAATAGAATTAGTAAATTCCCTTATCAGCAAATTAGTCTGATAAATATCTGCATATGATAATCAACTTTATTTTTAGATAGCGTATAAAAATATAGAAAATAAAATTGAAAAATACCATTATAATACCTTCAAAAGATGTTAAATACCCAGGGAAAAATCTACCAAAATATGTGCAAAAGTTGTACACAGAAAACTATGAAACATCACTAAGATAAACTTGAAAATACCTTAATAAAAGGAAAAATATTATAAAAATGTCAATTTTTTTTCTAATTTGATCAAAGATGAGTCAAATTCAAAATATCAAAAAGGTGTTTTTGTTTTTCTTTTTGGTGGAAATTTATAAGTGATCCTAACATTTATGGAGAAATGAAAATGGAAGACATAAGAAAACACTAGAGAAAAGCCACAAACTTTGAACGCTAACACTACTACATATCAAGAACTATAAAATAATAGTACTTAAGCCAATTTGGTTTTGATGCAACAGAATACAAATGCATCAAAGGAATAAACCACACAAATTCTCAAAAATATGGATACTTGACTTATGAGAAAAGAAACAGAGCAGAGAAGGAATGGGAAGAATGCTATTTTCCATAAATGGCATTGAATCAATTGGATAATACCCAAAATAGTATGTAGTCATTTGACAAAACATCATAAGAGGAATGAAGAATAATGGTATTGAAAAAATAGTGAAAAATAGAAATATCTCATGAGCCTTATCTCATATCTACAAAAATAAATATGAGGAGAATCAAACATCAAATGTAAAAGACAAAACATAAATGTGTGCATGGCACACACACACTGAAACACAAAGATTCCAAAAGTAACAAAGTAGGATTTTGTTATGCATAAGGAAGAAAAAGACAAATTAAGGTAAATGTTCATAAATTAGAGTACATTATAATTAGGAAGAATATTTAAGTAACACAAATAACCAACAAAGAATTCACATACAAAATACATAAAATACATACAAATAATTAAAAAATCAAATTTTTGAAAAGTAGGAAAAACAAATAAACAGATACTTTATGAAGCAGCATTACAAATGAACAAGAACATATAAAAATTTATTTAGAAGACATAGCAGACATAGCAACAAAATGCCCATTCATGCCACACCCAATGGAAGAGTCAATATTGAAAAGACTGACTATATATATATATATATATATATATATATATATATATATATGGTGTAAAGAACTGAAGTATTTGGGTACTGCTTATGGAAATTGACAAATACACCTTGACAAATTGGAAATATATCTTAAAACAGGTTGTATTTCTATCTTATAATCTAGCTGTGTTACTCTTACATACATGTATTCAGAAATACAAATCCAAAAGCAAAATTTTCAAACCAGCATTATTCATAATAGAAAAATCTTGGAACCATGCAAATATCTTTTAACAGTAGAATGGATAAATTGTATACTCATACAATGACCTAGTACATAGCATTAAAAATAACTATGCCAACCAGGTGCAGTGGAGCATTCCTATAATCTCAGCAGCTGAGGAGACTGAGGAGGAAGGAGGATTGCAAGCTCAAAGCCAGCTTCAGCAACTTAGCAAGGCCCTAAGCAAATTATTGAGATTCTCTCTCAAAAAGTAAAAACGACTGGGGATATAGCTCAGTAGTTAAGCACCTCTGGGTTTAATCCTGGTACCAAAAACATGAAAATTAAAATAAAATAACTATGCCTACATGCAAGTAAGTATGTAAATCCCATGAACGTAATATTGATCCAACATATCCAGCACAAAGAAATGCAAACTGTATGATTCTCCCTACAAAAAGTTCAAAAAACAGACAAAACCAACATATGAATATAATTTAGGATAATTATTATCTTCTTGGAAGGTAAAGAGAAGGGTGGGACTCTGGGATGCTATTTTTTGTTTTATTTCTAGTGGTGGCTACATGGGTGTATACCTGGTATACTTGAGTCTATGTGTGGGACTATACTTGGTTTGTGGGCCTCTGTCCATGTGTCTTATTTCTTGATTTAAAAGAATTAAGGGGAAGCAAACTGTTCCTCTATCACATGAAAATTAACTTAAATTGACAAGTTAAAATTAGTGCCCAGAGGTCTGTTAGTGGAAAAAGCAATATTGTTAGTCATAAAACTTAATTGCTCATTGGAAGAACAAATTATGATTTAAAAACTATACACTCTTTTCTACATATCCCACAAATGAAGACTTTATTAAGTAAAAGCCTAATAATTGTAACCACATTCTTTCCCCTCTTGTTTAAGTATTACAATATTAAAAGATTTTAAGGTTCTTTTCAATGAGAATTCATCTACTTTGGAGATGGAAATGTACTCATGCAAAAGTTTTAGTGCATTTATTATCTATATTTTCCATTAGAGAAATCTATCACCATTTACTACTATAGCCAGAAAAGCCAGCTGCAATATGGTTATAGAAGGAATCTATTTTGAAAATAAAAATTTTAAAATGTTTCATTAGTCTGTAATGTGCAAAATGGAAAGAACTCAAGGAACTCAACTCTAATTGGTTATTGCAACCACTTTCATTTTAATTTTTAGTTTAAATCTAAAATCAAGTTTCCGTAACTTTGTTGGGTACTACTGGCAGTATGAATGGGCAAAATGCCCAGAAATGACAGTGACATTTTATTGTCATTATTAAATCTATCAATGGGCTTGCCAGCTCAAAGCTTCAAAAACCAATGCTTTGTCTCTCCTCACTTTCTCTCTCTTCATATATGTGTGTGCATATGTATACATATACATACACACATAAAATTTAAAAATTATTAAAAATCTACAAATAAAGAATTAGAGTTAATAAGTTCCTATGTCAAGCTTGGGGAAAATCCTAAGGGAAGATAAAATATTCATGAAATATAATTTGGACAAATACTAATGATGAGTTTTAAACCAACTCTCCTCTGCCAAATAGAAGAAGGGTTGTCAAAAGTGATTAATGAAATCAGAAATATATAACATGATTGACATAATCCTATTAAAATTTATTAATAATAGATAACACTTACTGAACACTTACTAGATCCGAAGCTCTATTCTAATATGACTTTAAGGGGGCTGGGAATGTAGCTCAGTTGTAGAGCATTTGCCAAGCATGTTCTGTGTCTAGGATTTGATTTCTAGCACCACAAAAAATAAAATTAAATTAAAAAGTTGCATATGATAATATGACTTTAAGGTATTACCTCTTTTAAATATAAAAGCAGCCCTATAACGTAGGCATTATCATTATCTCCATTTTGCAGATGAGGTAAAAGAAAGCATAAAAAACACTTTCCTAATTTTGGATGTTATCATTGTGAATGATAAAACATTTCACTGATGAATTTGTTTTTTATAAGAATATATATGTATATATATATATATATATATATATATATATATATATATATATATATAATCACACTAAATGAGAGACCCTGAGATGGAACAACTTAAACTCTTCTCCCTGAGTTTCCTGACTGGTATTGAAGGATGTAGTACTGGTATATGGTACCTGTAGGGAGGTATCAGAGTGGAATCCTGGAACAGTATTAATGTATACTGCAATTACTCATCTCAGATAAAGTGGGATATCTAATATGATTTAAATGATTCCATGATCAGTTGCTTAGAGATCTCACCAGTTGTGTTGGGAGAAAATGCTAATTACTATAATTCACCAAAACTGAAGTGAGCAGATTGTACTATTTAGTGTTTGTTCTGATAATTTCTGAAATATAAACTGTACTAACTTATCTTTTTCAATAGCTATTCTGATCTTTTGGTGATTTGGAAAAGGACTAAATAGACTTTGTATACAAACTGTTTTGTGTAAAAAGATGCTTTATATGTGCAGTGTGAATTGTAATACATACTACTACTATAAATAAAAAAAAAATAAATAAATAAATAATAACTTTGGGCCTCCAGGAAATTCAGAAAGACTAAGAATTATTCAATAAGTAGGAAATCTCTTCAAATAGTTTCTTTGGTTTTTCCTTTCAACCTGAATATTTAGTGAATTGACAATAGAACTTGGCCCTGTTGCCCTTGCTGCCACAAATTGGTATTTGTAAAGAGTAAAATTAACTCATATACCAAGAAAGCAACCTTTCTGACAACAACCATCATTAGATTCAGGAAAGGGGATACACAAACATGTCAAAAATGTTTCAATAATTTTGAAAAAACATAAAACCTATTTGAGAGGGAACAAGATGGCAAATTAGAGGTGAGGCAACATTTCTTCTAGCTCAGCTACCCAGAACTCAAGCAGCAGGAATACTGTTTCTCCCTGAGGCTTAGAGTGAAAAATCCTGAGACTGGAGGGGCAGTTTGCCCTAGCCAACTCAGAGACTGTTTGACTTATTAAACTGGTCTAAAAAAAAGTTGCCCTGAGTTTATCAATGAGAGAAGTGATCCAGGAGCCATTTGGGACTATAGTGATGTGCACCAACAAGAACAGGAAACCCAGATCTCTGAGTTCATGATTAGATCCACATAAACCTATCTGAGACTAGCAAAGACTTAACTGAGCCTAACAAACCCCTGGAAAAATTAGAAACCAAGAGCATTTTGCTTGGGGGGTAATGCAAGTTGAAAAGACTAGAGAGAACCTGGCTCTTCCCAATCCTGTGAGTCCAAGAAGGGAAGTTGAAAAGTCTTAAACTCCAATCTTCAACTTGGTGAGCAACACAATAAAAAAGACGGATTTGACTGTTGGGTTGACAGCCCCCCCAACCCCTCCCCTTCCATAGCAGCTGTGGTCAGGGACTTCCTACCTAGCTGACAGGACCTGAAATGGCCAATCAGAAGCTGACACAACAACTGACCTCAATGACCAAGGGGCCTCCCGCTGGCTGATGCAACCACCCTGCCAGTTCACATCAGGCCCAACCAATCAGCAACAGATATAATACCCCTAACTCAGCTCAACAAACACACTGCCAGTTTGGATGGACTAGACCCTCCTACCTCTTGCTTCCCTTTATAAGCATTGTACTTGCCTTTCATGTGTGCAGGACTTCTCTGGCACTCACCCCCTCATGGACCAGTAAACCTCGCCCGGGAGAACCCCTTTTCCCCCACCCCCAATAAATCTTTTTATGGTGCTTCATTCTTGACCCATGGTTCCTGGTCTCGCTTGCCTTTTCTGCCTTACATTGACAACCCATGGTCCATATACCCATATTCAGTTAATACCTCAAGAAGAAAGGAAAAGAAAATCAATTGGATACAGACAGTGAACATATTTGCTCACTATTTTGTCCACCATAGTAGAAACGGCTCCTTAATTTCTTAATTTTTCCCAAGAATCATCACCCACCCCCCACCTTTTTTTGTTGTTGTTGTTGTTTTGTTCTGTTTTACTTTTCCCTATTTGTTTTTTTTTTTTTTTGTTTTATTTGAAATGTTCACTGATTGATTCAATGACACCTATACATCTAGTCTGTTGGTGATGCTTTCCAATGAATTTTCAAGTTGGTTTATTGTTTCCCTCATTTCACGGATTTCTGCTTGATTTTTTCACAACCTTTATTTGTTTCTCCTCATTTCTAGCCTTTTTAAAAAGGTATTGTTTTCCCATGATCTGTATTTTGAGGGTTAGAGTTTGTGATCAGCATATTTTGATTTTGTTTTGTGTAATCTTTGCACTACTCTAAATACTCTGTGTCCCTCTGTCTTTTTTCTATTGCTGACAGCCAAATTCCATTCTCTCTCCTCCTTTATATTCTTAATTCTATTTTCTTCTTCCCCTTCCTCATTAACAACATATCCTAAATTACCACTACATCTGCCCTATTTCACCCTTTCAAATTGCAAACACTTTTCTACCCGCCTATCTTCTTTCCTTATACTCAACTTTACCCTTAACACCTCTTAAGATTATGTATAGAACATCTGCCCCTACCAGATTTTATGCCAGACATTTTTCATGATTATTTACTGTTTTTAATGATGGAAATTGCTGATTCTACTATTTCTGTATATCGTACCAATTAACACTATAGATATCAAAATATGAACTAAGTATATAGTCTACCACTATATATTGTTTGCATACTTTGGTGCTATCATTGGGCTCCCCCACAAACTGTGAGGTACTAGTAATATACAGGGACACTATAAATTCATAAGGCAGAAAATCTACAGCTTCATATCTATCCAGATAGGTAGGAAGACACACAAGCAATATGAAAAAGCAAGGGAACAAACCATCCGAAACACACACAAACACACACACACACACACACACACACACACACACACACACACAGAATATCTCAACAATAGACTCCATTGACACCACACTGGAGGAAATGGCAGAGATAAAATTCATAAAGTCATGGTTAAACTGATCTATGAAGTAAAAGAAATGAGAGAGAAAATACAAGAAGAGGAATACCACTACAATAAAGAGATAAAGATTGTGAAAAAAATCAAACTGAAATCCTCTAAATGAAGAAAACAATAAACCAACTTGAAAATTCATTGGAAAGCATCACCAACAGACTATATTACTTGGAAGATAGAGTTTCAAGCAATTAAGACAAAATATATAGTCTTGAAAATAAAGGTGACCACAGAGAAAAGACTTTAAGAGACCATGGACCAAATTTCAAAAAAAATTGAAATAGCATGAAAAGACCCAACCTAAGATTCATCAGGATACATGAAGGCTTGGAGATCCAAACCAAAAGAATACACAATCTTTGCAAAAAATAATATCAGAAATTTTCCCAAACCTTAAGAATAAAATGGAAAAATCAAATACAGGAGGCTTATACAACCTCAAATATACAAAATGACAACAACCCCACACCAAGGAACATTATTATGACAATACCTAATATACAGAATAAGGATAAAATTTAAAGGCTACCATAGAAAAACAATGGGTCACGTTTAGATGGAGAACAATCTGAACCTCAGCTGATTTTTCAACTCAGACACTAAAAGCTAGGTCTTAGAAAAATATAAACCAAGCTCTGAAAACAAAAAAAAAAAGATGCCAACCAAGAAGACTACACCCAGCAAAACTGAGCTTCAGAATTGACAATGAAATATAAACCTTCCATGATAAACAGAAATTAACAGAATTCACCACTAGAAAGCCTGCACTCCAAAACATATTCAATAAATTATTTCATGAAGAAGTGAAAACCAGCAAAGGGAAGAACTACACTAGAAGAATAGTTGATCAAAGGAAAAACTAATTCAAATTAAAAAGCAGAAATACCAGGCATGGTGATACATGCCTGAAGTCCAGAAACTCAGGAGGCTGATGCAGGAAGATCACAAGTTCAAAGCCAGCCTCAGCAATTTAGCAAGGTCCTAAGAAACTTAGCAAGATCCTGTCTCAAAATAAAAAATAAACAAGGACTGGGGATATGGCTCAGTGGTTACGTGCCCCTGGGTTCAATCTCCAGGACCAGAAAAATAAAAAAATAACTCAAAATGACAGGGAATAAAAATCATATCTTAATAATAACATTGAATGTCAATGGCATAAACTCATCAATCAAAAGATATAGATGGCCAGATTGGATTAAAATACAAGACCCAACAATATGCTGTCTCTAAGAGACTCGCCTCATAGGCAAAGACATCCACAGACTGAAGATAAAAAACACATTATTCAGGTTGGAGTTGTGGCTCAGTGGTAGAGCACTTGCCTAGCATGCGTGATGCACTAGCTTTGATCCCCAGCAACACATAAAAAAAGAAAATACTAAATAAAGGTATTGTGTCCATCTACAACTAAAAAAAAAATATGTTAAAAAATACATCATTCACATGGATCTCATAAATAAGCAGGGGTTTCTATCCTCATATCAGATAAAATGAACTTCAAGCCAAAGTTAATCAGAAGGGAGAAAGGAAGACATTTCATACAGCTTAAGGAAAATATACATCAACAAGACATAACAATTAAAAATATTTATGCCCCAAATAATGGGGCATCTACATACATCAAACAAACTCTTCTCAATTTCAAAAAGTAAATAGATCACAACACAATAGTACTGGGTGACTTTAACACACCTCTCTCACCACTTTTAGATCCTGCAAATAAAAACTAAATAAAGAAGCTATAGAACTGAAAATTGCAATTAATAATTTAGGCTTAACAGAAATATACAGAATAATTCATCTGTCAATGACTGAATATACTTTCTTCTTAGCACCACATGAATCCTTTTCTAAATAGGATCTTAGGCCACAAAGCAACTCTTAGCAAATACAAAAAAAAAAAAAAAATAAATAAATAAATAAATAAATAGAAATATTACCCTGCATTCTATCTGATCATAGTAGAATGAAATTAGAAATTAATGACAAATTAAAAAATAAAAGCTACTCTAATACCTGGAGACTAAATAATGCACTATTGACTGACCAATGGATAGCAGAATAAATCAGGGATGAAATAAAAAAATACTTAGAGGTAAATGAGAATAGCAACATAACATATCAAAATCTCTGGGATACTATGAAGGTAGATTCTCAAAGGAAAGTCCAATGCATTGAACTCATTCATTAAAAGAATAGAAACCCAACAAATAAATAATATAACTATACATCTCAAAACTCTAAAAAATAAGAATAAATCAACACCGAAAGTAATAAAAGACAGGAAATAATTAAACTCAGAGCTGAAATCAATAAAATTGAAACAAAAAAAAAAAAAACAATTAAAAAAATCAATGAAACAAAAAGTTGGTTATTTGAAAAAATAAAGTTAATAAACCCTCAGACAAGCTAATGAAGAAAGAGAAAGAGAAAACTCAAATTACTAAAATTCATGAAAAATTGGAAATATTGTGATGTACACTACTGAAGTATGAATGATAATCAGAAACTATTTTCAAAATATATACTCCAATAAAACAGAAAATCTTGAAGACATTGACAAATTTTTAGAGCTATAACCTATCCAAACTGAATCAGGACACAGAAAATGTAAACAGATTAATTTCAAGCCATGAAATTGAAGACACCATCCAAAGCCCACCAACAAAGAAAAGCCCAGGACCAGACAAATTCTCATCAGTGTTCTATCAGACCTTCAAAGAAGTATAAATGCTAATCCTTCTCAAATTATTCCATGAAACAGAAAAGAAGGAAACCTTTTCAAACTCATTCTATGAAGCTAGTATCACCCTGATACCAAAATCAAACAAAGACATTAAGAAAACTTCAGACCAATATCCCTGATGAACATAGATGCAAAAATTCTTAATAAAATACTGGCAAATTGCATATAAAAATGTAATAAAAAGACAGTGCACCACGATCAAGTGGGGTTTATCTCAGGGATGCAAGGTTGTTTCAATATATGGAAATTAATAAACATAATTCATCACATCGATAGACTTAAAGACAAGAATCACATGATTATCTTAATAGATGGCATAAAAACATTTCACAAAATATAGCACACATTCATATTCAAAATGCTAGAAAAACTAGGGATAGTAGGAACATACCTCAATATTGTAAAAGCTATATATGCTAAACCCAAGGCCAAACTCATTCTCAATGGAGAAAACTTGAAAGCATTCACTTAAAAAAAAACTGGAAAAAGACAGGAATGCCCTCTTTCATCACTTCTATTCAACATAGTCCTTGAAGCTCTAGCCATAGTAATTAGACAAAGGAAAGAGATTAAAGTGATAGAAAGAGGAAAAGAAGAACCCAGCTATGCCTATTTGTCAAGAACATGATTCTATATTTAAAATACCCCTCCCCCCAAAAAAACTCCACCAAAACGTTTCTTGAACTCATAAATGAATTCAGCAAAGTAGCAGGATATAAAATTAACACCCATAAATCACTTGTGTTCCTATACAACAATGATGAATCAACTGAAAGAGAAATGAGAAAAACTATCCCATTCACAATAGCCTCAAAAAATAAAATAAAATATTTGGGAATCAATCAAACAAAAGATATAAAACACCTCTACAATGAAAACTACAGAACACTAAGAAAATAAATTGAAGAAGACCTTAGAAGATAGAATTATCTCCCATGTTCTTGCATAGGCAGAACAAATATTGTCAAAATGACCATACTACCAAAAGCAGTATACAGATTTAATGCAATTTCCATTAAAATTCCAATGATTTTCTTCATAAAAATAGAAAAAGCTGTAATGAAATTCACTTGGAAAACAGGAAGCCCAGAATAGATAAAGCAATCCTCAGTGAGAGAAGTGAAGCAGGAAGCAACATAATACCAGACTTTAAGTTATACTACAGAGCTATAGTAACAAAAATGGCATGGTATTGGCACAAAAACAGACACGAAGACCAATGGTACAGAATAGAAGACAGAGAGACAAATCCACATAAATACAATTATCTCATACTAGAAGAAGGAGTCAAAAACACACTGGAGAAAAGATAGCATCTTCAACAAATGGTGCTAGGAAAACTAGTGGAATGAAACTGAACCCCTATCTCTCATCTTGCACAAAACTCAACTCAAAGTTGATAAAGGACCTTGCATTAGACCAGAGACCCTGCACATACTAGAAGAAAAAGCAGGCCCAACTCTCCATCATGTCAGTTTAGAAAGTAACTTACTCAATAAGACTACTAAAGGGCAAAAAGTAACATCAAGAATCAACTAATGGGATGGCATTGAACTAAAAACCTTCTTCACAGCAAAGGAAACAATCAAGAACACAAAGAGACACCCAACAGAATGGGAGAAAATCTTTGCCACCTATACCTCAGATAGAGCATTATCCTCCAGGATATACAAAGAACTAAAAAAAAAAAAAAAAAAAAAAAAACACCAAAAAAACAAATAACCCAATCAATAAATGGGCAAAAAACTAAACAAGCACTTCACAGAAGTTGAAATAGAAATGACCAACAAATATAAGAAAAAAAAAATTTGAACAGCTCCAGCAATTAGAGAAATGCAAATTAAAACCACACTGAGATTCCCTGTCACTCCAGTCAGAATTGCAATTATCAAGAATAGAAGGAATAATAAATATTGGTGAGTATATGTGGAGAAAGGTACACACACGTACATTGCTGCTGGGACTGCAAATTGGTGTAGACACTGAAAAGCAGTAGAGATTCATCATAAAACTTGGAATGGAACCACTATTTGACCTACTTATCCCACGCCTTGGTATATATCCAAAGGACTTAAAATCAGCATACTACAGTGACAAAGCCACATCAATGTTTATAGCAGCTCAATTCACATTAGCTAAACTATGGAACCAACCTAGGTGCCCTTCAACAGATGGATGGTAAAGAAAATGTAGTACGCCAGGTGCGATGGTGCACACCTGTAATCCCAGCACTTGGGAGGCTGAGGCAGGAGGATTGCGAGTTCAAAGTCAGCCTCAGCAATAGCAAGGCACTTAGCAACTCAGTGAGATCCTGTCTCTAACAAAATAACAAAAAAAGGGCTGGCGATGTGGCCCAGTGGTCGAGTGCCCCTGAGTGCAATCCCCAGTACAAAAAAAAAAAAAAAAAAAGAAAGAAAAAAAAAAAAGAAAACATAGTACATATATACAATGGAATATTATTTGGCTATAAAGAATAAAGTTATGGTGTTTGCCAGTAAATGGATGGGATTGGAGATTATCATGCTAAGTGAAATAAACCAATCCCAAATAACCAAAGGCCAAATGTTCTCTCTGGTATGTGGATGCTGACTCACAATAGGCTGGGAGTGTGGGGGTGGGTGAAGGAGATGTTCACCAGATTGGACAGAGTACAGTTGGGGGGAGAGGAATGGGAAAAAAAAAAAACAGAAGAATGAATTGGACATAACTTTCCAATGTTCATATATGAATACACAACCAGTGTAACTCCACATTATGTACAACCACAAAAATGGGCAGTTATACTCCATGTACATATGTCAAAATATACTCTACTGTTGTGTATAACTAAAAAGAACAAATTGAAAAAAGAAAAAAAAAATTAATACTCATAAAATACATATAATGATTCCTTGTCTAATCCATATTAATCACTATTAGTTGTAAACTCACCACAAAAATATTTGAAAGGAAGAAAATAAGACAGCTATTGCAAAGTAAATTCAATGGTGCATGGATCATTAGACTACAGTAATGAAAGCAATAACTGAAATTATGAGTCATTATGATGGGAGTATAAGAAGATAATAGGAAGAGTGAAACTGATAAATGTTTGAGAAGGAAGGGCAACTTCCTGTTCAGGAAAAATAAATTGAACATATGTACCCATTTTCTCTCCCTCTCAAAATATTTCTAACATGTCAGAAAGATAGGAAAAGGGAATAAACCTATAGTGACATTGAAATTTGGAAAGAGACCATGTGTATACCAGAAAATTTGAAGGGTATCTATTAGAGAATGGATAGAATTGAATTGAGGGATCAATAGAATTGATATACTGTATTGAGGTAAGCTACAGGGGAAATGGTAAACCCTTTTCCTAGAGGAACATAACAGAAGCTCCAACTTTAGTGTTGACAGAGAAGAAAGTCACACATGGTACAGTGATCATTATGGTTAAGAGAACAGTTATATATGGAAAAGCCAGGATTGATCTACTATTCCACAAAACATGTACAAAGACAAAAATGTAGTCTCTGCCTCCAGGAACAATTGGAGATCTCTCAAAATAAATTCAACCCCCAGCTATCTGGGAGATTTAGGACACCTACAGTGTATGTCCATGTTCTCAATTTCCCCTTACTTTTGCATTCTGTCTGGTCTAGTACCCTAAAGTAAAGCAAAGCATGTATGTTACCATGAATTGGCAACTTGCTAACAACTTTTGTCTGACTTTTATTTTGGGAAAATAGTTCATGGAAAAACAGACTTTCAGAGTAGCCAGAGAAACTCTTCTCTTCTGCTTATAGCAAAAACCACATATATATACACATATATAACACACACATATATATATGAATAAATGATAATCAAAACTAGAAATAATTAAGAAAAATCATTAATAACTGGAACAAAAATCAAATTAAGAATACAAAACAATGAAGAACTCAGGAGAGATGATAAACGAAAATTAAAACTGATGAAAATGCTCATACTGTAAGGGAGCTACTTGAGAAAACATGTATCCATGATTCAAAAACAGAATGGTATATGAAAAAGACATAAAGAAGAAGGGAAGAAAAAGAAAAAAAGGGGCAGGAATAGGGAGAAAAGGATAAGGGATGAGGGAGGGAGAAAGGAAATAATTAAAGAAAAACAGGATATTTGGAAAATGACTATAAATACTAATTAAAATGTTTACAGAAAAAGTAGAATGATACAAGTATAAGAAATTAAAACACAAAAAAGGTGAAAGACAAAAATAGTTGGGAGCAAAATGAAGGATCAGTAAAATAGTTCCACTTATCCTTGTAATAGGAGATTGAGAGAATAGAGAAAACAGAGGGAAGCAAATAGTAGAAAAGGGGGCAGAAAATAAGGGTTAAATGATTAGTTTTCAATATATAAGGCTTCTTACTGAATGCCAAGGATATTGAATGAGGATGAAGCTCTTGATGCTGAGATTTTAATCTAATAAATTGCAAAACTGGAGAACAATTTTTCAAATTTAAAAGGACTTCTTTTCCTACTCATAGTTTAGCTTTCTTAATTCACACATGAGGAAACTGAGGTCCAGTGATTTTTCAGTACTTTCCTAAAATCATCAGATATTTAGAAGAAATTTAAAAGTATATGTAGCCTAAAGAATTTATATTTCCACTTTTTACTCTTTTTACTAGTCTCCTTATAATTTATCACTTTAATAATTTATCAATTATTGCAGGCAAATGGATGGAGTTGGAGAAAATAATGCTAAGTGAAGTCAGACAATCCCAGAAAACCAAAGGTCGATTAATTCCTTTGCTAGGATGATACTGAATCACAGTGGCAAGGGAGGGGGGATGAGAGGAATGAAGGAATGTTAAACAGAAAAAAGGGGGGACCGAGGGAGGGAAAGGGTCAAGGGGATAGAAACAATGGCAGAAGGAGTTGGACATCAATATACTAAGTGCATGTATGAAAACTCAAATGGAGCCGGGCCTGGTGGCGCATGCCTATAATCCCAGCACTTGGGAGGCTGAGGCAGGAGGATCGCGAGTTCAAAGCCAGCCTCAGCAATGGCGAGGCACTTAGCAACTCAGTGAGACCCTGTCTCTAATGAAATACCAAAAAAAAAAAAAAAACCCTCAAATGGTATGAAAATATTTTGTGTAAAACCAATGATTTGGAAAACTGTGCTCTTTATATGTAATATGAAAAGAATTGCACTCTAAAAGCATGTATAACATATTAATTTAATTAAAAATAAAAATAATAATAATAATCAATTATTTAATATTGCATTTCACTTAAAATTATCCCAATAAATAGATCATATTTCAGAATATGATATGAAGAAATTTAGAGAAACATATAACTATCACCTTCTTATAGTTTCTGGAATAGAAAGGGAATGGGGTCCTTCAGGCCAGCCAAAGAGACTGAACCATGTCTCAGCTGCATTTACAACCTTCTGAAAGAAGTTATATGCCTTTGATCCTTCTTCCAGAGAAAAGAATTGCTCATTTTTCTCCTCCTTTCCATCATCTGCCCTTTTTGGTGTTTCACTTTCATTCAAGTCCAAATCTTTGTGTAGTATTTCCATTCCTAAAATTCACATTTGTTTATGAAAATGATTAATTTACAGCAGAGTGAAATATTCTTACAGCGATTGCTATTCCTATGAGTCAATTTACTGTATTGTACAATAAATAATGAAAATATACTTACATACAAATACTCAAATAATGTTTTTTATATTTATGAATTTTAATAAAGAAAACAGAAAACATTTTCTTTTCTTTTTGCTATAATGATATGTGAAAACATTCCCCAAAGTGGAAGTTTTTGCTTTTAACTACATAAGAAAAATGTATTGACAATTCTTTAGCTTTGTTTATTAGACAAAACTAAACTTCAGCTGAAAGAATTACAGAAACAAAAATATTGCCTTCAGATTCAAAATGACTTTATCTTTAAATTAAGCATCTTAATAAAAGAGAATACTTTTTGAATTATGGAAAATTTCATTAATATGGAATGATATTATCAAGTTTCTTTACAAAAATATCTGCCTATTGCATGATACATAAACACAAACTAACTGGAAACTATCCTCACACTACTTAAGTTGGTTTGGTTCATTCAATAAAAAGGAAAAGTTTCAATATTACCCATATCCAGGGAAAGAAATATTTGCACAGTTAATTGCAAGTAATATCAAATACATATTTAGCTATATTCACTGTTTTAAAGATGATTAACCGTGGTTCCAGCTAGATAATGAAATGACAAAACCCTAGTTGTGCAGTTCACAAACTCTGTACAGAGGTCTCCTATAATGTCAAAAAAATTTTACAGAAGATCCACTGGATCTTCTTGTTTGACATCTTCTTGATAAACAGATTTAATGTATCTTCCCGTTAGATTTACTTGTTTGTTAAATATTACTGAAACATCTGTTAGGCAGCATACATAAACAACTACCCTCAAGTTTTTGTACTAAACCAGTTAATAAATGCAACTATTTTGTGCTCATTTTAGCCTAGGGAAATGTATTAAAAAACTGGAGGTGTTGCAAATTAAGAGAGTTTCTACTATTGCTCATTGGAGAGAACTCTTGAAGCAGATGACCTATTTAAGACTACTGACAAATCCATGGATTTCTTGCTAAAAAAGGCCTAACTTTTAAATGAAAAGATATTAAGCAGACCACATCAAGGACTGGATTTGAGAAATACACTATATTTGCCACATACCAACAAATAAGTTTCCTCTTGTAAGTTTGGCATCATTAAATTTAGTAGCAGTGTATGTCATATTTATTGAAGCAGAAGAGGGTAATTCGACATCCTGGTGGGGAAACATAAAACTGCCTCTAGACTTCATAGGACTTCCACCTTTATCTACAAATGACACATTGAGCAATAGTAAGTGAAACAAATATTCATGGAATTCACCAGCAAATTACTTAACCTGAATTTCACATTTATATAAAAAATAACAGAAAAAGCCTAAATATCTACTATACCTCAAATAAGATGACAAAAAGTTAATATTGATAATGATTTTCTAAATTGAAATTTATTTAATAAGGCAATTATTATAGTATATCAAAGTTATTGGAGAATAAACAACATTCTACTTTAGGATAAATGAAAATATGTAAAACATTTTAAATTCTCAACACCCCCAAAATGGAATTATTATATATGATGTACAAAAAAAAGACACAAGAAAAGTGTCAATAACAAAAGTAATTTCTTCCTAGTTAACTCAAGTGAAATCACTGCTTGGTTATGAGGCGATAAACAGATTGAATGTATCTTCCAGTTACATTTACTATATACATTTAGAGAGAGGGTTTGCAAAGCAGAAATCTCAGCCAACTACAGGCAGTGCTGATCAAAGCCAGTACATGTTTATACAAGTCCAGGCATCAAAATATACAACTGTGTGTGTGTGTGTGTGTGTGTGTGTGTGTGTGTGTGTCTTACAGAATTTCATAGACATTTTTAACTATTTTACATGCAATAGGTGTCCATATTCCCCAGAAAACTATGCCACAATAGTCTACACAGAAGTAACTTTTAGATAGTTCAGTGATAAAACTATTTGAAGATGCATTAGGCAATGTTTTAAACTTATCATCAAATGATAAAAAGTTCCTACAGTGAGTACAAAGCCCAAATTCTATCATTTTAACTAAAGTCATTAATTCACATCATTCTTTATAAATTTAGCATATAAACAAAAACCAATTAATTATACTGCCTTGCTTTAATTTAAGAATTCACCTTTACTGAGCATGCCATTAACTTATAGAGCACAGAAGCTAAATATGTATATTCTGAGGTCTTACAAACATAATTATTTAGAATTAGTCAGAAAAATCTTTTAAATTTTGACGATGTGTCAAAACTTTGAAAACTCTTTGTCTTTCTGTCCATCCTGCCAATTAGACAATTCCATAAACTGCTTTCAACGATTTTTTTGAAGCTAAAAAGACACTATTCCACATACAAGCCACTCTCTTATGAAAATGTATAGCTAAGAGATGCCTTTCTGATGTTCTATAATTCAGATGACCCATTCTGTAATATTGAATAAATACCTTTTATCTACCAGACACTGTGTGAGGCATTGTGGATATAAGAGTGAAAAGGAGAGAAATGGTTCCCATTCTCAAGGCCTTATAGATAACAATATCTAGAAAGGATATAGGTAATAGGCATATTAAGTAAAAATGTGGTAAGGGCAGTGATGGAAATTGCACAGAACTATGAGCATTCACCAGAGAATGCAAAACCCTTGCTTATAGAGGCAGGAATGATTTTAGGTGCACAGATGATGTAGGGTCTGGTAGGAAAAATGCTCCAGATAGGAAAGATTATCAGTAAGATCTAGATGCTAGAAGAACTTACAGAAGTTTAATGTGGCTTGAGCATAGAGAGAAAGATGTCCATAAATGAGAATAAGGTCATTGACTAGGGTAATGCCATATGGGGTCTTCTAGGTTTCATTCTACTAGTAACAGTATTCCATGGGAAAATTTTATATATGGAAATTACAAGATTCAATTTTCAGTTCATAAATATGTATGTATGTATGTATGTATGTATGTGTGTATGTACATCTATATCTCACTATGATGTGTGTGTGTGTGTGTGTGTGTGTGTGCTGCGTATGTATGGATATATATCTATCACTGTGGCCAGAGTGTGAAGAATGGTTTGTGGAAAGGAGGAACTTCAGAGGAGGCAGGAGAATAGTTTAGAAACCCACATTGATCCTAAGAAGACATTATAGCAACTTGAATGTATGTACTGGTGCTAGAGAGGGAAAGAAGTGAGATGATTTGAGAGGCATTTAGAAGGCAAAGTAATAGGATTTGGTGGACTGGAAATGTAGTATGAGAGAGAGATGACATCATTAAGGATGGCAGTTTAGTTTCTGGATTAGGACCTAATCTGTTGTAGATAAATCTACAGAAGTAGGGTATACAGAAGGATGAGAAAATTCCAGAAAGGGGATTTTAGTTTGGGTCATGCTGTTTGGGGGATGCCTATGGGAATAAAATGAAAGGCAACCAGAATTCAGTTGAATTCTGAATTCCTCAATCTCTGAAAGGGATTTGTATTGGAGATATATCCCATGTATTATAATTGAAGTCATGGAAGGGAGAAGAGGGGTCAGAACTCCAACTGATGCAAACAATTAAAAAATACAGAGAGAGGAAGAGGAATTCATGAAAGATGCTTGAAAGGAATAGTCAAAGAAGTTAGAGGAAACCCAGAGAAGTATGGCATGTGGAAGCCCAGAAAGAGTCTCAAGAAAGAAAAGTGGAGAATAAGCAACAGTCTTAGGCATGCTCAGTAGGCAAATGATGCTTCTTGCTTACTCCTAAAATTTGTTTCCTGTTCAAGGGATGAGGTACTCTAATTGTTTACTTTCCTCTGCAATTTTTCTCCCTATCTCTGGGAATTTAGTTAAGTGACTAGTAAGATTGGGAAGTAAGGAATATATATCCTAAATCTGCCTTGTTTACTCCTTGGAATTTTCCTAAGAATATATAGCCTCCTTTCTCCTCCCTGCTGACTTCCTGGAAACTCAACTAAAGCACCTAAGAGGAAGGCAAAAATTGACAGGCAAGAGTAAGCAAGGTTATTTGATATAGTGGAATTTCTGGGTAATGAGATTTAGATAAAGGAATGGCCTGAGGCAGAAGAGCATACTGGCTTCTGTCCTTGTGACTAGAGGAAAAGGAGATATGATGGGTTCCAACACATGCTTGGTATATGGATCTTCAGAGTGTTATTGTCTGATGGTCTCTCTCTCTCTTTTCAACAGTCAAAAAATGGTCTTCCGGGCTGGGGTTGTGGCTCAGCGGCAGAGTGCTCGCCTTGCAAATGCGTGGACCACGTTCGATCCTCAGCACCATGTAAAGATAAATGCATTGCATTGTCTATAACTAAAGTAAATAAATAATTTTTTTAATGGTGTTATCTGAGATTGAGATGAAACAGTTTGAATGGGTTTCATCAGAGTGGTAAATATTTGACGAAGCAAGTGGAGAATATGAGAAAACTGGTTAAAACACAGAAAAGGCCTCCAACTCAGCACTAAAAATTAAGGACTTGACAGACTATAAAGATGGAGCTTTCCCCCCACGCTTCATCTTTCCTCTTCTCTGGGACATACTCCATCATTCATTCTCTCCTGTGTATTTCATTTCAATTTCTCCCTATTCACTAACTTCTTTTCTATTACTTTTTGCTTCTTTCTTCTATTTATTTTCTTTTTAAATTAATTCATTCATGTTTTTTGTTTATTTGTGTTTGTGTTTTTGCTGAGGATTAAACCAAGGGCCTCACACATGTTAGGAAAGTACTCTACCACTGAGCTATATCCTCAGCTCTAATTCATTAATTTTTATTTGACAGATAACTTTCTGTATTTTTATTGTGTCCAACCTATTATTTTGAAGCATACATTGTGAAATGGTTATATCTAATTAACAAACCCATTATCTCATACAGTTATCAATTTTGTGATCAGTACACATAATATCCACCACTTTGTTTACATTTTTAAGAACACAATGTGCAATTATTAACTACAGTAACCTTTCTGAACAACTGATTTGAAATTTATTCCTCCTTTATTTTTGTAATTATGTATCTTTTGATCATAGCTTTTCTCACAATCTCCCTTGCAGCAACCCCAGCTGGTCTACTGACTATTCTCTATTCTACCTTAATTTATTTTATATGAATATATTCCAACCACTGCTCCCTTTATAAATCATTGATATTCTAAAATCCACAGAATGT
This sequence comes from Tamias sibiricus, assembly GCA_025594165.1. Classification (NCBI taxonomy): domain Eukaryota; kingdom Metazoa; phylum Chordata; class Mammalia; order Rodentia; family Sciuridae; genus Tamias; species Tamias sibiricus. Next base: position 53,734,793 of record CM046667.1, on the reverse strand, counting down.
TCCCAGTACTATAAAATAAAGGGCTCAACAGTATAGCCCTGCACTTCCATCTCATGCCTTATGTCTCCCATTACAACCCTATGTTTTTGCTATTTTGCTGTTTGCACAAATCTCCTGGTCAAGATCATCATTTGTCAAGCTCTACATGAATGTCATCTCTTCTATAAATCATTCCAGAACCTCAACATCAGCAATAATCTCTGTGCCACCTCCACATGCTCAACACTTCGACTGACTCATATATAAAGTCCTTAATTAAATATTCTTAGTAAATAATTTATTTATGTACCTTTTATAAGATTGTCAACTTTTGGAATAAAGAGACACTGTCATATTTTAATATTGATAAGAAAAATAGGCCCTGACAATGGCAGCTGTTTAATAAACATCTGTTAATTTTAAATTCACTCTATTTCTAGATGTTGGCCATGGGTAACAAGAATCTATACAATGAGTTAGAGAAAAAGCAATCATAAGCAACATACCGTCCTTTAAAATAATTTTTTGCTTATCAAGATGAATTGCCAAATATGGATATATAGTAAGAATACAGTTTTCTGCTGTTGCTGTAACTGGAAGTGAAAACCTAAAAGTGAAAACATTGTATTTCAATAAAATAAAATTTTCATATGCAGTAAATACAATGAAATATTTCTAAGTATCCCATATTCTTTTAATGATGATGACACAAATTATTCATCTTTTTCTTCCCACCTCCTTTGTTTTTGTTAACAACATATCTATCTTAAAGGTTTGAAAACATTTATTTTTAAAGTTTCAACAAAGATTGTAAATTTCACTGTGTGTCAGGTGTGTTCTAGAATATAGATTGTCACTATGCAGATACAAAAACACAGATTTAGGTCATTTTAGAGTTGAAATGGACCCCAAGTTAATTTCTTCAAAGTAATAATTGTTTAGATTAAATAACATAGTTTACCCAAAGATACCATTATCACTGCCATTCTGAAAAAAAAAAAAATGTTAGTTTTTGTTTTAACTATAAATTGAGAAGGGTGAGATAAAAAGGTAAAAGCAAGCTGGGCATGGTGGTGCATGCTTGTAATCCCAGCACTTGGGAGGCTGAGGCAGGAGGATCACGAGTTCAAAGCCAGCCTCAGCAATGGAGAGGCACTTAGCAACTCAGTGAGACCCCTGTCTCTAAATAAAAATACAAAAAAGGGCCGGGGATGTGGCCCAGTGGTCCAGTGCCCCTGAGTTCAATCCCCAGTACCAGAAAAAAAAAAAAAAAAAGATAAAAGCAAATGCTGTAATGCTGTGGATGCTCTGCCCTTATGCTCTTATCGCCAAAGATATTATATATTTGTGCTATGCTCCTGTTCTCTGGGTGGACACAGTGTAATTTTCTTCAGAGAACTGCCCTGGGGCTCCTGAAGGCACTCAAAACCAGAAGAGCCTGGAAGTTTATGTTCCTTAGGGGATGCCCATAAGTAATGTTTGTGCGGTATGGGCTTTTCAAATCCCAGATCCCTTGCCTCAAACAGGGAAAAAAAAAAAGGGGGGGGGGGGGGGGGGGAGAGGACAGAAACAAAAGATAAAAATCTGGTGTTACCTGAGTTCCTCAGAACACCAAAAGATCAGGCTGAGCCTGGGATTTTGAGTTGAATGTCATTTATTTCTAGTGATTGATTCTCTGTTCTGCTTATACTAGTCTCTTGTGTTTTCATAAGAACACTTCTATAATATATCACATATCCCTGGCTCTTCATTTAAAAGCCAGCTTGTGGAAAATACTACAAAAGACAACTACCAAAATAACAAACAAAGAAGCTCTATCACTTCCTATTTGTAAAATGCTAAATAATTAAAGAAAATAAAGTTGAAAATAAATTTCTTTCCAAGTGGGGAAGAAAAAAAAAAAAAAACAGAAATAAACTGTTTGTTTTCATTCTCTGATAAAAACTAGTTTACCAAAGATTATAACATTCATTTTAGATGTTCTTTAGAGCAAAGAGTAATCAACATATAAAAAGCCATAAGGAAGAAAGAAATTGTATCATTTGTTGGTCAATGTATGGAACTAGAAATATCTATCGTGCTAAGCCAAATAAGCCAAAGGCAGAAAGCCAAGGGTTGAATGTTTGAATGTTTTCTCTTATATGTGGAAGAAAGAGAGAAATATGGAATTTATTTATTTGTTTATTCATTCACTCATTCATTCATTCATTCATTTTGATACGTGGGATTGAACCCAGTGTGGCTTTACTACTGAGCCATATCCTCAGCCCTATTTATTTATTTGCTTTATTTTATTTTGAGACATTGTCTCACTAAGTTGCTTAGGGCCTCACTAAAGTGCTAAAGCTCCCTCAAAATTGTAATCCTCCTGCCTAATTCAGCCTCCCAAGTTACAGATATGTGCCACTGCTCCCAGAAATAAAGAATTTATAAAGGGATCTCATGAAAATAGAAGGGAGAAAAGTAGGGTAGAGAAAAGTGGTTGGGGGGGGGAATCTGCAGAATGAAATTAACCAAATTATGTTATGTGCTTGCATGAATATATCACAATGAATTCCACTTTTATAGTATAGCTATAATGATCCAATTAAAAATAATAAATAAATAGAAGTAAGATCAACAGAGTAGTGAAAGAGGATTAGGAAAAGGGAGGAAGGAAAGGAAAGAGGAAGTACTGGGGATTGAAATAAAGCAAATTATGCTCTATACGTTTATGAAAATGTCAAAATGAACCACACTATTATGTATAACTATAATGCACTAATAGAAAAAATTTAAAATAGCCAACATATACAAAATTTACTTAACCACAGTCTTCCAGGGAGCATACAACACAGAAAATGTATAACTAGAGAGGGGCAAGATGGCAGATTAGCGTGAGACAGCATTTCTCTTGGTGGAGCTACTCCTAGAACTCAAACAGCAGAAATATCACATCTCCCAGAGGCTTAGAGCGAAAAATTCTGAGACAGGAGGGTCAGTCTGCTCTAGACAAACCAGAGACTGTTTGACTAGTTAATCAGATAAAGAACAAAACAAAAACCTCTCCACCAGAGTTTATCAATCATCTGCCATGAGTCAACCCAGGAGCCATCTTGGTACTGCAGCATGGTAGAGGCTATGGAAACATGAAACCCATATCTGTGAGTTTGCAGCTAGGTCTGCCTATGCCTGTGTGAGCCTAGCAAACCTGTGCAAAGTCAGAAACTGGGAACATTTCGTCCAGGGGAACACAGGTTAGAGAGGCTTGAGAGAATTGGGCTCTTCCCAGCTCTGTGAGTCATGAGGCTGGTGGGGACTGACATAGCTGGCTACAGTGGGTCAGAAGGTTGTAAGAGTGGGTGAGGGCATTTTGCTCTCAGCTTGCCCAACCAGCAGGTCCACTACCTACCAGGTTCCTGTGGCCTACCCAGGCTGGCACTTCCAGGGTCCCAGCACCAGCCAAGTCCCTAACTCCCTCCCCAGTTCAGCATACATTAGTCCCTGGGACCCACCAGGCCCAGCATCAGTCTGGCACCCAATAGTGTCTTCCAGCTCCCCAGTCTCCCAACCCCTCCCTAGTCCCTGACCTGGCCCATTGCTCGCAGCTTTGTGGCCAGCATGCAGGTCCTGGGGCTGGCCTTGATCCACCCAGCTGCTTTACCACCAGACCCACCTGGTCCAGCACACAGCTTCATGACTGGCCAGTCCCCAGGATCCAGAACCAGGCCCTAATCCACCTGCCTCGTGGACATGGCCAGCTGCTTTGCTGCTAGTCTACAACCCAGCTTCCCTAGCACGCCACTTTGCCTCCAGTTCTGCAGCCCAGCCTGCCCACACTAATTTCCCAGGAAGGGGAATTAGGAAATCTTAAACCCCAACCTTCAACATTGTAAGCAACACAATAAAAAGGAAGGACACACGACCCACAGCCCATACACACAAGGTTAGATCATACCTCAAGAGGAAACAAAAAGAAAACCAGGTAGGGACAGTCAGTGCACACATACACTCATTACTTTGTCCACCACAGTGATATGACTCCTTAATTTCTTAACATTTCACCAAGATTTTTTCATTTTTGTTCTTGTTGTTGCTGTTGTGGCTTGTTTATTATAGCAGTACTATTTTGGTTTTAATTTAAGGTTTCCATATTGGGTTTTTGTTTTGTTTGAATGTGTACTGACTGATCCAAGGGCTCCTACACATAATCACATTTGTTTCTCTCTCCTCATTTCTAGCCTTGATTTTTTTCTTTCTTTTTTTTCTTCTTTCATTTGTTTTTTGTGGGTTTTCTGTTGTTGATGTTATATGTTTTTGTTTTTGTTTTATCGGTTTTGTCCCCACCAAAGGTGATATTTTACCATGCTCTGTATTTTGAGGTTAGGGTTTATGATCAGCTTATTTTGATTTTGTTCTGTATCATCTTTATCAAGACTATCACCCTTGTCTCCCACTCCCATTTTTCTATTCTTGACACCCAAATTCCATTCTCTCTCTCCTCCTTTATATTATTTTATTTTTCTATACCCTTCCAAGCCAACAACATATCCTAAGTTACCACTGCCTCAGCCCTGTTCACCCTTTGAAATTGCAAACATTTTCTACCCTCCTATCTCTTATTATTTACACATAGTCAACTCTATCCTTAACACTTCCTAATACTAATTGAAGTATATAACATCTACCCTTACCACCAATGTCACATAAATAATTAATACAGCAGAAGCCATGAACAATACCTACTGTTTGATTTTAAGCCAGCAATAATACATGACTATGTACTATTTTTACTGATGGAAATTCCAGATCCCACTATCCCTATGTATCAAACCAATTAACACTAGATATTAAAATAGGAACTAAGGACCTACTCTACTGCTATATATTGTTTGCATAATTGTTCCCCCCAATCTGTGAGATACTAGTAACAAAGAAGGACAGCATAAACCCATAAGGTAGAAACTCTACATCATCAGATCTATCCAAGTAGACGGGTAGACACACAAATAACATGAAAAAGCAAGGGAACAGATTACCTCCAAATAAACAAAGATACTTCAATAACAGAATCTAATGACACTATAGTGGAAGAAATGTCAGAGATGGAATTTAGAATGAACATACTCAAACTGATCTGAGAAATAAAGGACGATGTAAAGTGTGAAATCAAACAAAACATGGGAAGTGAAAGATCACTTCAATTAAGAGATAGAGATTCTGAAAAAAAATCAAGTAGAAAGCCTTGAAATGAAGAAATCAATAAATCAAATTAAGAATTCAATGGAAAGCATCACCCACAGAGTAGAACACTTGGAAGACAGAGTTTCAGGCAATGAAAATGAAATATATAACCTTGAAAACAAAGTTGACCATGGAGAAAAGATGTTTAGAGACCAGGCATGGTGGTGCATGCCTGTAATCCCAGAGGCTCAGGAGGATGAGACAGGATGATCTTGAGTTCAAACCCAACCTTGGCAAAAGTGAGGCATTAAGCAACTCAGTAAGACCCTGTCTCTAATAAAATACAAAACAGGACTGGGGATGTGGCTCAGTGGTTCAGTGCCCCTGAGTTCAACCCTCAGTGCAAAAAAAAGTACCATAAATAGAACTTCCAAGAAATATGAGATAACACAAAAAGACCAAATTTAAGATTTATCAGGATAGATGAAAGCTCAGAGATGCAAAACAAAGGAATGCACCATCTTTTTGATGAACTAATATGAGAAAATTTCCCAAACTAAAAGAATGAAATGGAAAAAAAGAAATAGAGGAGGCTTACGGGAACTCAAAAACACAAATTTGCAACAGACCCATACCAAGAAACATTATTATGAAAATGCCTAACATACAGAATAAGGGTAGAATTTTAATACTGCCAGAGAAAATGACAGGTCACATTTAGAGGGAAACCAATCTGGATTTCAGCTTATGTCTCAACCCAGACCCTTAAAGCTATGAGATCTTTGAATAATATATACCAAGCTCTGAAAGAAAATGGATTCCAGCCAAGAATACTATAACCCATGAAATTAAGCTTCAGAATTGACAATAAAATATAAGCCTTCCACGACAAAAAAGAAAAGTTAAAAAAATTCACAACTAGGAAGTCTTCACTACAAAACATTCTCAATAAGATATTTAATAAAAAAGAAATTTAAGAAAGTGAAAACCAGCAAAGAGAAGAACTACATTAGAAGAATAATTAATCAAAGGAGAAACTAATTCAAATTAAAAACTAGAAATAGGGGCTGGAGTTGTGGCTCAGTGGTAGAGTGCTTGCATGGCATGTGTAAGGCACTGGGTTTAATCCTCAGCATGACATAAGAATAAATAAAAATAAAACAAAGGTATTGTGTACATCTCCAACTAAAAATTCTTTTAATTAGAAATAAATCAAAATGACAGGGAATAAAAATCATTTCTCAATAATAACATTGAATGTAAATGACCTAAACTCATCAATCAAAATTTGGCAGATTGGATTATAAAAAACAAGACCCAACAATATGCTGTGTGCAAGAGACTCACCTCATAGGAAAAGACCTTCACAGACTGAAGGTAAAAGGATGGGGAAATCACATCATTTACATGGATCTCATAAACAAGCTGGGGTTTCTATCCTCATATCAGATAAAGTGGACTTCAAGCCAAAGTTAAGACATAACAATTAAAATAAAAATTAAAAATATTTATGCCCCAAATAATGGAGCATCTACATACATCAAACAAGCTTTTCTCAATTTCAAGAAGAAAATAGACCACAACACAATAATACTGGGTGATTTTAAACACACCTCTCTCACCACTGGATAGATCCTCCCTGGGAAATAGACCAGAGACCCTGTGCCTAATAGAGGGAAAACATAGGCCCCAAACTTCACCACTTTGGATTAAACCCTGATGCACACAATACCTTTGTTTTATTTTTATTTTTCCTTAACAAGACTCGTAAAGTGAAAGAATTAAAATCAAGAATTAATAACTGGAATGGACTCAAACTAAAAAGCTTCTTCTCAGCAAAAGAAACAATGAGTTGAAGAGAGAGCCTACATTTTGGGAGGAAATTTTTGCCGCACGCACGCCAGATAGACCACTAATTTCCAGGATATATAAAGAATTCAAAAAACTTAATACCCAAAAACAAACAACTCAGTCAATAAATGGGCTAAGGAGCTGAACAGACACTTCTCAGAAAAAAAAATATACAATTGATCAACAAATATATGAAAAAATATTCAATATCTCTAGCAATTAGAGAAATGCAAATCAAAACTACACTGAGATTCCATCTCACTCAACTCAGAATGGCAATTATTAAGAATAGAAGGAACATTACTGTTGGAGAGGATGTGGGGGAAAAGGTTCACTTGTACATGGCTGGTGGGACAGCAAATTGGTGCAACCAATCTGGAAAGCAGTATGGAGATTCCTTAGAAAACTTGGAATGGAACCATCATTTGACCCAGCTATCCCATTCCTTGGTCTATACCCAAAGGACCTAAAAACAGCATACTAGTAACACAGTCACATCAATGTTTATAGCAGTTCAATTCACAATAGCTAAAGTGTGGAACCAATCTAGATGCCCTTCAATAGATGAATGGATAAAGAAACTGTGGTATATATGCACAATGAAATATTACTCAGCATTAAAAGAGAATAAAATTATGGCATATGCAGGTAAATGAGTGAAGTTGGAGAATATCATGCTAAACGAGGTAAGCCAATGCTAAAAAAACCAAAGGCTGACTGTTCTGATAAGTACATGCTAATTCATAATGGGGGTGGATGGGAAAAATGGAGGAACTTTGGGCAAAGGGGAGAGAGGGGCGGGTAGGGGGAATGGGGGCAGGAAAGATGGTGGAATGAGATGGACATCATTACCCTAGGTACATGTATGACTGCACATTTGGTGTGACGCTATATCATGTACAACCAGAGAAAAGTTGTGCTGCAATTGTGTACAATGAATCAAAATGCATTCTGCTGTCATATATAATTAAAATAAACTAATTAATTTCAAAAAACCTAAAGAAACTATAGAACTAAAACTACAATTAATAATTTAGACTTAACATACATATATAGCATTTTTTATCCACCAATAACTAAATACACTTTCTTCTCAGCAGCTCCTGGATCATTCTCTGAAACAGACCAAATCTTAGGCCCCAAAGCAACTCTTAGCAATACCAAAAAAAAAAAAAAAAAAAAAAAAAAATGGAGAAAATACTTTGCATTCTATCAGATCATAATGGAATTAAATTAGAAGTCCATGATAAAGTTAAAAATAGAAGCTACTTGGAGACCAAATAATATAGTATCGAATGACCAATGGATAGCAGAATAAATGAGGGATGAAATGAAAAACAAATTTAGAGGTAAATGAGAATAGTAACACAACTTATCAAAATTTCATTTCAGATTAGGAACTGACTTCAACACAAGACTCCTAAGACACAAAAAGTAAAATCCAGAATCAATAAATAGGATGGTATCAAACTAAAAAGCTTCTTCATAGCAAAGGAAATAATCATGAATGTGAAGAAAAACCCAACAGAAAGGGAGAAAAACTTTGCCACCTATATCTCAGATAGAGCATTAACCTCCAGGACACACAAAGAACTCAGAAAACTTAACACCAAAAAAACTAATAATCCAATCAATAAATGGGCAATGGAATTAACAGGCACTTTATAGAAGAAGAGATACAAATGGTCAACAAGTACAAGAAAAAATATTCAATACATTCAGGATTTAGAGAAATGCAAATTAAAAACACACTTAGATTCCATCTCACTCCAGTCAGAATGTCAATTATCAAGAGTACAAGGAACAATAAATGTTGGCAAGGAAATGGGGGAAAAGGTACACTCATACATTGCTGGTGGGACTGCAATTTGGTCCAACCATTCTGGAAAGCAGTATGGAGACTCCTTAGAAAACTTGGAATTAAACCATAATTTGATACAGTTATCCCACTCCTGTGTTTATACCAAAAGACTTCAAATCAGCATACTACAGTGACATAGCTACAACAATGTTTATAGTGGCTCAATTCACAATAGCCACACTTTCGAACCAACCTAGGTGTCCTTCAACAGATAAATGGATAAAGAAAATGTGGTATAATATACACAGTGGAATATTACTCAGCTATAAAGAAGAATGAATTATGGCATCTGCTGGTAAATGGATGGAACTGGAAAATATAATGCTAAGTGAAATAAACCAGACGCACAGAAACACAATGGTTGAATGTTCTCTCTGATATGTGGATGCTAACCCATAACAAGGGAGGGTAGGGAGAGGAAGCATAGAAGTTCATTGAATTAGACAAAGGGGAATGAAGAGAAGTGTGGGGATATGGGAATAGGAAAGATAGTAGAATGAATCAGACATAACTCTCCTATGCTCATATATGACCAATATAAAAGCACATGTGTTCAAGCACAAAAATGGGATCGATATTGTAATGGGTTTCACCCCATGTATGTATACTATGTCAAAATACACCCTACTGTTATGTATATCTAAAAACAAATAAAAAATTCATGTAAAATTTTTCATATTAAAAGAAGAAAATGTATATGTTATGCAGCATGAAAATAGAATAGATACTTCATTCATTGATATTATCATTAAAATACATTAAAACAGAAAATAAATTTATAGTTGGTAATCCTAATACTGCACAGTTTAATAAGAGTATCAGTGGGAAAAGAGCCATTTATACTATCATGTCAGGGAACAATGTCAATGTTTGTGAATTTCCTGTGGGAATACACACAGAGAGGAACCATTAATGGTTAATGGATTTCCCTAAAACTACTTAGTATTACAGTAACAGTGAGATGGAAGGCACATGATGTTAGGGATTTCAATTCCATTCTGGAATTTAAATAGCAACCTTCAGGCATGAGTGATTTAGAATGGTTCCACTAGGCAAAAGTCAGAATAGACATTCTTGGTAAAAACAAAGTTGGTGATATGATGTGGAATGTTGATGAAAGTGATGAGAATGGCCTTGTACTATTTGTGACAATGTTCCCCACTATTGGTGATACTGAGTTTGATCATTTGGTTATGGCTTTTGAAAAATAAAATTTATATTTCATAAAATCCATCTTTTTAAGATATACAATTAAGTGTTTTTAATACATTCACATAATTGCACGACCATCACTGCTATCTAATTTTAGTATTCTTTCATCACCCTTGCATCAAAATTCTTACCAATTAAAGTCACTCCATATTCACACCTCCCTCTAGCCACTGGAAACCACTAATCTGTTTTCTATAGCTATGGATTTGCCTACTCTGGACATTTTCCCTTTGAAAATTAATAAGAAATCTATAGATGAAATTTTGAGACTGTGTGGACATCCCTTCCCTCACCAACCTTTCATATTTCAATATTGAATGGCATGATGTCCACATATAGTTCATTAAATAAGGTGTGGAAAGGCTCATCATTCATCTCCCTCATCATTAGTTGGTGAATAATTAATACTCTAATCATACATCTCTAATTATTTCTCCATCATTAGTGAAGGTGGGAGAGTCTTATACTTGCCTGCACCATTTTTTTAAGTGATGAAACAGTGAAGCTTCATGTTAAATTTCTGAGATAAATGGACTAGTAATTATGATATTTTATCACTTTCCAATAACATGAAATACTGTGATGTCCTGTCAAAAATGTCAAGCATCATGAGAAATATTATGATATTATTTTATATTTATCATCTTTACTATGTTCTACTCCTATCTGTACTATTTCAAGACTGATCTTGCATTCTAAAAGCAATCCTATTGAATATGCTTTTAACTCACAGAAGGGCAGAGCAAGAAAAAAATGGGAGCCTCCAGGCTTGGGGAAATATGTCTTTCATCTTAGTATGGTTGTTTGTCCTAACATTTTGCTACAAAGCATCAAGAAAAAAATACATGTTACCAATTTGGCACTGACTAGAAATGGATAAAAGAAGTGATTACTGCTAACACTGCTTTGTCAGTGCTTCAAAAATGCATTTCACGCCAGGCATAATCCCAATAACTCTGGTGGATGAGGCAGGAAGATTGTGAGTTCAAAGCCAATCTTAGCAATTTAGTGAGGCCCTTAGCAACTGAGTGAGACCTTGACTCAAAATAAAATAGAAGTGAGAATGTGACTCAGTGGTAAACAGTCCCTAGGTTCAATCATTGGTACCAAAAAAGAAAAAATTGCATTTCATTGTGAAACCCACTATAATCAACATTAGCATCAAAACAAGTGCTTAGTATGCTTATAGTATTTAAATGAAGACTTTCAATCAATGGAATAATTGGATAAATGTGTTTACTTCAGGGAAATTTATTGCACAAGATAAACTTCCTTGAGTAACCTTTCTAAAGTGGCTTATCCAAATATATTCAATGTTTTTTTTTTTAATTCATTAACTGCTAGCAGAATATTTCACAAGTTAGCTTATTCATGCACGCAAAAAAATGTTCAATGATATGTTTATTTAAATGTTTAGTGATTACTACAGCTAGAACTTTGTTAGGCCAACAGTGGTAGAAATGAATTTTAATTCTGGTGCTATAATATAAAACAATAGAGCTTATTCACAGTGCAGCAAGACACAAAAATCTCCATATCACAAATGAGGAAGGACACTGCATTATTTTGCTAATCAGCAACAAGGTACAGTGTTTGGAGTTATTTATTTTTAAAAGATCAAATTAGACTGAGAAGATTCCTAATTATAATATTCTCATTTATTTGATTTCCAGTGTCCTTTCTTGGTGGTGATAGCGGTCATGGGAAAAATAAAGTTATAGCTATTCTTCTGGGTATTGCAATAATTTGTATTATCTGTAGCCCCTCAGGAAACTGTTACTTATGAACATTAATAATTCCAGAAAATATGTATTATTAACCAATTTAATGCCCTAAATAGATTTTAGACTTTATCTAAATGTGTCTAGGTCCATGGAGTATGTTTCACATACGAAATTCATCCATTGATATGTATCATAGTAGAGTAAGTTAAAGGCAGAGAATTCTTCTTCAGATCACATGAAAGATCCATAGATAATCATCAAGTATGGAAATAAATATTGAAGTAGTGATTCTCTAAGTGTATATCAATGCAAGAATCATCTCATTTATTTTATGTCCAATAATTTAGAAATTATCCTATGATTTATCTAAACCATTTTTTGACATCTCAAAATCTCTCTTTGGGGCCATTTTTAAAAATCTTAAATGATTGACATACATCAATAACTGTTTTATTTTTTTGTGTTCCTATAGGAAAACACAATAGTTGTTATTGTAGATTTTTATGAGGTCACCAGGAAGGAATTATGGAAAAATTAAAATTTATTGCTCTTGAAACATATTTGGAACAATTATCTATACATATATATTAAATATATAATGTGTATATATATTATATATGCATATATATCCAGAAACATTTGTATGTATGCATATTTGTGTAAAGTATTGCTGTACAAATCTTGTGTTTATATTTCTCAAAGAAGGTATATAAATTTGTTTCATTAAAAAAAAAGAGGAAGAACCTTACCTTTAGTCAGAAAGAAACAGATTAATTTAACATAGTAAATAGCATTGCCTTCACCCCAAAGAGTAGAATTATTAACTATAGTGGCTTGATTTGACAGGCAATCAGTGCAATAGTGCCTAATAAATCTGAGTTGAGTAATAATTTCTAAGTAGTGTAACTCATTAGCCATTCTACATTTTGTATATTTTTAAAAATTTTTTTTTAATTTAATTTAATTTGTTATACATGCTTTTAGAGTACAATTCCTTTGGTGTAAAGAGCACAGTTTCCCAAGTCATTGGTTTTACACAAAGTATTTTCATACTATTTGAGTTTTTATACATGCACTTAGTATATTGATGTCCAGCTCCTTCTGCCATTGTTTTTATCCCCTTGCCCCTTTCCCTCCCCACCCCTCAGCCCCTTTTTTCTGTTTAACATTCCTTCATTCCTCTCATCCCTCCTCCCTTGCCACTATAATTCAGTATCATAATAGCAAAGGAATCAATCGACCTTTGGTTTTCTGGGATTGGCTGACTTCACTTAGCATTATTTTCTCCAACTCCATCCATTTACCTGCAAATGACATGATTTTATTCTCTTTTAGTGCTGAGTAGTGTTTCATTGTGTATATATACCAAAGTTTCCCTATTCATTCATCTATTGATGGGTATCAGGGTTGTTTCCATAATCTAGCTATTGTGAATTGTGCTTCTATGAACATTGATGTAGCTGTGTCCCTGTAGTATGCTATTTTTAAGTCCTTTAGGTATAGACCGAGGAGTGGGATAGCTGAGTCAAATGGTGGTTCCATTCCAAGTTTTCCTAGGAATCTCCATACTGCTTTCCAAATTGGCTGCACCAATTTGCAGCCCCACCAGCAATGTAAGAGTATGCCCTATTCCCCACATCCTCGCCAGCATTTATTGTTGTTTGTGTTTTTGCACATCAGACAGAACATTAACTTCAAGGATATATAAAGCTCTCAAAAACCTTTACACCAAAAAAACAAACAACCCAATCAATAAATTAGCTAAGGAACTGAACAGACACTTCTCAGAAGAAGATATACAATCAATCAACAAATATATGAAAAAAATGTTCAACATCTCTAGCAATTAGAGAAATGCAAATCAAAACTACTCTAAGATTTCATCTCACACCAGTCAGAATGGCAGCTACCAGAAATACTTTTTGTATACTTAAATACTTGATTGTTAATTCAAAAAATTTAGAGCATAGGCACCGTTAAATGATTTTATGGGTTAACATTTGCAACCTGATAGAATCAAACACTAAAATATCTCCCTGTGATGATATGAACAAATACAAAACAATAAACTCATTTTAATTAAATAATAGAATATTGAGGGCATTTTACTATAGAGGATAGACTGGATCCTGCTAAAACAGACTAGGTAATTTTACAAGGTATTTTCTTTGTATCTTTAAGAATATTTCAGGATGTATTTTTTAAATGAACAGAACAAAAATGTGATAGCAATGCTTTGAAACAGCTGGAATCAATCTATTCTAATGAAATTTTTTATGCATAAACACTTACAGACTAAGGTCAGAACTGGTCTTACAAGTTGGAGGTCATTATCAAATGTGTGTCATGAAATTTCCTCTGATAGAACTACCTTGTTAAAAAATATTTCCCCAACCATCTGGCCAAAGACCTGAAATCCTACCATGAAATATATATTCTCACCAGTTAGAGTAATGCAATCCAGAAGTATATTTGCTACTTATAAATTAGTAGCTTGAGGCATACATATTAACATCTAAGCAAGGGCACAGTTATTAGACATATTGAAATGACCATATGGGCTTGGGAAATTAGGTGATGATCTGGTATCACCTTCAAGAGGAAGATGGCTACAGAGGTATCTGAAAAAATTTCTTCTTATTAATAATAAATCAATAATATCAATATGCTTGCCTGGAGGAATCTGAAATGCAGAATAAACAAACCAATAAGTCAAGGTGTATTTTTAAGAAGACCAATTATTCCATGTAAACACAAAACAAAAAACACCACTGATGCGGAAAATTCAGAAAAGTTGAAGCCAGCATGCAGAGTCATGTCATTCCCATACAGATCCTGCTGAGACAACTATTAAGAATGGCCTGCTGGTAGACACCAGGTACCAGAGTCCAGGATCTTGTGGGTCTTATAGAACTTCTGGTGAAAAATAAATAAATATGCATTGGCTGAATGGCCAGATTGTTTGGTAATTAGAACACCAAGAAGGGTTTATAAAATATTTTTTAAACTTACAATTTAGTAAAGTATTCAAAATAAGGAGAAAGAAGTCTTATAATTTGGGGCAGAATCAGATCCCATCCTTCTCTTCTTTATAGAAATAAAATTCCCTTTCCTAGTGTTAGCAGGACCCATAGCCATGCAGGTATACATACTTCATCTAGGTGTGTCCATGGGACTAAAATTGGATCAATGCCATATTAGCAAAGGTGATGAATGCATGTTCAATGTCATCTCCTTATAGATTTTTGTTCCGTATTCACTGTCTTCTATTTCATTAGGTTGGAAATAACAACACTAGAAAGCCACATCAAAGTCATGTGTTAAAATTGATAGAACTGTCCTACAAATCCCAGAGTTCCTTCCCATAATATCCTATTCAATGACACGTGGAAAAATCATGGATTACTCAGAATAATATTGCATTATTTTAAAAGTATCTATATATACATGTACATATAGATAATTATATATATTTGTATAAGTGAAGGTAATTTATGAAAATAACACATTTTAATACATGTCTGTGGGGTAGAAAGGTGGAAAAATTGACCATTAATGGTATTTTTTAAAAAGTTGGCACTTTTGAATTGTTATAATGAACATATTCCTTTTTTTAATTTAAATTCTTGACTTTCTGCTTACAGAGCAAGTATGACAATCAAATATTGTAACTCTATTAAGATAATTTCTTGACTAATCACTTCACTGATCAGCTGGGGTGTCAGGTAATCCAGGAAGAGTCTGAGGAAAATGAGATTGGAGAGGGCTATAATAGGAGGTTCCACGGCAGCAACTGATTACATGAGTATCTTCCTTCTAAGAACTCTGTGAAGATGAGCAATCATGTAGGTGTATGTACCCACTAAAAGGGATACACAGTAAAAAACAGTGGAACCTCCTTCAAAAAAAAAAAAAAAAAAAAAAAACTTGTAAGCCTGGAAGAGGCTCTTCAATCAACTCTTACTGCCTCCCTACCCCAAAGAGGATGGGAGTAGAGAAAAGAAAAAGGAAACTGGAGAAACCACACCTATGACTAACCCATTTATTCTGCTGATGTTAAAAATACTATCATTTGAATAATCTGACAAGACATGGTAAATGTTACCTTCAAGTTTCTGGGCTTTTGGCAATTTACATGTGAATTTTAAACACCAATATTTTGCAACCAGTGTATGATGAATAAATTACAATCATGATCATTTCATGTTTATAGTTTATTATAATACACTGGTATTCAATTTTGTTAAATATAAATGAAACATTCTACTTTATGATGGAGACTGTGCTACAATCCTGTGATTTGTTTTCCCTGATCTACAAGAAAATGTTTTTCAAAGAATGAAGGTACCATTACAAACAGTTTTTTACAGGGCTAAGCCAAGGAATAAGGAACAAAGAATGCTATCAGAATACAGTGTGGCCACCTATGAATTCCATTTTTTCCCCTCACTGACTATTCTATTTCAGACATAAAACCAAGAAAGATGGACAAGTACATGGTATTATGCCTAAGCCAGCCCCCTAAAACACAACAGTGTTTTGGGGCAATATTCCAACATTGACTCCAGTTACAATCAACTAGATGGTTATTAAAATTCTTTTGAGATTTTTACATTGCCTGCCTTTTAGCAGCAATATTGCTAAAATTCAAAAGGCTCATTGCAAAAGGGCATCAGGTTTGTGCTAAGAATGGAGTCTCCAAAGGATGAACATGTCCTAAACAGCTCTTCCTAATTTCTAAGAAGGGTTCTAAGTACCTCAAAAGTTGCTTCTAGCTATGTGATTGCATCCCTTAGATGTACCTGCCTGACTCACTGATTATTTTAAATATTAATGTAAACATGTTTAAATATGTATCTACATACCTTTAAAAATATTCAAATACTCTAAAAAGGCACATATAGTACAGATATTACTTTATTTGATAGTTACTAGGGTGGTGTTGCCCACTCATCTGATTGCATTAATGCTTTAACTGATTTAACTCTGGGTCTGATTCAGTCTCTGATAGTATCCTTTATGTATGCAGTTTCCTATCTATTCAAAACCAGCAATGTATCTGCAACAGGCATGCTAAATACACTTTTAAAAATACTAGAAATGGACCCAAAGGTGCTGATGTATTCTACACAAATATCAAAAATTATGCATTGAATGAAACAATAATCAGAATTAGCTGTCATTATTTCTCATTTCTTTTTTTATTGTAATGAATGTTTTTAAAAAATAGTTTCCTGGGGCTGAGGCTATGGCTCAGTAGTAGAGCACTCCTCTTGCATGTGTGAGGCCCTGGGTTTGATCCTCAGCACCACATAAATAAAAAATAAAGATATGAAAACAAAAGAAACTGTGGTATATATATAAAAAAACTAGTTTCCCATTTAAGTGATAGTCAATGTCCTACTATTTTCATGAAAGAAAGCATAACAAGCTTTATTATGCATCAAAAGTGTTTATTAATTCAAAACAAGGCCAGTAATGAGCTACTGTATATAGTAATAATAATATAATTAATGGTTGTCTATTAATAAAATTAATGGTTGTCTACTCTCAGTTTTAAACATAAGAATGCACATTTTAAAATATATCTCTCTTAAAATTTTTTCAGTATATTTGTAATTAAGACAAATTTAGAATGAAATGGATTAATACATTAATAAATAATGTAGGAGCTGGGGTTGAGGCTTAGCAGTAGAGCACTCGTCTAGTACAAGCAAGGCCCTGGCTTTGATTCTCAGCACCACATAAAAATATATATATAAAATAAAGGTATTGTGTCCAACCACAACTAAAAATATTTTTAAAATGTTGGAATTATTTAATCATTAAAGCCCTAGAAATGAATTAATTAATCTGGATGTGCAAAGTCCTTATTGTACATGTTCTAAAGTCATAAGATCTATACAAACCAGTTCCTCAGAACCAGCAAGCTACAAGACTAAACAAGATTGTGCTTAGTCATTTTTTTAAAAAGGTGAAGAATTTTCTTAAACCATATCTCATTCATGATAGGAAGATTACAAAATTTTATTGGTTTTGAGTGGATAACTAAATCTAGCACTACTCATGAGTTTGTGTGCCAAGCATTTCATAGGGCAGTCATTTCAGTGACAGCATTCCTGTTAATGACACCAGTGCTTCTGAACACCAGCCAATCACAAACAGGACCATTGTTCTTGATGTTATGAGAACTAAAATAGCTATTTTCTTTGAATACAAAATCATATTTTATATGGAAAAGGAGGGTGATATTTAAAAGATGAATTTTCAAATTTCAATGAATCCTACAACCTAGAAGGGAGCTGTAGAAAAACAGCACAGTATAATGAAGAACCATAGCTATGGCAAGACTTTAATCTTTAGTTACTAGGATTTACTAGGAGCAGGTCCAAGGTCTAGAGGAAATGTTTGAGGCAGTTGAGGATCTGGATATGGACAGTAAGGACAGTGACTGGTTTTTCAACAAGGAAGTATTTCAAGATTCTATCCACTGGTGCAGATATGCCACTGTGTGTCAGCTGATTACTAATCTTGATTTAAGTTCAGCTACATCTACTAAATACCACTGCACTATCCCTACTGTACATTTCTTATGTGCTTGTCATTTAGCACATAATGTGTGGCTTACTAAACCATCAAATTTTGAATTCTTCCTATTCAATTAATGGATTATATACCATATGACCCATCAAATCTTAAAAATAATTTATTCAATATTCTTAGTAAACTGATCATACTATAGTAATAAAATCCAAAAACTTGAAAGGTTAAACAGAATCAAAATTGTGCAATATGAATAATGAGTTTTGACATAAAATCTATGTTCTCTTACTTTATATTGGGTAAAGCTGCAAAAGATAAATGACATGGTAGTGTTCCAGTTTCATCTGCTGTAAATTTGGGATTATACTTGATGATAGACTTTTTGAAGATTAAGTTAGATAATGTATTACCAGGATAAATTAAAACCACCCCCCAAAAAAAGATGGGTATCTTACCTAAAGACTACCAAAGTAACACATTTTTTCTACTGGTAAGGCTATTTACTGACAAATATTGAACACTGTTCCACTATTTAATCCCTCTTGATGGCATTTCCCATGTTCATTTTTTGTAGGTCGTGTGCTTCACAAACCTTACCATGCATACAAATCATTTGGGGATCTTTTTGAAGTACAAATGCTGATTTCTTAGATATAGAGGGGGACAAGCTCATTCTCTAGCAATCTCAGTATCAGATAGGAACTTGTTAGATATGCACAATTGCAGGTTTCACTCTAGACTTACTAAACCATGACCTCTGGGGTATGACTCAAAACCTGTTTTTATTGAGCAATTGGGGTTTGTCACATGCAAATTAACATTTGAGAACCATGGTTCTACATCAAGGGTTCTCAACTTTGGCTTCCCATTAGAATTGCCTGGGGGGCTTTTAAACTTTCAGTATCCATCTTCAAGTAAATTATATAAGAAACTTCTCAGTGATAAGAAGATGTCTATAGTCTAAAACCTCCCATTTGCTGGGTGTGGTGGCACATACCTATAATCCCAGTGGATTGGGAGGCTGAGGCAGCAGTATTGCAAATTCAAAGTCAGCCTCAGAAAGTTAGGAAGGCCCTAAGCAACTCAGTGAGACTCTGTTTCTAAATAAAATACAAAATAGGGTTGAGGATATGGCTCAGTGGTCAAGTGCCCTGAGTTCAATCCCTGGTCCCCTCCCCAAAATAAATAAATAAATAAATAAATAAATCCTCCTATTTTATTCTAATGCCTAGCCAATGTTGAGAACCAGTGCTCTAGAACAGGAAAAGAGCTAATATCTGAATAATATTCCCATGCCTATTTGATGGACATCATTTAGATTTATTTCCTTTGGTTTAAATTTGATTTTCAGCTACCCATATCAGCTCTCCCATAAAACAGTTTATTTTTTTTTCTCTCTTTGCTCTAATTATTCAATCTAAACTAGAGTACTAAAACCTAGAATACTAAAACCTATATTCAATTTTGAGAATAACAGATATGCATTAACTATTTTGGGTATTAAAAGGTGCTTAAATTGATTTTTCTATTTCTCTAAGGGATGACTTTGGGATTTTAATTCAAATCACATTTAATGTGTATGGTGCTTTGGGTAGTATGGCCATTTTGACAATATTGATTCTACCTATCCAAGAGCAGGGGAATTCTTTTCATCTTCTGAGGTCTTCTTCAATTTCTTTTTTTAGTGTTTTGTAGTTTTCATTGTAGTGGTCTTTTCACCTCTCTTGCTAGATTGATTCCCAAGTATTTTTTTTTTAGGCTATTGTAAATGGGATATTTTTCCTAATTTTTCTTTCAGAGGATTCATCACTGATGTACAGAAATGCATCTGATTTGTGGGTATTGATTTTATATCCTGCTACTTTGCTGAACTCATTTATTAATTATAGAAGTTTTCTGGTGGAATTTGTTGACTTTTCTTCTTTTAATGAATGAGCTTAATGCAATGAACTTTCCTCTTAGTACTGCCTTCATAGTATCCTAGAGATTTTGATATGTTGTATCAGAGTTCTCATTTACCTTTAAGATTTTTTTTTTTAATCTCCTCCCTGATGTCTTCTGTTACTCATGAAATTCATTTGGAAAAATAATAGATACAAATAGCCAAAGCAATCCTTAGCAAGAAGAGTAAGGCAGGAGGCATCACAATACCAGAACTTAAACTATACTACAAAGCCATAGTAACAAAAATGGCATGGTACTGGCACCAAAATAGACTTGTAGACCAAAGGTAGAGAATAGAAGACACAGAGACAAACCCACATAAATACAGTTATCTCATACTAGACAAAAGTGCCAAAAACACACATTGGAGAAAAGATAGCCTCTTCAACAAATGGTGCTAGGAAAGGTGGAAATCCATATGCAACAAAATGAAACTAAACCTATCTCTCTAACCATGCACAAAATTCAACCCAAAGTGAATTAAGGACCTGAGAATTACACCACAGACCCTACACCTAATAGAAGAGAAAATAGGCCCAAATCTTCATCATGTCATATTAGGCTCCATGTTCCTTAACAAGACTCCTAAAGAGCATGAAATAAAATCAAGAATCAATAAATGGGATGGATTCAAACTAAAAAGCTTCTTCTTGGCAAAAGAATCAATCAGCCGGGCGCGGTGGCGCACGCCTGTAATCCCAGCACTTTGAGAGGCTGAGGCAGGAGGATCGCGAGTTCAAAGCCAGCCTCAGCAATGGCGGGGCACTTAGCAACTCAGTGAGACCCTGTCTCTAATAAAATACAAAAAAGGGCTGGGGATGTGGCCCAGTGGTCGAGTGCCCCTGAGTTCAATCCCCGGTACCACAAAAAAAAAAAAAGAAAAAAAAGAAACAATCAATGAGGTGAAGAGAGAGCCAACATTTTGGGAGAAAATTTCTCCAGGATATATAAAGAACTCAAAAAAATTAATAACCAAAAAACAAACAATTCAATCAATAAATGGGCTAAGGAGCTGAACAGACACATCTCAGAAGAAAAAATACAATTGATCAGCAAATATATGAAAAAATGTTCAACATCTCTAGTAATTAGAGAAATGCAAATCAAACTACTCTAAGATTTCATCTCACTCCAGTCAGAATAGCAGTTATCAAGTGCAACAACACATGTTGGCAAGGATGTGGGAGAAAAGGCACTTCATACATTGCTGGTAGGATAGCAAATTGGTGCAACCAATCTGGAAAGCAGTATCCATACTGCTTAGAAAATTTGGAATGGAATCACCATTTGACCCAGCTATCCCACTCCTTGGTTTATACCCTAAAGATTTAAAGACAGCATACTATAGTAATGCAAGCCACTTCAATGTTTATACACCACAATTCACAATTGCTAAACTGTGAAAGCAACCTAGATGCTCTTCAATAGATGAATGGATAAAGAAACTGTGGTACATATACACAATGGAATATTACTCAGTATTAAAATGGAATACAATTATGGCATTTACAGGTAAATATATGGAGTAAGAGAATATCAGGCTAAGCAAAGTAAGCCAATCCCAAAAAAACAAAGGCCAAATGTTCTGTCAGATAAGTGGATGCTGACCCATAATGGGGGGTGGGCATGAGGAGAATGGAGGAGTTTCATTTGGCAAAGGGGAGGGAGAGGACAGGACAATAGAAAAGATGGTGAAATGAGATGAACAACATTACCCTCGGTACTTGTATGACTGCACATATGGTGCAACTCTACATCATGTACAACCAGAGAAATGAAAAGTTGTGCTCCATTTGTGTATAATGATGAATCAAAATGCATTCTGCTATCATGTATAACTAATTAGAACAAATAAAAATAAATAAATAAATAAATAAATAAATAAAGATTCAAACTATAAAAATGGCTCTTAGGACACCTCAGAGTTCATTCTTCATTTTTAATTATGAACCCTCAATTTTTGTTTGCTATTTGTTCCACGAGGAACTCACCTGAAACGTGTATATGGAATCAACTCTTGATTCTATAAAACACCCTAATTTGGAGGTTAATCATGGGAAATACTAAGTTTCCATCAGTATTTTTAGGATTCCTGTGAAATTAATCACCTAAAACTTAACTTTCATTCTTGTCAAGGTCAGGCTATGGATTTATCAAGCACGAGCAAGTGGCACTACTTCATTCTGATAATTATACACTTCTTAGGACATAATGCTTCCTCTCAGCATAGAGTGGAAACCATGGTGCAAAATAGGGGATTTCAACATTCTGGCACTGCTTAAGTCATCTGATCCCTGTGTGAATTCCAAGAACAGAGACATTTTCAAAGAAAAGAATAAATGACAATTCTGAAATGCAATATAAATGAATTGGAGATTATCCAAAGTAATCTTCATCCACTTGACAAATGAGTTCCTGCCCCTGCCCCTTCTTCCTTTCCTGTGCAAATCTGTCTTATGAAGATAATATTTTGCCCCAGAATAGACTCAATTATTCTCTTACTAGAAGAATGCCCATATATCTATAGCAGCTACTGAGATCATTCTGGAAAACCAGAATATTGATTCTAAAATTAATGCTAATTCTAAAAGCATTACTCAGTTATTGCTTCAGTATTTAGATTACCCTAAACACTTTATAAGCATGTTCTCATTAAATTCTCACAATAACCATCTGCTGAAATTATTACATCTCCTGGTATGTTTCCTCTGTCTAATGCATGGAGTTATCCCTTACTCTTTATCATTAAGCTGGGGTATGTTGGTGCAGGTTTGCAGTCTCTCAACTACTCAGGAGGCTTAGGCAGAAGGACTACTCATGTCCAGGCATTTGAGACCAGCCTGGATAACATAGTGAGACCCCCTATTCAAAACGCAATGAAACAAAAATAAAAACTCTCTTATTAAAATATTTTCTTTTCTTTGAGAAATTGTGACATTATTTATCAATTTTGTCTCCTTCATTACAAGTGAAGCTCTATGAGGGCAAGAATTTGTTGTTACTTTAGTGTCAAAAGAAAACTAGGTATATAGTTATCACTCAGTAAACATCAAATGGATAAATAAAAATATAAGAAAAAATCAACTTGATAAGAATCTTTTTCATAAATAAAGAATAAGATACACCAGGAGCAGGAACAAAATTTTGTTGTTGTTGTTGTTCATTTTGTTTTGTTTTGTGGGGTGAGAAGAAAAAACTGGCTCATCTTATCATCTTTCAAAAGTGATAGCTACTATATGCTCTCACCAGCTCAGAATCATGCAATGGCTCCACATTTTCATCCAGGGTAAAAGTTTAAATCTTTGTGGTGGCCTCAAAGACCCTACATAGTCTGTGCTGGCGCATTCATTACTTCTCCAACACTTTCTCCTATATTCCCCCTTAACCATTTGCTTATTCCACTTAGTACCACACAGGCCTTTATGTAACCACCCAGATGATCATTCACCAACCATTCCATTCCCTGAAAGGATATTCCCAGCTATCTTCCTAACCCCACCTTCTTCAAATCCTTTTTCAGATCTCATGTTCTTAAGGTAATCTCTTCTGATGACTCTGTCATATTACAATCTATTTGCTTCCTCCTTGCAACTGTCTACTGTGTTCTTTTTCTTTTTCCTATAGATTCTATTATTTATCACATACTAGAAAATTTATATTGTATTGTGCTATCATGTGTTCATTGTTTATCATTTGTTTCCCCCTCTAGACTCTAAGCTCCATAAAAAGAGATCATGTTCTGATCCCTGATATAATCTACAGTGCATAGAACAGTGTGTGGCACATGAAAGACATTCTGTGTATATTTCTTTAATGAATGAGTGAATAAATGTCTCAATATTTATCCAAAATATCAAGTTGCTAATTAATAAAAGTAAAAAGAAGGAAAATCAATAAGAAAAAAACTAAATTTGTGAGGACAACAAAAACAGAATAAGCTGATCTAGAGTAGAGGTTGATTCTTAAAGCAACAATGAGAGGAATTATATTTTATCACAGCATTTATGTCTTGGCTCACTCAAAAACTATTCTGATCAGCACTTAAAGACATTTTACAAATAGGCACAAAACTCTACATTAAAACATAGCTTAAAAAATAATACATATTTTGTTTAGTAAACATGCTTTGAGTATTGCAGAAAATAATAAACTATTTTAATTTGTATAAGAAATGCATGTTTTTTCTATTTGAAATCTTACTGATGTGAAATGTACAATATCAAAAATCACTTTAACAGCACTTTAACAGCTGTTTTATTACTGAATTTCAGTGTACTACATTTATTTGATATCCTTTGCAAGCTATTAATTTAAAATATTTGAGTTTTGTGATATTTTATGTGTATCCATACATAATAAATTTATTTTTAAATAAGTCATCTAAAGAGTTGCTGATGGAAGTTGTAACACAGTTTTTTTTAACAAATACATAAATATTCATTTTATTTATGCTATTACCATGGAGACAATTTATGAGCTTTTGACTAGTAAATTTATATCTCAATAAAAATAAATGAATAATATTTCTGCCCTTATTAAGTAGACCTTAATAAATATTATTACTATTTGTCAAACATGAAATTTTAATTTTGTATACAGTGTGGGGGAGAAAGAGAAAATCACAGAAAAGAGCAGGATGGAAAGAAAAGAGAATATCTTTTCTTGTTCTTCAGAAAGTATATATGACATATGATAGTGCTACTCTCAAAAGAGTATGTCCATAATAAAAATTTCTATATGATTCTACTATTACCATTCAGCATCATCTCTGAGCCTATTTTAAGAGAATCCATCAAACCAAAGCACCAAAAATACCATCAAAACAACAGTCTACTTTATCTGCCATACCTCATGTACTATTTTACTGCTTACAATACTGTTATCCATATCACCATCCCATTTTTACAGATGAGGATACTAAGAGGTCCAGAAGTAAAGTTACCAAATCCAGAATTTGACCCTAGACAGCTTAATTCCAGAGTAAACACCAGTAAACCAGTACTCTGCTGTTTCTTATGAGACCAAATGTGTATGTGGAAATAAAAAAAAAAACACTTTATGTGCAAAGCCATTATATTAAATGCATCCCTTTTAACATTTTATAATGGTATAGAATGTAAAACTATTATTCTTCACTGTCAAGTATAAAAGTATCTACATTTAAATATCTTACCAGTTATCTTCATCATCACAGAAAAGAAGGTTGGTGAAAAATGACACTGGTTTAGATGATTTGAAACTGAGGTGGCAGGACAGCTTGTTATTAATTCCATTGTTGGATCCTGTGATTATTCTGCCTTTTGGAAACATCACAGAAAGAGGGTGAATCTCATAATTGTCAAGAAGCCTTGCTGTGGGAATCTGGAAATTTAGAGTCGAACTTCTGTTTAAAATGAAAAAGGAAAAAAAATTATCTCAAAATACCAGCAAGGAATTTGACTTAAATATGTATTGCTTTGTTTTTCAAATCATCTCAAAAATTGAAATGACAAATATTTATATTATATACTTTACTGATCTATATTATTTTAACTTTTGTATATTTGTATAATTAAATATGATTTCTTCATTGACTCCCTATGGAAATTTGTTTTAACATTTCCTTACTTATGGGGCTCTTAATCTTCACTTATTTTTAATTTATTATACTTATTATCAGAGAACATACCCTACAAGATGTTAAGTCTAAAATTTCTGAGGCTTACACTATAACTATAGAATCATGCACTGTCAATTTTTATAAATAGTCCATGTTTGATGTAGAAAAATGTATACCATCTAATTTTAAAGTTTAGTACTTTATACATGGTAAAATAATGAAGCTTGTTAAGTATATTGTTCAAACATTTTGTCTTCTAGACCCATCAATATTTGAGGTATGGTTTGAAATATCCTACAATGATTAAGGACTAGTTAATTTCACTGTTATTTAAATTCAGGGTTTATTTATTTTAAGGATATTTTAATTATGCATACAATTTTAGAATTCTGATTGCTTCAATGTGAACTGTAACTTTTATAATTCATTAATGACTTTGATTATATTAAAATGTGTTTATTAAAGTTCTTTGCATGTGAAATTAATACCGCTTCCCAGATTTATTTCTATTATGACCTTATATTTTTTCCATCATTTCCCTATAGTATTTCTCAACTGAGGGTGGTTTTATTCCCCTGAGGGACACAAAGCAATGTGTGGAGATGTTTTTTGACACAATGTGAGAAAGACACTATTGGGAGGAGACTAGATATTCTGCTAAGCATTCTATAATACACAGGATAGGGTTCCACAAAAAAAAAAAAAAAAAAAAAAAAAAAAAATCATCCTCCCTTAAATGTCAACAATTCTGAGGATGAGAAATTCTGGCTTTACTTCATTCTCTTTGTCCCTGTGATTCATCTATACCTTTTTAAACATGCAGTTGGGTATTTTTCTAATACACTCTATCACAAAGATGTGGTAAATTCACATTAAAAATTTACCTGAAATAGTTTTGGGGTAAAATGTTGATATCCATCCCAGTTGTTATATCCAAAGGAACAGGAGTAAAAAATATAAATGGTGGATCAAACAATATCTTTGGTGATTTTATCTCTCCAGTCAGACATAACACTCTATAGCAAACTGGATTGTCATTTAAATGCACAGGAATATTAACTGTGTATTTCATACACTTACCTAGTTAAAAAAAATTAAATTGTGTTAGATTTGGTCACAAGCAAAAAAATTATAAATACTGATAAAATTTACTAAACATTAAAATATACTATGATGTACAGCTCAATGAAGCAGACCAAATTGCCCAGAAACTAGATTTGGCCTGCTGAAGAATTTAATGCTTAATGACATTATTATTGAAAGAAAAATATTTTAAAGTGTATCTTTTCTAGTTGCTAAGCAATCTCCTTAAAGTAAACTTTCACTATTTGGGGGAAATAAATATACCTTGAGGAAGCATTGCCACAGGACTTCCTTTTTAAAATTGTTTTCTCACTTTATTAAAACTACCCATCCCTTTACAACATGCAGGATGAAGATAAGGTCACACTGACATAGGAACCTAAGGTACTACTGAGAACAGGATGTGCTGAGATCAAAGGAATGTGCCTTCTCTCGGAGTTTTAAGATAGGGAGATGCTGCCATAGTAGACTGGCCAATTTCACCTGTTAGGGAAAGACAAGAAATTCCCATGTGGCAATTTAATTGAAGGACAGGCAGTTTGCATTAGAGAATAGGTCTCAAGATAGGCAAATGCAGGTTAGTTCCTGAGGACAGTTCCATCACAGAAAGTGGTGAATATCCTTTTACACCTTAATTGCCAATCATAGTATCTCATAGAAACAAAAAAATTATCTGGTGATTGTGAATTCAAGCTTATTAAAACCTAAAAATGGGTCACCAGTGTGGCCTTGCAGGGATTGGGGCCATTAAGGGCATTGCCAGAGCAATGGATGAGAGTACAATGGATGATGCAGGATCATTTTCAAAAGTGAACCTGTTTGCCAGAAACAGAAGCAATGAAGTCACTGAAATCATCAGACCCACTATTTCCCTGTATATTGTTGACTTTACTTGATCAAACAAGACCATTATTTGATCAAAGAGTCTATGATCCTCAGAAAAACAGGGGTATCTGGAGATAAAAGGGGAAGATGAATAGGAAAATAATGGGTTTTACACTAATGGTGATAAATGAGTATTGAAAAGACTGAGAAAAGTAAAAGGCTATATTTGTATCTTCAGCAGATAAAATGAGTTATATTGTACTATATGTATTTAAACATTACAACTCTATAGGGAAAAGGTGATTTAATATAATGAATTTAATGTTGCTAATTATTTTTAAATATTTCTGTTAGAGTTTTATAATTATACATATTAGTGGGGTTCATTGTTATATATTCACATATACACATAATTTAACTTGCTCCAATTCATTCCTCAGTACTTCCCTTTCCCTCTACTCCTGGGCTACCTTGATCCCCTTCCTCTCCTTTCCTCTAATCTTTTGGACTTCCTTCTATTTATTTATGTGTATGTTTTTTATAAGTACATTACAATTATACATAATAATGAGATTCACTGTGTTATATCCATACATGCACATAGCATAATGTGGTCAATTTTATTACCCAGTTTTTCACCTTTCCCTTCCTTCCTCTCTCCTTCTCCTATACCTTCTACTGATCACTCTTCTGTTTCTGTGAGATGAGAAAAAAATGTTCAACATCATTAATGTTGTTTGATTGTTTTGAAGAGAAAAAATCAATAAATTTCAGAGCTGGGAAAAGCATTGAAATTTATGGAATTCTGGATTTTGACAAGGCTACATTGAAATTATTCTGGATTTTATTTTCCAATGAAAAGACAGTGGCTGAATGGATATAAAACTTCCTATAAAAGACTAACTTCACCTTTAAGGGCACACACACAGAATGACAGTAAAAGAACAACAACAAAAACATTCACATAAATGGAAACCAAAAGAGAGCAGAGATGGCTACACTAGTAACAGACAAATTACATACCAAGTCAAAAACTCCAAAATAAGATAAAGAAAGTCATTATACATTAGTAGTGTGATGAATTCATCAATAAGATATAATAACTAAAAATATATAAACACCCAATATCAGAGCACCTAAATATATAAGCAAATATTAGTAGATTTGAAGAGAGAAATTTCAATGTAATAATAGCATGGGGGAACTTAACTTCAATATTTCATTTTCATAATACAATGATCATCCAGACAGAAGATCAATAAGGAAATACTGGACTAGAACTACACTTTACACCAAATGAACCTAAAAGCCATATGTGGAACATTTCATCCAATAACAAAAATACATATCCCTTTCAAATATCCATGGAACATTCTCCATAGTATATGTTAGACCACAAAATAATTCTTAACAAAATTGGATAGATTGAAATCATCTCAAGTGTCCTTTTCAACTATAATGGCATGAAACTAAAAATCAACAACAGGAAGAATTTTGAAAAGCCCCAATATGTAGAAATGAGACCACATGCTTCAAAATAACCAATGGGTCCAATATGAAATTAAAAGGGAAATTAAAAAGAAATCTTGAGATAAATCAAAATGGAAATAGAATATATGAAAACTTAATAACAGAGCAAAATCAGTTCTAAGAAGGAAGTTTATATCAATAAACATGCCAAGAAAGAATAAAGATCTCAAGTAAATAATCTACTGTTACACTTCAAGGAACTAGAGAGATAAAGAAGAAAAAACTAAGCTCAAAGTTAGAAAAATGAAAGAACTAATGCCAGAGCAGAAATAAATGAAACAAAGAAGGAAAACAATACATGAGATCAATGAATCTAAGAGTTCTTTTTTTAATATCATGCACAAAATTGAAAGACTAATCTAGACTATGTAATTTAACTAGACTAATAAAAAAGAGAAGATTAAAATAAAATCAGAAATGAAAGTAGATATACTACAATTAATACTATGGAAATACAAAGGGTCATCAGATCTTACTATGAACAATTATTGTCAATAAATTGAAAAACTTAGAAAAAATGAATACATTCCTAGAAACCAGGCCTATCAATACTGAATCGTGCAGAAATAGAAAATCTGAACAGACCAAAAATAAGAAAGGAGATTGAGTCAATAAATAAGTTTAGCATTAAAGAGAAACTGACAACCTAATAGATTCACTGCTAAATTCTACCAAACATTTAAAGAACTCATACCAATCCTTCTCAAGATCATTCAAAATAATTGAAGACAAGGGAATACATTCAAATGCATTTTATGAGACAAGCATTGCTCTGATTCCAAGGTCAATCAAAAATACCACCAGTAAACAAGTAACGGAAATTACAGGTAAATCTGTCTGATAGACAAAGATATAAAAGTCCTCAGCAAAACACTAGGAAACTGAATTCAACAGCACATTAAAAGGATTATTATACATCATGAATGAGCAGGATTTCTCCATGTGATGCAAGCATATTTCAACATATAAAAATAAAAATATGTGCTACATCATGTTAACAGGATGATGAAAAATATGCAATCGTCTCAATAATCGCAGAAACAACATTTGGCAAAATTCAACATCGACTGATTTTTAAAAACTCAACAAATTAGGTATTAAGGAAATGTATCACTGGGCATGATGACACATGCCTGTAATCCCAGGGACTCAGGAGGCTGAGACAGAAGTATCACAAGTTCAAGGCCAGCCTCAGCAACTTAGCAAGGCTCTAAGCAATTTAGTGAGACCCTGTCTCAAAAGGGCAGGATGTAGCTCAGTGGGAAAGCATCCCTGGGTTCAAACCCAGTATGCCCCCCAAGAAGAAATGCACTCAACCAAAGAAAGACCAAATATGGCAAACCTATAGCTCCTGATATGCCAAACTGAAAAATTGAAGGGTTTTAGTATGGAGATTGCTCAGAAAACTTGGACTGGAACCACCATTTGACCCAGCTATCCCACTCCTCAGTTTATACCCAAAGGACTTACAATCAACATACTACAGTGATGCAGCCATAATGTTTATAGCAACTCAATTCACAATAGCTAAACAGTGGAACCAACCTAGAAGCCCTTCAATAGATGAATAGATAAATAAACTGTGGTATATGTATACAATGGACTATTACTCTGCCCTAAAGAAGAATGAAATTATGGCATTTGCAGGTAAATGGATGGAGCTGGAGAATAACATGCTAAGTGAAATAAGCCGATTCCAAAAAACCAAAGGCCAAATGTTTTCTCTGATATGTGGATGCTGATCCATAATGGGGTTGGGGTGGCAAGGGAAGAATGGAGGAACTTTGAATTGGGCAGAGGGGAGTGAAGGGAGGGGAGGGGGTATGGAAGTGGGAAGCACGTGGAATGAGACAGATATTATTACCCTATGTACATGTATGATTGCACGAATGGTGTGACTCTGAATCCTGTATAACCAGAGAAATGAAAAGTTGTGCTCCATTTGTGTACAATGAGTTGTAATGCGTTCTGCTGTCATGTATAACTAATTGGAACAAATTTAAAAAAAAAAAGAAAAAAAATGAAGGGTTTTCCTCTGAGATCAGGAGCAAGACAAAAATATCTACTCTAACAATTTCTATTCAACACAGTCCTGAAGGTCCTAACCAGAGTAGGTTAAGAGGGGGAAATGAAAAGCATCCAAGTCAGAAAGGACTTTAATTGTCTTTGTTTGCAGAAGATATGATCTTACATATTGAAAACCTTTAATAATCCACCAAAAACCTTTTTCAGAACTAATGAATTCAGTAAAGTTGTAGAATACAAAATCACCACGCAAAAGCAGTTGCCTCTCTATATACTAAAAACTATTCAAAAAACATAAGTTAAGAAATTGATCCCATTTGTAATAGCATCAAAAAGAATAGTATACTTAAGATAAAATTAACCATGGAAATGAAAGTTCTGAAAATTGAAAACAAAAAGAAATTGGTGAAAGAAATTAAACTCACAAACGAATGGAAAGTATATCTCACATTCTTGGATTGGAATAATCAATATCTTAAATATCCGTAGTATTTTTATTCAAAGCAGTCTGCATATTCTATATGATTTCTTAAAATTCAAATACTATTTTTCACAAATATAGAAAAATTATTTCCAAAGTTCATATGGTACCACAAATGACCTCAATATCCAAATCAATATTTAGAAAAAACAAAGCCATAGGCATCACACTCTCTTATATCAAGCTATCTTAGAAAAGTTGTTATACTCAAAATGGTATGCTCCCATCACAAACCAATGGAACAAAAAAGAGTGTTCATAAATAAACCCTTACACATAGAGTCAACTAATCTTTGACAAGGGCACTAACAGTATGCAATTGGGAGAGGAAACTCTCTTCAATAAATGTTAAGAAAACTGGAGATTCACATGCAGAAGAATGAAATTTGATTCTCTTCTTATGCCATATACAAGAAATAACATTTACAGGATTAAAGAAAGTAATCTTAAATCTTTTTAGAAGAAATTGAAAAATCTTAGACCTTAAAACCTCTAGAAGAAAACACAGGAGAAAACTTTTTTGACACTGGTCTTGGCAATGGTTTTTTGGATATTTCACTAAAAGCCCAGAAAACAGAAACAAAGCTGAACAAGTGAGACTACATCAAACTAAAAAGCTTCTGCATAGCCAAGGAAATAATAGGCAAAATGTAAAAGCAACCTACAAATGAGAGAAAATATTTGCACACTGTGTATCTAATAAGGGTTTAATGTGCAAAATGTCCAAAGTTTTACTACTGAGTGACATAATTCAATAGTAAAAAATACAAGTAATTTTATTAAACTACCAGCAAAAGACCTGAAAATACAGTTGTCCAAACATTGCACACAAATTGCCAGCAAGGATAGAAAATTTCTCAACATCACCAATTATAAAAACAGATCAAAACCGAAATGTGATAATATCTCTATCAATGAATGAATCCAAAACTAATTATGGCACACTATGCACAGTGGCATCTCATTCAGTCTTAAAGAAGGAAATTCTGCTTGTTTGAACATAATGCTTGAATCTAGAGGACATAGTTTTAGGTGAAATATTTTATGATCTTAGTCATACAGTATCTGGAAAGTCATATTCAGAGAAGCAGAGGAGAAGGTGATGCTCCTCAGGGCCTTGCAGGTGGAGAAAATGGAGAGATAATGATCAAAGGGTTTGAACTTTCAATTATAAAATTAATAGATTTGGGCGATCTAATATATGGCATGGGTAATGGTGGCAGTGTCAATCTGTGGTAATAATCACAAAATATATATCAAATCATTATGTTGTATACCTTGAATGTATATAATGTTTGTCAATTAAGTATCTTAAAAGACAAAAATGAGATAAAAAGTTACATTAGTGTTGGTTATTCAAATACAAAGTACATACAGTAGATAATCTAAACTTTTTGCAATTGTATTAAATACTTAACATATGAATAATAAATTGGAATTGTATCAAAAATATAGGAGAAAAGTACTTACTTGGACAGAAATTTATGGTAACATTACACTTTTCATCTGGTTGCAGATGACCAGTCAGTATACTGAACTCAAATGTGCCACTTTTGAAAGGTTTGCCATTATCACTAAAATCCAAAGTCCATTGTACATCTTGTTTTGAAATATTATGTAAGAGAAGATCCTGCTCACACACACACACACAAAAAAAGTTTTTTGACAAAAATAATAATATGCATTATAAAATTTAGTTGTATTATGATATCAAGTAAAAATTATAATCACAGATAAAGTGAAACAGTGATGTTAGGCAAACAAAGTGGTATGAAAATTAGTTCAGAGTATATTTTAACAACTATGTAAAGTACACAAAAGATACAGACTGAAATAAAATAAATTGAAAAGGCAAAAAAGAACTATGCTAGCTAGCAGCAATAAAATTAACAAATATCCTCATTGACTGATTGTGAGAATGCAAAATGGTACTGCCAGTTTGGAAGACAGCTGGGCCCTTTCTTGTGATGTTACCCACACAAATAACATAAAATCCTTCAACCCCAATTACAAATATTTACATAAGTGACTTGAAAAATTATGTTTATACAAAAATAATTTATGTGAATGTTCATAATAGCTTTGTTCATAATCATCAAACACTGGAAAAAAATAGAACCAGATTTCCTTCAATTAATGAGTGGATAAGTTAAGTGTAATACACCCACAAATGAAATAAAATTCAGTGATAAAATAGGTAAACTATTAATTTATATAAGATATGAGTAGATATTAAATAAACTTTTATAAGTGAAAAGTGTCATAGCCAAATGACTACATATTTCATAATTAAATTTATCTGTCACTGTATTGAGTGTGTGTGTGTGTGTGTGTGCACGCACGCATGTGCATGTGTGCTTGTAAATGAGATAGTTCACATACAAATTTTTCCTGGCTTTGTTTGCTTAAAAAGCCTATTATCTGTTACAGACCAGAAGCAACCAGCACATTCAATAATCAAATATTGGTTTCTAAATATTGTTCTACCATGAAAGGTTCTGAGGTGTCTTGGAGAAAAATGTTGTTTGTATAACTGGAGCAAGTAAAGTAAAAGATGAGCATGGAACATCTGGTAGTGACAGTAATTAAGAAAATGCTTAAAAATTACTATGATGGGAGCATGTCAAAGGGCTGACCTAAAAGAGCAACTAATGGCTAAAGCTGGAAAATTTTTAGCAACAAAATAAATGACATCATATTGGATTATAACTAAAAGTATAAAGTTAATGCTATAGACGAACTCATATTGATATGCTCAGTAATGAAATAAATAAAAGAAGGAAAGAATATTCTTTCTTACAGAAAAACTACAAATAGTATATGTTAATGCTCCCTTTCAAAACCCCCTATTCTTTGACCATGGACTAAAACCCATCACTCATTTCTATCATTTCTATAGTACAGAGTATGATCAAAGGGTTTAAATTTTCAATTATAAAATTAACAGATTTGGAGGATCTAATATACAACATGGGTAATGGTGGCAGTGTCAATATGTGGTAATAATTATACAATATATATCAAATCATTATGTTGCATATATACGTAAAAATAGTAACTTTATAGTGAAGAAACCCAGCAGATATCCCTAGTGATGAGTCTTTTTGATATCATGAACTTCTTCCATGTGAATTATTAAAAGTACAATTCACCTTTGTGAAATACCCCCAAACCCATGGAAAATATGAACTCAGTATAGGCAGGTGAAAACATCACACACACATGAAGGACCTTCTGAAAAAACTGTGAGGTAAATTTTAAAATTCTCAAGGTCATAAAAATTTATCAAGATTGAGAGCCTGTTGCATATCAGAGGACACTAAATGGAATGTGGTATCCTGGTTTAAACCCTTGAAAAGTAAAAGTATATTAGTTAAAAACAGTTAATTCCAGATAGACTATTCTTTAGTTAATAACATCATACCAACATTAATTTCTCAGTTTGGGAAATGCTCTAGGGAAAAAGAGTGATGGGTATATACAAACTCTGCACTGTCTTTGTAACATTTTAGTAAATCTGGGAGTTATGAGCATGACTTTCATGACTTTCTTTTCAATGAAACATACCATCAAACTAAAACTATCAACCATTTTTTTAAATAAATTTTAGTTTTTCAGAAATTTGAAAAGTACAAAATGATCCATACAACTGTCACTACAACAAAAAATAACATACTTCGTTTCCTTCTTTCTTTTTTTTTTTTTTTTTTTTTTTTTTTTTTTGGTACTGGGGATTGAACTCAGGAGCACTCGACCACTGGACCACAGCCCTAGCCCTTTTTTTGTATTTTATTAGAGACAGGGTCTCACTGAGTCGCTAAGCGCCTCACCATTGCTGAGGCTGGCTTTGAACTTGCAATCCTCCTGTCTCAGCCTCCCAAGTGCTGGGATTATGGGCATGCGCCACCACACCCGGCTCTTCATTCTTTTTAAAGAATGACTAATTCAAAATATATAAGATAAAATGAACAAATTTTAATACCAATGCCTCAAGTATTTAAGCATCTAATTAGTTCTTATATTTGTATATCTTAACCATAACAAAGCAAATTTACATATTTTCAAGAAAACAGTAACTTTTAATACAGGTGGGCACAAAAATCATACCAGCCATTTGAATGCCTTATTATAGCATTCTAAAATGAGGAAAAGTTATATCTCTTAATGAGTTCTATCTCTAGCACTGCAAATAATAACAACAAATCTATCTACTTCTATATCCTATAAATATGAGAGTGGAACTAATAGTTATCTGTAGAGAAACACTTATTACTTTGTATATTTAATAGTGTATTAGTATTTTATCAAAATAATACATAAACATACCTTACACAAAAAGTTCAAAAATGCTTATTAAAAGTAGTTGTTCACCTCAGCGACTCCCCATCAACAGTTATGCAACTGATTTTAGCCAATGCTGATTTGGGTTTTTATCTAAGATAGCCTCATTCTAAATGTGATGTTGCTATAGTTTCTGTTGGCTTTCTATTGCTGCCATAACATACTGCCCCAAACAGTGGCTTAAAGAACAGAAAATTTATTATATTATAGCCCTGTAGGGTAGAAATTCAATACAGATATCATTTAAATAAGATCCAAGGTATTGGTAGGAACTATGTTCCTTTCTGGAGTCTCTAGGTAAGAGTCCCTTTCTATTGCTTTTTACAGTTTCTAGAGGCAAGATGCATTCCTTGGCTGGTGGCCTCCTTCTATCTTCAAAGCCAGCAACACAGCAAATCTTTCTGACCCTTCCTCTGTTGTCACATTCCCCTCTGATACAGTCAGAAAAGGTTCAGTACTTTTAACCACTCATGTGATTAGAATGGAATCACCTAGATAATCCCAGACAATTTGCCCTTCTCAGCATCTTTAAAACACATCAGCAAAGCATCTTTTGCAATGTTAAGTTAATGTACTGTGAATTCTGGGTAACAGGATTTAAGCATGTTTGAGAGTCATTATTCTGTCTGCCATGTGGCTATTTCATGGTTTATCAGCTTCAGATTATTGTCTCTTGACTGCCCCCAAGAAAGATAAGTATTTAGCCTATTTATACTATACCCAGTCTTCTCACCACTTCCTATTTTTGGATATTTATATTATTTTAACTCTTAGTCATCTGATAGTTTTAAGCAATACATTTATATCTCTAGTTCTTTTCCTGTCAATCTTTGATACTATTATTTAATTACACACTGTGTAAAATGAGCTTCACTATTCCTTCTCCCAGGATTCCAAATTCTTCTGTCCACTAAACTTTCACATATATATTGATGCATGCCATTTCACATATGACAAGTTATAACTGATGACATTTTAATTCTGTTCCATAAACATATAAAGTTTTCTCTGTATATATCATGTGGTCTGTGTAAATATCATTCATATGGAATACAAGTAGTATATTAAAGTCACATTTTCTTCCCTATGGGGCCAGTATGACTCCTTTGCCTCTTAAAGAGAAGACTGTTGGTATCTAGATCTCTTTTTTTCTTACATGAACAGAATAAAATTTTAATTATATGAAATAATCTCACACTTAAGAAAGGATTTTTAATATCTGAAATTAAATTCATTTCAGTTCACTAAAGTTTCCTTTCTAGCCCCACATATAAGAGGTGTTTTGTATATTCAAAATTCTATTAGAAAAAGTCTTATTGACATTTTTTAAATATTTTCTTTAGTTGTAGATGGACACGATGACTTCATTTTATTTATTTATTTTTATGTGGTGCTAAGGATCGAACCCAGTGCCTCACACATACTGGGGGAACACTCTACCACTGAGCTACAAACCCAGCCCTCTTATTGACTTTTTAGGCCCTAAAACAATCACATTTTAATTTCAAAAGATACTGATCTCTAACTATAATTTCATATAGTGTTCTGCTATTTTTTACAGATATAACATTAAATATTTTCTCCATATATCTCTTCAGTACTACAGAGGTTCGTAAATGGTAACAAGAATAACAATGTATTAGGAAAAAAGGGTAATTCAAATACAAATGCCTATGACATATACATGATCTCCTTTCTTATATGTCTCTCTTTTTTCATTCTAGATAGACTCCTATTTAGAAGAAAGGCAGAGATATTCAGTAAGCATAAAGAGTAGATCAACATAGAAATTATTTTATACCTCAAATTTTCCACTTTTATTATTGCTTCTGGACACATTAATTTAAATCATAACTTCCATTTGTATTAAGGAAGATAATTTAATTTTATTCAAATATTTTGAGTATTCTTATTAAATATATGCATCTATGTGTTTATAAGATACATAGCATTATATGTGACCATATGCTTTGAAAATTACTTTGAGAAATTATATATACAAGATACATGTGTGTATATATATAACATATATGTGTGTATATATATATACACATACACACGCACACATATATATGCACTACATATACACACATATTCCCTAAAAATTCCAGTATTCTTGCTCCAAATAGCATAAATATTAGGGAAAATATTGCTCATAGGGAATATTTTAAATCACTCAAAATCCATTTAGTAAACTAAAAATCATAATTAAAAAACCATAATTATAAAAATAATTATAAACTGTGTCAGTTCTCTATACATACCTGAGTTTTGTTGACCTTTTTATTGGCCTCCATCTCATGTAAAGGAATGTGAAATACAAACTCAGTACTGGATAAATTCAATGGTGCTTGCAATACTTTGAAAGAAAAGTAAATATGCTGATAAAATACTAATAGATATAAGCTCATAGGCACTTAGTATATTTGTCTACATAAAACAGTGAAAAAATAAGGCTTGCTTCTATGATTACATTTCTAGCTAGAAAATAAAATTACATTTATATTTCTAAATATCTAAATATTTCTAAAATATCTTGCTTTCCATACTTACAATATTCAATTTTATGAATTTAATAATCAATTACCATTAAATGTTATCACTGAGATGATAAAAAGTATAAAATATACTTAATTTTGACCTAAGAAAAATGTACATAGTTAAAATAATATCCATAGTAAAGTTTGACCAATGCCAAAATGAGGAGAAATGAAGAAAAAATTACTGGAATTCAGGACAAGATATAGATGGCCTATCGTATAATATTTCCTGGATAAAACAAGAAAGTGCTAAGAGTAAATGGGTTATTCAGTAGAAAATTAGCAATGGTGTAGCTATAGAAATACTTAAATATCTTAAAAGTTATTGTTACCTGCTAGAAAAACCTAGACTTTTGAAACAAACAGCTAAAAATTTGGATTTTTAATGGAAACTAGAATATCTTATAAGCAATTAGGAAAATGAGTGTATGAAATACATCAAAAGTGTATGAAATACATCAATTAAATATAAAAAAATTATGATCTGGAATATGTATGTATCTCACACGTGCTTTATTATATCACTGGAATTAATAGATGTTTTTGCAGGGGGCTCAGGACTGTCGGATAATTGAGAAATTTGTAGATGGTGGTCACCATTGTATCATACCCAATAGCTCTCATGAGAAATTCTGGAAAAGATAACATTATGACAGATATACAAAAAGTAGTACATATAATATGGCCTTCCATTTATACACTGGCAATAGGGGATAGCCAGAAAAAAATAGGTTGCAAATTGGGTGTTGTTTTAGCATGTTACTTCACCAGTTAGAAAGTCCTATTTCATTTAAACAAAGAAGTTATGTTCTCCCTAGCATAGATTATTAGAGAATCATGTTCTGGATAAAGTGAACCACCAGATGACTCACGAACTAACATTTCAGACCACCCTACTCCCCAAAATTAAAACCTTCATTGGTATCCTAACTGCCTGATACAGTATTTGGTGCCAAAGCTAGCCTTTTGAGAGTCACTAATAAGAATGAAAGAACAGGTAAAGGTCGATAGAATTAAAAAGAACTACTCAACATTAAATAGAGGCATAAAGGAAAAATAAATCCACTAAAAATACAAACAATGTGGGGCTGGGGTTTTAGCTCAGCGGTAGAGGACTTGCCTCGCAGGTGTGAGGCACTGGATTCAATCCTCAGCACCACATAAAAATAAATGAACAAAGAAGGTATTGTGTCCATCTACAACTAAAAAATTATTTAAAAATACAAACAATGTAATCAACAGAAGAGAAATCATCATAAAATAGAAATAAAAGGAACTGTCTACACACACACACACACACACACACACACACACACACACACACAAACCATCAGCAAGACAAGGAATGATCAGAAAACATTAAAAACTCTTGCTAGGAATGTTAAATAGAAAAAAGGGGGAGGGGAGGGAAAGGGACAAGTGGATAGAAACAATGGCAGAAGGAGTTTAACATCAATATACTAAGTGCATGTATAAAAATTCAAATGGTATGAAAATACTTTGTGTGAGCCGGGCACGGTGGCGCACACCTGTAATCCCAGCACTTGGGAGGCTGAGGCGGGAGGATTATGAGTTCAAAGCCAGCCTCAGCAATGGCGAGGCACTTAGCAACTCAGTGAGACCCTGTCTCTAATAAAATACAAAAAAGGGCTGGGGATGTGGCCCAGTGGTCGAGTGCCCCTTGAGTTCAATCCCCGGTACCAAAAAAAAAAAAAAAAAAAGAAAAAAAAATACTTTGTGTAAAACCAATGACTTGGGAAACTGTGCTCTTTATATGTAATATGAAAGGAATTGTACTCTAAAAGCGTGTATAACAAATAAAATAAAATAAATAAATTTTAACAAAACTCTTGCTAGTTTAAAATTGCTAAAGACAATTAAAAATTGGAACAAATGGAATTTAATATTTCTTAAACCTCTAACATTTAAAGCAATGCTAGAAATCAAGGAGGAAAAATAGCTAGATTTAACATCAAATTAATAAAAAGATCTATTGAAAAGATGAATGAAACTAAAGGCAAAAACCAATCTTGTGAAACATTCACATAAAATATAAAAAAGCTAATATAAATGAATGAGGAACTCATCATGAACGATAATATACCTAATTTAGAAAGCAAAATTTGACAATGTTGATTTTCTTTTTTAAAAAAGATACTTTAAAACAAGATTTTTAAAAATTTTAGGGATTTTAAATGAGAGTGAAATAAATTTCTTTCATGCACATGCTATTTTAGTGAGGCCTGTCAGATGAAATGCCATGCATAATTATTAACCGATATGATACTCATCACTATAATTAATGACAATTTAACTCAGTATCAGAACTATAGAAACAAGTTTATACTTCTTGACTTTCCAGGGAAAAAGCATTCAAGCTCATATGATAAAAAGCAAAGCCAAAGCTTGCTGAAAGTATTTGCAGTGTACATAAGTTTTATTCAAGAATATTTGAAAATACTAAGCAAATATTCAAAAACCTAACACAAATTTTTATTGTACTTAATCATCTTTACATGTACTAACTCCTCAAGTAACCCAATCTTTTGGAATAAAAACATTTTCTAAAATGATATTTTCATTCCTTTTATTTCAATAACTTATAATTTGCCTTAATAAATTTAAATCTTCCCACACAATAAAGTACTTAATCTGCTTTTATTCTCTTCTAATTTTAGCAAGAGTCACTTACCTGCACATATATCTGTGGTATTAACATTTAATTCTATATACTCAAAATTTAAATGACACACAAGGAAGTCATATCATAATCTTACCTTCTAATAATTCTACTTTTGAAAAATGAATGTCACTCTGATTTTTTAAACTTTTAGATGCTTAAGTATAAATCTTTGGCTTACCCACACCACTTGCCTGTTTTTTATTACATACCAGTTGCTTGAACATAACATGGTTTGATAAGTGGTGTGGTCTTTGGCAAATGAGAATTTTTCCTTGACAAATATTCAGTGTAGAGTTCTGAAGCCTTAAAGGAATTAATATGAACTTGAATACTAAAGTCATATGTTGCCACCTGAGAGACAAAAAAAAAATACATCATACTGTGGCCTTTTTTTTTTGGGGGGGGGGGATATGTGATACCATTGATTTGGCAAAACAAGTTTATAAGAACAGTTTTGAAATTAAAATTATCTTGTGACAATGAAACCACATTTACTGAAAATAATAAGACTATTTTTGTGTGGTTAAAATTGTTCTAAAAAATAAAAAACACATAAATATTTCAATAATTTCTATTCATTCTAAGTGAACCAAAAATCCAATTATATAACCTATAGTTATAAAACAATAGGGAGAAATGTAAGAAAATCTTTGTAATGCTTAGTTAGGCAAAGATTTCTTAAATACAATAACAAAAGAATCATCCATAAAAGAAAAAATGATTAATTTTATAATCTAAAACATCTGTTCTGTTAAAGACGTTTGTTAAGGAAATACAATGATAAGCCTAAATACACATTTAACCAAACTATATCCAAAAAACATTAAAAAGATTCAAAGGTCAACAACAAAAATGATCTAGCTAATGAAAACATAGGTGAAAGAACTGAAGACAATTCAGAAAAGATATGCTGTTGTGTTAATGACACATTAGTACATGCAATTATGAAATTTACTGGTAAACCCATGGAACTGAGAACATCATGCTAAGTGAAATAAGCTAGACTCAGAAAACAAAGGGTCAGCTAGGCACAGTGGCACATGCCTGTAATCCCAGTGGCTCAGGAAGCTGAAGGAAGAGGAGAATTCAAAGCCAACCTCAGCAAAAGTGAGACACTAAGCAACTCAGTGAGACCCTGTCTCTAAATAAAATACAAAATAGGGCTGGGGATGTGGCTCAGTGGTTAAGTGGTCCTGACTTCAATTCCCAGAACCAATAAAGAAAGAAAATAAAGGGTCAAATGTTTTCTTTAATATGCAGAAGGTAGAGAGAAATAAGGGGGGAAAAACTGAGGGGGAGCCCATGAAAATAGAAAGGAAATCAGTAGAGGAAGAGGACCATGGGGAAGAGGAAAGGGACAGGAAAAGGGAGGAAGTGTAAAATGAAAGTAACCAAATGATGCTATCTACATATATGAATATATCACAGTGAATTTCACCTTTATGTGTATCTATAAAGCACCAATTGAAAAATTATTAAGTAAATACAAGGAAGACCAGTAAAGGGAAGGGGAGGCAGGTGGTAAAGAGGAAGTACTCAGGACTGAAATGGAACAAATTATATTCCATGCATGTATGATTATATCAAAATGAAAAAATGATATAATTATATCAAAATGATTATATCAAATGTTACATTATGTATAACTAAAGTACTATAATACATTAATAAAAACATTTTTAAAAGATGTTTAACATCATTAGACATTAGGGAAATGTAAATTGAAATCACAGGAAATATCATCTCTCATCTACCATATTGATTAAACAAAAGTAACAATACTAAGTGCTGGTAAAAATGTGAACATCTAGTATATTCATTCATTGCTGACAGGAATAAAAAATTTAATAGTAATTTTGGAAAACAGTTTTCCTTTTTATTAGAATGTCACATATGTATAGTTAACATGAGGCTCAAGTCTTCTGTGGACACAGAATATGTTTCCATATTTGCATCTCCTCGAATTTCTTTCATCAGTATTTTGTAGTTATATTTCATTTCTTTGGTTAAGTAAATTCCTAAAGATTAGGTTCTTGTTTATATTATTGCAAATGGTATTGTTTATTTTATTTTAATTTTTGGAACTGGGGATTGAACTCAGGGGCACTTGACCACTGAGCCACATCTCCAGCCCTATTTTGTATTTTATGTAGATACAGAGTCTCACTGAGTTGCTTAGAGCCTTGTATTTGCTGATGCTCTCTTTGGACTCACAACCCTCCTGCCTCAGCATCCTGAATTGCTGGGATTACAGGCATATTCCACCACACCCAGCTGTTATTGTTTCTTAATTTCGTTTTAGATGGTTCCTTGACAGTGAATAAAAACACAACTAATTTAAATAGTCTTTGTATCCTGAAACTTTACTGAATTTATTCAATGGATCTAACAGTTCTTTCCAGAGTCTTTAGAGTTTTTACATTTTGCCACTTCTTCTGAACAGAACACTGCAAATTCAAGCCAGAGCAATTATTTCTTAGCAAGAAAAAGAAATGAAAGGAATCTAAGTCAGAAAGGAAAAAGTAAAATTGTCTTTCTTTTCAGACGACATGATCCCATATGTAGAAAACCCTAAATACTACACACACACACACACACACACACACACACACACACACACACAGTTGCTAAGTTTCTAGAGATAAGCAGTGGGAAGTGGCAAGAATGTGAATATTTTGAATGTGGAATAGTAAGAATAACATTCCTCTGACCTACCAAAAGCCTCCAAGATTAAGACAACACTGATGGGTTTCAGAGGTACATAAATTTAGTGCTGTGCTCTACTTATAAAGTCCATGCTGACAATCAGAAAAGTTTCAAATTAAATGAAGAGTTAAATAATATAAAGGTTATATTTTGGTTGTAGTCATTTGTAATGCCCTACAATGGAAAACACTTGGATTTTCATTTTGTTTTTATTTAACTTTAGCTGCTAATTCCATTTCCTGTCACAGGATCTTACGTAAACAGTCTGTTCTCATAACAGAATTACAGAAGCATAAAATACGCAGCACGTGTTATTTTAATGGCTGTGTCATTTCTTTGACAAAACAGAGCAAGCAACTCATTCCCACAATAATCTATTTCTTCAGTAGCACCAGCAAACAGACATCAAAGAGAAAATTGCATAAAGATGTAGTATTTCATGTACAAATACAACCTGCTTTGATATTTTATACACAAAGAAAAATACAATAAAATGTTTTGTTTAATCTTGTTTTTCTGGAATTTCTTATTATTTATTCTTCAGTAACTAGTTACTTTTTATGTCTCATATTTATTTTTCCTCTTTTGGTCCATCTGCCTTTTTCTTACTTTGTTATTAAT
Organism: Tamias sibiricus; assembly: GCA_025594165.1. Lineage (NCBI taxonomy): Eukaryota > Metazoa > Chordata > Mammalia > Rodentia > Sciuridae > Tamias > Tamias sibiricus. Next base: position 53,690,083 of record CM046667.1, on the reverse strand, counting down.
ATAAATCAATATTTTATTTTTTATTTTTTTTAGTTGTTGATAGATCTTTATTTTATTTATTTATACGTGGTGCTGAGAATCAAATCCAGTGCCTCACACATGCCAGGCAAGTGCACTACCTGCACTACCGCTGAGCCACAGCCCAATATTTTCTATTATATATGTTTTAACATTATTTACTGTCATCCTTCAGTATCCATGGAGTATTGGTTCCAGGACACACTAATATCTCCCCTCCCCTCCTCGCACTGTGGATACCAAAAATTAAGTGACTTATATAGAGAAAAGAACATTAGACTTAACACAACAAAATCACCAAGGTATCCAAAGAAGACAAACTTGGAAAGTTTTGTTATACATTCTGTTCTAAGTGCTTTTCCCAGAAGTTGTTATTCAAAGACCAGAACACTTCAAATTGAAAAAGGATAGCTTTTCCCAGAAGTTGTTATTCAAAGACCAGAATACTTCAAATTGAAAAAGGATATTCTAACAAAGGAGAAATTTCAGTCCTAAGACCAGGGTTGGTAGACAAAACTGCTTATGAATCAAAATGGAACAGTTATCATTCAAATACCCTGCCTTTATATCTTCGAAGGTACTAGCTTCAGCACACTCAATGGTTGTAAATCCAGAATAACAATTACAAAAGATTACTCAAAGGGTTGCAAATCCTTAAAGGGATGACAGAGGTTGGTAGAAAAAAAGAGGGGTAAACAATTCTACCTCATATTCCAAAACTACAGGGCAAATATATAACAGCAAATTTGAGAGCTGCAGAATAATTGAGCCACTAAACATTAACCAGCCTGTGGCACAGGGCTGCCACATAGTAGCAGAAAAACTAAGGATAAGAATATGGAATGATCTACATCACTGCTGTCCAATGTAATTTCTGTATTAATGAAAATGTTCTGCACTATAAAAAAAAAGATATGTTATGGATAAAGAGAAGTTGAAATGAGACAATTGTAAGGAATAATCTACTTCTTAATAGTCAGTTAATTTTAATCAAATTAAACTTCAAATAGCCACATGTAGCTAGTAGCTAACATACACGTGGACAACTGTACATACAGGATGAGTAGACATGTGAGTGACCCATAAGGAAAGGGGGAACTTGAGTGACAGTAAAGAAACCAGTCCAATCAATGATGTCAAATACAATGGCAATTGACTACCAGGACTTTTTTATTTTTATTCGCTCTTTTTAGTTTTATATGACAGTAGAATATATTTCAATATATCATACATACATGGAGTATGATTTCCCATACTTGTGGTTGTACATGATGTGGATTTACACTGGTTATATGTTCATATATGAACATAGGAAAGTTATGTCTGATTCATTCTACTGTCTTTCCAATTCTAATACCTCCTTCCTTTACCCCCATGATCCCTGTCCAATTGAGTGAACCTCCACTCCTACCTCCACCCCACCTACTGTGAGTCAGCATCTGCATATGAGAGAGAACATTTTGCCTGCTTTTTTTTCAAATTGATTTATTTCACTTAGCATGATAGTCTCCAGTTCTATCCATTTACCAGCAAATGCCAACATTTCATTCTTTTTTATAGCTGAGTAATATTCCATTGTGTATGTGTACCACTGTTTTTTATCTATTCACCAGTTGAAGGGCACCTAGGCTGGTTCCATAACTAAGCTATTGTGAATTGAGCTGCTATAAACATTGATGTGGCCGTGTTACTATAGCATACTGATATTCACTTCTTTGGGTATATACCAAGGAGTGGGATAACTGGGTTGTCAAGAGCCATTGGTGGGCTGTGTGTGGACTACATCGGCATCATAGCCAGTGATGGGGTAGATCTGGCATTGGGAACTTCCTGTGGCAGTCCCATCAGGATAGATCACCAAATGCAAGTGAACTCCCCCTCAGCTCTGCTAAGAGGTCTCACACAGCACCAGAGATGGGGTGACATGCTACAGCCACACAGCCTCTCACAGATGGGTGTGACCTGCTAAGATACCAATCAACCTGCAGACTACAAGATACAAGGAAGCAAGACTCCACCCCTGAAACCTTATCCCTGCCTTTGATGTACCCCCTTACATAAACCATGGGAGCCACTTTCTAATTGTCCAGCTCCAGCTCTTGTGTGGGCTGGGCCTATCAGGTGCTCCAAAAGCTTCCTTTAAAACTATCCTTTCTAACTGTGTCTTTTGTTCTTCACTAATTATTTCTGACTTATCTTCTCTGGTAGTTTACACCCTCTTCAGGCAGGAAGAAGGAATCCTTAGCAAGGCACTGGCTGCCTCTCTGTACTGGGTCAAATGGTGGTTCCATTCCAAGTTTTCTAAGGAATCTACATACTGCTTTCCATAGTGGTTGCACCAATTTGCAGTCCCAGCAGCCATGTATGAGTGTGCCTATTTCCCCACATCGTCATCAAAATTTATTGTTACTTGTACTCTTGACAATTACCATGGTGACTGGAATGAGATGAAATCTCAGTGTAGTTTTTTTTTTAAATATATATATATATATATATATATATATATATATATATATATATATACATACACACACACACATATATACACATATATTTAGTTGTAGTTGGACACAATATCTTTATTTTATTTATTTATTTTTATGTGGTGCTGAGGATCAAACACAGCAACTCGTACATGCTAGGCAAGTACTCTACTGCTAAGCCACAACCCCAGCCCCTCTCAGTGTAGTTTTAATTTGCATTTCTCTAATTGTTAGTGATGTTGAATCTTTTTTCATATATTTGTTGACCATTCATATATTTTCTTCTGTGAAGTGCCTGTTCAGTTACTTTGCCCATTTATTGATTGGGTTATTTGTTTTTGTTGTTAAGTTTTTTGAGTTTTTTATATATCTTGGAGATTAATGCTCTGAGGTATGTGGGGGCGCCTGGCAACCCAACCAGTGTTTGACAAGGATCCACTGGGAGAATGATGTTTGCAAGGACTCATCATCTCGGGAAAATGCCAGATGTGTGCCTCTGGGCTCTGGTGCCTTTTCTGCACTATCTTCCTAATAATACAATACGCATACTATTTTCTAGTGGTGATTTCTGGGGGTGAGGGGAATACTACAGCATTTTTTGAGAATATTAATAAAACATTAGAAACTATAACCCCTTCCCTACCACAAACAGTAAATAATCTTCTGCCACCGTGTGATGTGTTTTCTTCCTGGGGTGATTGTTATAAACACATATTGTTATATGTAGGAACAGTCACAGAGCCACCTGTTCCTCCAGTCATGAGTATGCAAAAAGCACATAGTCTCACTGTTAGTAATCAGAAACAGAATAAAATTATAGAGCTTCTTACTATAGAGACCCCATGAGAGAAAAGTTCTTTTGGTGCCTGCGATCCCGCTCTAGTAAGATCAGCTTTACTAAACAATATAACAATTATCTGCAAAGAAATTTGCCATGGAAACCGCTGAAATCATTGCCCTCTTGCAAGCCTGAAATTAAAGATTAACTTAGGCTAATAGAGTTAAGAGTCTAGCTTGTTTACCACAGCTAAGCACTATGTCAAGGGCATTTATGATGAAATAGAAACTTAAGATCAACTTTGCTGATTACGTTCACAGTTTAGACATTAAAATCAGAACAATAGCAGGGGATGTGGTGGGGATGTTATTATCTCATACAATCACTTTTTCCAGTAAGCCTGTTCTATACAAAGAATTCTATGCGTCTTATGTTAACTACATTCTTGGCATGTTAAACTTTAAAAAGTGTATAAAAACTGTGTGTGAACTCAATAAACTTGTCAGCATCCTACACTGGCCTGTGAGTCTGTGTGGGTTGTTGTCCATCCATAGCTGACACTGTCTACCCTGTCACAACCCCTTGACCAGGAAGACCCCCGACCCTGCTAGGGCTGGACCCCAGCAGAGGTACAGGTGGTATAGATTTTCTCCCATACAGTAGGCTCTCTCTTCACATTCTTGATGGTTTCCTTTGCAATGAAGAAGTTTTTTAGTTACATAGCCCTAAGACCTTTATAAAAAATAAGAATGATATCCAGTCAATGCCCTAACATTCTACACTAAAAAATAAGAAAATATAAGAGCAAATCAAATAGAAGAAAGTAAATAATAAAGGATAAAAATTAACAAAAAATTAAAATACAGAAAATCAATATCAAAAGTCGGATCTTGAAAATATCAACAAAACTCATAGAACTTACAGTAGGCTGACCAAGATAAAAAGAGATGACTTAAATTCATAAAATCAGGAATGAAAGAAATGACATTAACACCTATTTAGATATATAAAAAGAATAACATGAAGAATACCTGCATGCCAAGAAATTGCTTAGATAAAATTTCTCAAGAAAAAATATAAAATTTGAATAGACCTATAATAGGCTAATATAATTGATAATATATTAAATTAACAATTTTTGAAAATCTGACAAAGAAAACCCAAGGACAAGATGACTTCAATGATGAAACAAATTAACTTCAGGAAGAATTAATCAAATCTCTTACATATTATGACAAAAAATGAATGATCTGAAAGCACTTTCCAACTCATTGTAAAGAGTCAATATTGCCCTGATGCCAAAACCAGACAAAGACACCCAAAGGGAAACAAAATAAAAGCTATTGACAAATATCTGGGGATGGATGCAAAACTCCTCAACAAAATAGAACACAGAATCTGATATAAGATAAATACAAGAGACAAAACAAAATATTGCCAGTAGTCATTATAATTAAAATTTAGAAAATTGTATATTTTTCTTTCCACTCTAATGAATTTCCCACTTAAATGGGATAATAAACTTTAATAATCAGAAAGAGAACATCATTTATATATGAAATTAAAATATAAGTTGATGATGATAAAACATGCAAATGGCTAAGATACACAAGAGAGAAAGTAGCTTTTGGAAGATATTAGAAGAATATAAAATTAAAAAGATAAACATCCTCTGAAGTTCTCCTTATAACTTTTGCTTATTATGCTTTTTGTCTGAATTAGATAGACAAATGAGATATTGCCTATTTTAACAAATATTGAAATAATTTGACAATATTTCATGTACTAAAACAATTAAAGAAAAATCTAAATAATAATACTTCCGTTTGATAATACTTCATAGCCTAAATTAGGATGAAGGAAAACATCCTGAGGATGATTTTTTTTAAGCCAAAGATGTTCTGTCCTTTCTTGGCAAACTTGCTAAACTGTATCTACCTAAATATCACTACTCGAGAATGAGGAAAAATAATTTCTTTACACTAAACCTATGGAAAATGAATAGTTTAGGATACATCTGAGTACACTTAATGTTGGATATAAAATAAAATAATTTTAATTTGTTTTGATGTTGGAAAAATAGCCTTTGCCACCTCTTCCACTGTACTTGTCCAAAATTGGAATAAACAGAAGAATGAACCTTGAGGACAATATCACCCTATGTGAATCACAGGTACGCAAACTCACAAAACTTATCCCAACTAATGTACCATACATAAGAATGACAAAATTTAATCTTTATCATTTTCTAACACCTGAACTTGTCCGTAAGCTCTTTACTTTTTCTTCCTGAGAGCTCAATAATAGCTATCATTGTTCCTAAAATAACATTTCAATCTCAGCAAAAATTACATCAGTAAAAATATGCAATATTAAAGATAGTGAAATACTATCATTATTATTACTTTGACTTACTCAATGCTATTTTTCACTTTTAGGGCATCATTTATGGAATATTTGTTTAACATTTGGACATATACATCTAATACTCTGATTGTCATATTGAAGTTTGATTCTTATTTGGAAGAATGCAACAACATACCCTTCCACAGTATGGGTAGAGAGAAGCTTTCTCCTTGTCATTTTTATTTTAGAACCTCTGAAGCAAAAGCACACCAGAGCTCACTCCTGAAACTTAGCCAGTGGTATCACTTCCTTCCAGGTTTTTCTTTTATTTAGTTTATTATTTTTGAAAATAAACTAAATCACCAAGCAGACAATATTAAATGTTTACAACATGTCTTTATTAATTTCACATAGTGATTGTAAAGCACTAAGCATACACCATTCAATCATAAGTGTAAAGCACATGCTGGCTTGAGTATAAGTGATTTCTTTGATTAGTTTAAACTTCCTCTCCTGCACAACATGTTATTTCTTGAATTTTCCCGAGAGCATAGCAAAAGACCATACAATCATAGAGTCCTCTATTCCTTTTGAGGGATTCTGCAAGCATACTAGATACTGCTAGTAATCATTTTACTGAATTCAAGGTTATACCTAGGTTGCTGACTAGCCAGAAAAAGACCCACTACACACAGAACTTGGGTGATCTTTGATAAGTTCTTGACTAGAATTATCTGTAATTCTACTCTCTAGGAGTATGAGTAGTAGAAAGCTGAACTTACTTCTCTGGGAGAAAATGCTATTCCACATTCCAAAGATGTGTTTTCCTCTATCTCTAAGGAATATATACCAGGAACTGCAGGGCTTAGGAGTTCTCCTATAAGACAGGAAAAAGTACATATAAAACACAGCAGCCAGATATATATCATTGTTTTAACCCTTGCAAGGGATCCCTCCCGGGGCCTCATACATACAAGGCAAGCACTCTATCACTGAGCCACATCCCCAACACAGCCAGATACATATCTAAACAGTATCATTTAATATAAAATTGTGAAGTTAGAAAATTTCTATCTCATGACTATATTCATAACAATCAAAAAGCAAAGCAAGTATTGATATAACTGGGAAGGGCTACGTTAAGTTGCTAGGTAAAGACTATACCAAGATTCTAATCAGCAAAACTGATATACAAACTTGCAACATACATTCAGTCAGAAAATCAGAGACAATAAATCCATTTAAAAGCTCTCCAAAATTCAAGAAATACAGTCATATTCAGATAAATATGTAAAGGAATAAATGGCAATATAAAGTAATTGACTGAATCTTAGGTCCCAGAAAAACTGGAAGACTCCCTTTACAGTGAAAATGGATCAGGCAAGACTCAGATCTCCTCTGAAACCTCAAAGACAAACATATTCATCACCTCATTTACTCATTCTTTCTTTGTGAAGAGACATTTGAAATTTACTCTCAGCTACTCTGAAATATACATTATTGTTAACTATGATCATTTTGCTATGATATATATCTCAGAAAGGACAATTAAAATAATATCAATAATAAAAAGACAATTTTATACAAGAAAAATTCTTTTAAAATTGGAATGATTCCAGGAACAAAATCATTAGGTAATGATACAGAAACAATTGCATCATACTAATGCAAACTTCAGGATAAAAAATGATAACCACTTAAATAAATTCCTGAATGGAATATGAATGGAGCTTCTCATCTAAACAATTATAAAATCCTATTTTCTCCCTAGAGTTTTCTAATTAACTTTTAAAAATCCTACAAATTATGATTGTTCTATCTGGAAATAAAATTCAATAACTTATTTCATTCTCTTGTTCCCATTCAATTTCACTCACCCTTGGCATGATGGGAAAATCATTTAACAAACAAATGAATAAAAACCACTGTATTATTTGCAGTATTGTAAAAAATACAAATATTATATAGCAAAGAATATCCATCTAGAATATATGTGTATCTAGAACACAGAAACTATTAAATGGATGACTTAAACTAATATTCATAAGTAAATTTGAGTATACATAAGCATACAGCTTTTAAATATAATAATTCCAGCTTGCTTCAAGAAATACTTCCTGATTGACTGTTAACCCCATAGCACCATATTGGACAACTCTAGTAGAAAACAAAAATAGCAAGTGTGCTCTTTAACTTCATAGAGCTTACCATCTAGTAGGATGACAAACATGTACACAGCTCCCTTTGATACCAGACAGAATTCGGTTATTTGTATAACAAAAGTTACACAATGTCCTAGTGGATGAATGCTAAAAAAATTGATTTTTGCCAACTGGATAGGGTGTAGAGGGGATGAATGATTCATAGGACTCAAGAAATTGACACTAGTTTATAACAGAGGGTGGCATCTTGGGTAGCAGAAAGAGAAGAGAATGAAATCATCCTAGGAGAAGTGAAGCTAAGTGGAAGGAAATGTGTAATAATACAACATGGCTCCAGCAGAGACAGCCTATGGTTAATGTAATGGGAGAGATGACTAGAAAGACAAGGTGAGGTGAGGTCATACCCAAATGTAGCCCAACATTTCCTTTCCCATGAATCACTCTATCGAATAATCAATCCTAAAGTGATCATTTTGAAAATCAATAAGTGGTAAAATAAGAGAATTTACCTATTAAAATATTTATAATGATTAAAATTCTAGGACATTTAAAAATAATTTTTATTGTAAATAGTTAATTGTTATTCAAATCAACTTATGTACTACCTTGTCTTGTGCCCCTGGTTGGGTTCCATTATGGAAAGTCACCAGCAAAATATCACAGGGTAGGAGGTGAAAGAAAGATCAAATATATATGCTCCCACTTCTACACGGCCTTAGTTGGAGTTCTGGCAATGGCTACATTCCTTTATAACTATACCACTTTTGGATTGGCACCTCTTATACTTTCACCTTCCACTAGACTGCAATAATGTCTGCTTTCTTCTTGCTCCTTCAAGCCTAGAGGTGGCAGCAGCTACCTTCCCTTGTTGATTTCTTTTAATCCTGCCCAAACCTCAATAGATAATTCCTTTATTAAATTCTCTTCAGTTAAATCCTCTGAGTGAGTCATCTGTTTACTGCTGAGATTCTGACACAACTTATTGTTCACTTCTTAAGGACATTTAAGATGTCTTACTTATCTTCACAGACTTAAAGTCTAGTATGCAGCCTGTAATTGGGATTCAACCAATATTTACTGAGGAATAAATGACTCAACCAATGGTGAGGAAACTTTCCATAGGAGTCCAGATGGTAAATATTTTAGGCTTTATAAGACATATGGTTTCTATCACAAGTATTCAACTCTGCCATTATAACATAAAGGCAGCCATTAAAAATATACAAGTGAGTGTGTCTGTGTTCTAATAAAACTTTACAAAAACAGGTGTTAGACCAGACTTGGCCCATAGGACTTAGTTTGTCGACTCCTGGAGTAAACAGATGAACTGCACTTATAAAAATGCATATTCTGTTTAAGCCAAATTTAACATAAAGAGACCTACTACATAAATAAACCTACAGATGGAACTCTCCAGAGACATTTACTTAAAATTCTTGAGCATTTAACACTAACAATTAAAGGCTGGGGATATAGCTTAGTGGTAGAGTGCTTGCCTAGCATGCTCAAGGCCCTAGGTTCAGTCCCCAGAACTACCAAAAATAAAAACTGAAATTTTATTTTCATTTATAGTATATACTTACATGTAATACTTAAATTACTGTATTAAACCAACTAATAAGTATGGTTATGTCATGTGTCACCAAAGGTTCTACAATTCAAATTGATGTATTTCTAGAAATACAATAATGATGAGTCAGAGTATAATAAGAAAAGCACGCATTGAGTCATTAAAAATATCTGTGAATAGTTAACTGCCCCTGACTTAAAATTTTAACAATTGCTCTTTAGGGCAATTTAAAATAATTTTGCTTTACAATAACACAATTATGGCGCAAAATGCATACCTGATTTTTCCTTAAAATCCATTGAAAAATCTGGAAAGGTTTTTAGGTCAAAGTCCACTATGGCACGTGTTATACCTTTGTTTTTTATTACAAAGGGAATAATTTGGGTAGCACCAACATAGGTGCCACTGAAATTAAATACATTCTAAAAATTAAACAAAAAAAACAATCATTAGAAAGCATAGTAATGGCTAATGATAAAATACACTCAAAATTGTGCTTACTCAAAATTATGCTTTTATGTTTATCATAGAAAATAACATCAAAGCAGAACTCTACAAAAAGTAGCCACTTTTTTCTTCCTCTTCCCATCTCCTATATGTAATCAATTACCACATTCCATTAATTCTGTATCCTTCCTCACCTCCTACCCTTATTTTAACTGGATGAAATGAGTAACTTGTCACTTTTCATTAAGTTTCCAGATTTTAAATTTCTCAAGTCCTTCTCTCTATAACTAAACCATTATTAAACTAATCAAGAGTCTGATCATTTCACTGCCTGTTTTAAAATTTTATGGTCCCCCACCATCTCTATAGGACAATGTATGAGCTCATTAGCAAGGCCTTAAAACTCCTCCTGACCTTTCCTGCCTCATGTCACAGCCTCAACTAGCTCCACTCTTACCCTAGCACTTAATATTTCAGCAAGCTACATGACTTATTATTTTTAACCAGCACCTGATGCTTCACCTTTCTGTGTCTTACTTGTGGTGTCTCTTCTGCCAGGAAGGTCCTTCCCTAACTATTAATTGCCTAATAAAATGTTATATATTAATCAAACTCCAGTTAGATAAACCACAATTAAGCACACTGTGCTTATGATCACTTCTGTTCCTTATATTGACTTACATTGTGAGATCACATAGACTGTTTACATTACCTGAATCTCCTACTGAAGAGCCTGATTCATTTTTGTATCTTTAGCACCTGACACCTACCTTAAATATATAAGGAATGCTTATCCAATATATCTGAACTTCAGCTCATATACCAAGCATGTACCTACACCACAAAATTCTCCCTATGGCAGAATTACTATAGATAACCGATAATTCATTGGCCAAAGAATTACATAGAACATTAAAAGGAAATTAAGGCAAGAGTATCATAATATTGAGGAGAATACTATATTAAACTCAATTGGCTACAAGTCACTTCAATTAAACTGTTAACCATGTAAAATCTACATATAAAATTTATAAAGTCCAAAATGGATAATGCAAATTTGATCCTTTGTATATATTTTTAAAAAATCACTCCTCTTATCCCATTCTTATCTTGCTTTTATGTTAATTTGGATAAAATTTCCTAATTGTTATCAAGATACATATTCAATTAAATAGCCCTTAGCTAGTAGTTACTAAATGCATTGTTGAAAATATCTGGTGATGCTAAAATACTATTTTTAAGGGGAAGCTACATCTACAATCCAAAATATTAAGGACATTTGATAAACATAGTAATCCAAAGTCCCATAAACCATTAAGCACGCACCAAATGACTTTAGAATGAAGAAATAAAGTAATAAAAGTCTCAATATTATCTATTTTTTTTTCAAGGAGAGATACAACACCAGTGGAATAAAACATTCTGGGAACCATAGGATCTAATCTTCAGGAATCACCATAGCCTTGGAAAAGCTAACTTAGTATCTGTCAATTTGTTTGGACTTATCATGCCTTCATCACTTAATAACAGAGGGCAAAAATTACAAAGTAAAACCAGACCTTAGAATTTTGGTGATTCCATTAAAGGAGAGACTAGAAGTCTCTAGCCTCTACCTGAGGCAGCCACATCACCTCTTTAATCAGCAACTGCTGCTCACTTTAGTTTAATGCTAGGTGCTGTGGTATGAGAAGACAAAATCAAAAGTACAGGTAACCCAAGAATAATATGACAACTATTATGATGGAGATGTTTCCAGAGTTCTATTCATAAATATAATAAATATGTATGTTCATATTCATAACATCTAATAAATGTCACAATAAAGGAGAAGCATGCAGGCCTGGTTTTAAGAATCAAAGTAAGCTTCTTTGAAACGATAACACCAGATCTTATTCTTGAAGGATGGGCCAGGAGAAAAAGGTGTGTGTGTGTGTGTGTGTGTGTGTGTGTGTGTGTGCGAGAGAGAGAGAGAGAGAGAGAGAGAGAGAGAGAGAGAGAGAGATTTATGCACTTTTTCAACTATAGCACAAAATAGTATTGGTGTACAGACAATAATTTCAAAAATAAATGTGACTGCAGTTCAGAAAACATAAATCAAGAACACCATGTGATATCATTTCATACTCAATTGATTGGCAAAAATTTAAATCTGACAATCCAATTTGTAGAGCAATGGAATGTGGAGCAATGGCAAGTCAAGAAGAAATTTCAGAAATTATCTTGATAATCCAAATATGTATAAATTCTATGCCTTAGGAACTCTATTCCTAGAGAAGCCCTTGTATATGTACTTCATAATATATGCATATAAATGGTCACAGCTACAGTAGTTTTATTAACAACAATAAGAAGAAACACCTAATTGGATAGCCAACAGAATACATATATAAACTATAGTATATCTACACAAGGAATGATTACATAGCAACAAAAATAAATAACATACAGTTACAACTTAAACGAATGTTGGAAACACAATATTCAATTAACAACAACTATAAACAGGCTACAAACAGTCAGCCTTATTTGTAAAGCTCAAAAACGAACAAACTAATGAATGGTTGAGGCAATTTATACATATGTGGTCATTACAGGAAAGTGATTATCTGTTACGATGGATAGGATCATGATGAAGCCTACAGATGATTTTAATCATACTGGCAGTGTTCTAATACCTAGTTCAGTGGTGAGTTCTTAAAAAAAATCTTTTAATATTCTATTACATCATTTACATATATACTATCTATGTTAATTTTTATATGTCAACTTACTTCATAGTAAAATATTTTTAAACATAAATCAGCTGACTTAGGATATATAACAAATAAAAGTCACCACACTTAAAAACTGACCACAAAAATGGGCAACATACTCACCGGCTTTATTTCAATATTAGCAATCTCAACAGATCCACCAATCCTAAGGTCGATGATATTTGCATGGTGAATAGCAACCTTATTTAAGAGAAATATAACACATTGTAGAAACCACATTAAAATATAATCATATATTGCTGAAGAATTTCCTAACATTTACATAAAAGTTTATAATTTAAATAATACTGACATAATATAAATGTACAAACTTATTCTGGCACTTATCATCATATTTGTTTTGCAGAACTGATATTCCTTAGAGTGTTCAACAATTAAAAACTACCTCAAATGGGATCAGTTAATGGTTTGTTAATTTGAGTTCAAAGTTTTACCCATTTGACTAAACCTTATTTCAACTCTGTAAATTTTTTTTTAAAATTTAATCTCAATGGATTATTCAAAATTTAAAAAAAGGAGACCAAGTGAAATATAGTTCTTCCCAGAGAAAGAGTATATAATACATATAATATTTTCACAAAATATTAAGAAGCATAATTTAATGATTCAGAGGAAATTACAAATTAACATGCTTTCCATTAACCCCATTTATAAGTCTTAACATTCATGGTTTCCTTTTACTAACTTCCCCCATCATTCTTTCCATTGAAAATTCCTCATTCACCACCCTTAGCCAATTGGCCCCTTGGCCTTCTCATCTCTAGAGATTTAAAATTCCCCCTGGACAATATCACCCCTCATAAATACACAGCCTCTGAAACCATACATTCATTCATCTTTCTTTTTCCCATAATCCGCTCTCATCCCTTTCTCACTCATTTACAAAGCCAATAGTTTCTGAAGATCACAGTAGCAGAGAATTTCAAGCCTGTGATGGATTATGATCCCTTGTGAAGTCCCAATTCACCTGTCTCTATATTCCTTTCATTCAACTTCTTCCAAAGTTTATCATTCCAACTTTTCACATAATGATGTATAGTTGATCCACTTACACTCATCTCTATCCTCACAACATTAGAAAAATTCTCTGCCATCTCTAAGATTAATCCTTAGCCTTCAGACTAATATGTACAGTGTGTGTAACTGACTTTATATTAGGCACCTCTATGTGATCTGAAAGTTGCCTCAAACTCAAACAAGCATTTCCCTATAAAATCTGCTTCTATTCTGTCATTCTGTCTTGTACTGAATGTTGCCACCATCTGCCTCACCCTTGACTCACCCTCTCATTTATATATTATCCCTTTTCAATCACCAAACCCTAAGCATTAATCTCCTAAATTTGACTAGAATTTGCCTATAATCTGATTTTCTGACACTTTCTGAAAAACTGAGAACACCAGGTTTTTCTTATCTGGACATCTCCATCAGACTAATAACTCTGCAGTCAATCTTGTCAGTCCTAGCTAATTGCTCTATAACCAAAGTACTCTCCAATAAATGTAAACATCATTGTGAAATCCTTATGGTTAAAACTCCTATCTCTTAAGATGAAGCCTGTATTTCTTAATGTTGTTAATAAAGGCCCTGTATGACCTAAAATTCACACAGATCCCTGTCTTTCACCTACTATCATCCAAGTAGTCTACAAATCCAGTCATGCCAAAACTTTAAGTTTCTCATAAATCTCTTGCAGCTCTGTCTCTTCCCCAAGTCCGAACACATGCTGTTTATACTTCCTTAAATATTCTTTCCTCTTCTCCTCCTCTACCCCATTATCATCCTTTTAATCTGGCTGATTCTCAAACTTAGGTGTCTTTTAGATGTATTTTCCTCTAGAAGCCCTGCTGAATATGTTAATCCTAGGGTGTATACCTCTCCTTTTAGCCTGCTGCATTTTTCCATCTCATTATTTACTACAACATATACTCATAATTCATAATTTAATTATTGACTTTCATGTATCACCCACCAGACTATAAACTCTTTAAATCAAGAACCTTGATTATCTTGTTCAACATTGTGTCTTTAGCATATACAAAAGAGATTGACGTATGATATGAATGTTAAATGGAGAATAAATAAAACTCAAAATCTTAAAAAAGTAAGATTTGTTAAAAAGAAAGCATGATCCTCTAAAATGCAGTGAAATTTTAATTCTTATTTTTTTTTATTTTTACCAGAATATTATGTTAAAAAATATTCTGCCCAAGACTCACATCACATATCACAATATTGAATTTGTAAATGTCTTTCAACACATATTTATTTAGAAAAATAAGATAACATTCTTAGGTTATTTATTTATTTTGGGTCAGGCAAATCAGTGTTCATTACTTTAGGCTACATATTACTTAGTCATTAATTGCTATGGTACATTGAGAGATAAAGTGGAGGATACATACAAAACTACTCCTTTCAATCTGATAACATTATACATATTATGTTTTTAAGGTAAATGCACACATCTGATCATTGAATTGAAGATAAAAAACATTCCATTCCTTGTGTTTTATAATTGAGTAAAATTTTACACAAAGTGGACCTGTACGTTTTATTTTGTTTAAAGAGCACTTAGAGAAGTGCCTAAAATTAGTAACTTCATTTACATAATTCTTAGAAAATAAAGTAGTAAAACAATTTATGAAATAAAATATAGATGTTAATATTGCAAAGCATTTGCATAAAATTCATATAGTTTTCAATTAGCATCCTATCAGATTTATTTCCCCTTGAGCAACCTAAGTAATGGCATGAGAAAGGCCATCCTTTTCTCTAGGACTACTGAGGATTTGTCAAAACAATATTTGTCAAAACAATATCAAGAGATACCAAATATTACAATTTCATGTGAAAATGTCCCATATTAATGGAAGGTATCCAAGTAGAAATTTCCATTAATAACCTTCACCAGAAATATTTTCTTCAAATTCTCTCCAAGTTCTGCTATCCAACTTTATATTAGATAATTTATACAAAGTTGCCTTTTTATATTTCTAAAATCTACACATTTTTATAGCTAATTCAATTTCTAAAATAATAATATAAATTTTAAAATTTGACCTTTAGTGTCATTAACTTTAAATTCCATTCCCAGTAGAAGAAATATAAAATAGATTTTCTAAAAATAAATGTGTGCATATTTTATAGTACTATACCTAGTATTGTACATATTTTAAAGAACCAAACAAACCCACATAAATATATAAAAGGTACAAAAACACATATATAAAGAGAGATAAATATATAAACAAATATACCTTTGCTCTCGTATCAAATTTTTCTGCCACAGTGGGTGTATAGGAGATATTAAGAACAGTTATTCCCCCAAATGGAATTATTCCTTGTGATGGAATAATGTTAATGGTGGGCAAAAGACTCTGGTCACAAACCTGTAATTAAAAATGTACAGAAATGCTACATTATCCCTAAAATTATTGCTTTAAAGCTTTCACAGGAAAGCATCCACACAACTGGACATAGAAAATAAGGTATTGCAATGTTGTTTGAAAATATCAAACACAAATAGCTTGGACTACAACAAGGAATTGCAGCCCTCATTCAGCAAAAAGAACCTTCAATAGTGGCACCTTCCAATTCAAATAGGATGATGAAGTTTATTACCTCAAGTGCTTTTAAGAGTACACCTGTTTTTCTTTTTTAAAATTCATTTTTAATTGATGAATTTTAGTTATACATGAAAGTGAAATTAATTGTAATATGTTCATACATACACATGGCATAATTGTGTTAATTTCATTCTGCACTTTCTTTCCCTTCCCCTCCCTCTTCCCTGTTCCTTGTTTTCCTTCCTCTATCCAACTCTTCTCCTTTCTATTTTCATGAGATTTCCCCCTTCTTAAATTCCTTATTTATCTAGCTTCCACATATAAGAGAAAACATTTGACCCTTAACACTTTACATATGGCTTATTTCACTTAGCATATTGTTCTCCAGTTCCATCCATTTACCAGCAAATTATATAATTTCATTCTTCTTTATGGCTAGTAAAATGCCATTATGTTTATAAACCACATTTTCTTCATCCAATCTTCTATTAAAGGACTCATAGGCTTGTTCTATAACTTGGATGCTGAGAATTGAGCTGCTATAAACATTGATATGCATGTATTACTATATTATGCTGATTTGGGATAAATACCAAAGAGTGAGATTGCTGGATCATATGGTGCCTCCATTCCTAGTCTTTTGAGGAATATCTGTACTACTTTCCATTGTGGTTGTAGTAATTAACACTGCAAAATCTAGAAGATTGAGATATATCTTTTAGAGACCATGACAACATTGTACATACAACATTGATAGCTTTCCTTTCCCTGATACTGAATACTGTAAGCAAAGTTAGTGGAGAGGCAGGATGCTGAAGTAATATCATTTTTACATCTCCTTGACAGAATGCCTAATATCTA
Source organism: Tamias sibiricus (assembly GCA_025594165.1). Lineage (NCBI taxonomy): Eukaryota > Metazoa > Chordata > Mammalia > Rodentia > Sciuridae > Tamias > Tamias sibiricus. The sequence continues at coordinate 53,673,075 of CM046667.1, read as the reverse complement.
AGATATTATTTTTATCTTCAAAAAGTCATAAGGCTTTTGGTTGTGCTTTGTTAGAGATCAATTTAAACCTACTTACCATTCTTAAAGTCAGAATAATTTAAAGGGAAATTGGCCAAAATATTTTGGGGAAGAGGACAAATAGACTACCAGGTAAGAACAAATTCTGAAATCAGCACGGTAGAAAAAGGATGTATTCATTTGTTTATTTTGGCAAGAATTGATTTGGGCAGTCATGCTAATATAAAGCTTGAATGTAAAATGTTAAATGCTAACCTCTAATATCACTATTTGAGATGGTGTTTAATGTATTGTTTCAGCAAAAATAAAACAACTCTATCACCTCTTATCCCCTCACTCCATTTAAATAAGGAGCAACAATTATAAACAGACTATCTACAGACTTGCCTCCATCTAGGTCCCAATAGCTATTATAACGGTCTGGCAAATGAGGAGAAAAATAAAAACACATAACTAAATATAAAATGTAAAATTAATTATAATGTATATTTAAAGCATTTAAAATTTTTTTTCAATGAAATCAAATAACTGAAATTAAAAACCGGAGTAGATGAGAAGAAAGAGAGTAACTAAGTAAGGAAGTGATAAAACTATTCTTGTGAGAATTTAAAAGGATGAACAAGATAAAAGGCACTCAGAAAATTCTTATATAAATGTAATACCTAAAATTAGCATAAATCTATTCATAGGGAATAAAGCATTACTCTGATAGAATTCATGGCACCAATAAATTTTATCAAATCATAATATGATCTGATTCAAATAAAAAATGACCAAAATTCTATAGTACCTTAAAATAAGCATGGTTTTTTCCTACATTGTGTAGTATGGCTTTCCTCCAAGTTGTTAAGCCTTGAGGACTATTACTAAACAGTATTCTTGGTTCCAAAAATGCGACTGTGGTGTGACCAATCTAGTAATGAGAGGAGGAAAGGAAAAAAATGAAACTGAAATAATAGCAAATAAAATAATTGATCACAAAAATGTGTTTTATTAACCAAAAATATGATTATTGAATGAAAAATGATAATCTTCCCTATATTATTTATTCGGTATGTTCTAACATCACATATCAGGTTATTTCATTGTAATTTTGATTAAAAAGTACTCAAGGTATTATATTGTTTTAAATTTAAACAAAATCTGTGATAATTCAGTCAAGATGGAGTAATAATATCATAGGAGAGATTATATTTAGGTACTTGGGATGTACTATTAACAATAAGGTATTTATAATTTAGATATTTAAATATTTTAGACAAAACTATCTAAGTCTTTCAGTGATAATATGATGACACTAATACTAATAAGATTATTATGTTCCCAGTATGAGCCAAATATATTAGTTCTTTACTTAGTATCCATTTCCGCTATAGTCTACTAGTCCAGAAAGTACCTAGGGAAAAGCTAGACCATGTATATATTGCTCATCTTTGAACACACAGAATCTACATAGGGCCTGGTACAAAGTATGGACTTAGTAAATAATGGTGAAATAAATGGATAAATGAAACTGACAAATTTCACAGCTAAATAAACCAAAAGTAGGTGATTAAGAATTTTGTCATAAAATGGTTAAGTAACATTCATCAACTTCACAAAATATGTATAAATATACTTCAACAATATATACACAATTTTTCTATATATTAATCTCTTGAAAACTTTACAGGTAAGAAAAACCCATTCTATTAAAAAAGAGGCAGAGTTAACACTACTCATCAGCAAAGAAGAGAAAGTAATAAGAACAGTAATGAAAATATACTTTCACCCCTACAATATACCTCATTTTTTAAGTTTTATGGTGATTTTTAAAATTTAAAGTATAATTAGATTGTGTGTTATGCTAAAGAAAAGGAAAAGAGAATGGTGTACTTAAAATGTATTCCCAAGCTGCAGACGTCAGGGGAGTAAGATAACTCTATGGAGGAAGGGAATTCAGATCTAATAAACCTACTTATTCATCATTGGAAGGAACTTAGAACTATTAGCCACCCAACCATGAACAGGGTGTTACTATGTGCTTTGCAAATGGAAAGATTTGAAGGGCCCCAGGTATGGAAAGAAAGTTACCAAATGAAATTATCTAGGCATGTTCACTACAAGCTTTCTCATAGGGCATAATATAATGATAATATTCACTTTGCTTATCTGAGAATGGGGACATAGTTTACTGTGATTCACAAAAGGATAGACACAGGTCTCTCCATTCTTCCTTCTGCACAAAGCACTTCATAAAAACACTTTTTTACATAATTATGAAGTGCTAATAAAAGTTTTGTAAAATTGAAAAGAATATATTTTGGAAATGTTGGTATCATGTACCTATCCAATCCAAGCAAGCTATAGCTAAGGAGAAATAGAACACAAGTTTTCCTCATTCAGTGTACTTTGTACCAAATACTATATTCTTTATCTATGAAATAGTATTTCCTAATTTTAATGCATCTTTATAACTATTTATTAGAAAATCATAATTTGGATAATTGGAATGATAAATTGCTAAACTAAGTTAAGAGGAAATAGTCAAGTCAGTCTTTACAAAACAAATGACAAACCTGAAATTAACATCTTATTTATTCATTTAATGTTCCTTTCTATTTGCTTTTGTAAGAGTTAATTTTCAAAGCTTCAAAAAGGTTCCCAAAATAATCTAATTAATTATCATGATATCTCAGAGTTTAATTCTTATCCAATGCTGGCGTAGGAAGTACAAAAAGCAAATTTTATCATAGTGTAATAACAAAGGATGTGAAAGCAGTTGGTATAAATTCCAACTAAGGTGTTTACTATACATGTGAACTTGTATTAGTTACTTAAGCATTCTAATACTCCATTTTTTCATCCATCAACTGAGTTAATAGTCTGTCTCATAGGGTTGTTATAAGGATTAAATTAGCTAACACACAAGCACATTTAGCACAGCACCTGGCACACCATAATTATTCAATAAATAGTATCTCCAGTACTAATTCTAAATTAGTAAATTAGGTATGTTAGCAAATATATAATGGTAAAGTCATTAAGCATAATTACATAATGCAACACAGTATTTTTTTCAAATTAATAATACTGAAAGCACTGATATGTATTATACTACCATTGCTTTTTCTGTTAATATTTCTATATCAAAGTGTTTATTTTTATTACTATAACACTAGTAATTCAGTTAAATATTGTTATAAACCTCTACTTGAAATCTGTAACATTATCAGGAGAGTAAAAGAAAAATGGAAAAAGAAATGTTAAATAAATTTTCCTCTGAAAGAAAAAAAAAAAAAAGAACAGTTAAAAATCTGTGTGCATATATTCATTACAAGACAGTTATAAGAATGATGATAGAAACATTATTATATTAGCTAAACATTGGAAATAAGACAAATCCCTATCATTTGTGTAAAGGATAAATGATGGTATGGTCACACAGTGGGATACTATTCAGGAATGAGAATGAACAATCTACGACCATATGAATCATCGTAGACAAATCCCACTAACCTAATGATGATAAAAAACAAGGTATACATATGAGAGGATATATGGTTTAATTACATGTATATAAAGTTCAAAATCAAAATTAATTTGTGCTCTTAGAAGTAAGGAAAAAGATGATCAAAATTAATTTGTGCTCTTAGAAGTAAGGAAAAAGATGATCCTGGAATGGATACAGTGACTGGTGGGGTGGCTCTTTTGTTGTATTAATCACATTATGTTTCTGGATCTAGCTCATCTAGGAATGGGTTACAAAGTGTTACCAGTTTGTGAAGATTGAGTGATACATGATTTTCAGTATGTGTACATTTTTATGTAGATTATATTTCAACATAAAGTTTAAGAAAGAATACTAAGTACTTTAGACATAATAGAAACCAGTAGGATTCAGCTTATTTCAAGCTTGGACCAGAGGAAAAATCATACTGTGTTCTGACTGCCACTTGATGTCCCTTACGTTTCTGAATCTCTCTTCTTTATAGACTAAGTTTTGTCACAACTAAAATATGTAAGAGTATTATCATGTCCCATAGATAGAGATGAGGATTAGTAAAATAGCCTTTGGCTTATTTTAAATTTCTAAGAACATTGGGTGGAGCAAGTCACACTGGTACATGCCTACAATCCCAGAGATTTGGAAGGCTAAGGCAGGAGGATCTCAAGTTCTAGGCCAGCCTCAACAATTTAGCAAGGCACTCAGCAACTTAGTGAAACCCTGTCTCAAAATAAACAATAAAAAGGGCTGGTGATGTAATTGAGTAGTTAACCATCCCTGGATTCAATTCCTAATACCAAAAAATAAAAATAAAAATAAAATTTAAAAAAGGGCTGGAGATTGTAGCTCAGTCATTAAGCCCCTCTGGGTTCAATTCCAATAACAAACAAACAAAAAAAAAAGAACATTGGATAGAAAATTTGGCATACAAGTAAAGTGCATTCTTGGTGATAGAAAGTCATAAAGTTAAGGCCTTTTAGGCTCTACCACAGAAAGAAGCTTAAAGATTATCTATTGCAGCTTTTGCTTTACTCACATTTTTATTACAAGATGTATGTTCTGTAAAAATGTAAAGATATATATTTTCTTACTATGTAAATTACATGATCTATTCCATACTAAATTATTAACTACTACTAGAATATTAACAATGCAATATAGTAGAGCAAAATATAATTTTCCCTTCTTCTTTGGTTTCTCTTAATGAAATAATTTAATTTCCATTTGCTTCCATGATGGTATCATAGATTATTTATAGAGATTCTGATGGTCTAGTACTGTTTTCATAAAACTCTTTAATATTTTTAGCTAATTCTAGATAACCTAACACATTTTTTTAACAAAGTCTTCATTTATGGTAAATAAGAGGCTCCATGAAGGAGCTAAGACAATTTAGTTAACACATTTTTTTAACAAATTCTTCATTTATGGTAAATAAGAGGCTCCATGAAGGAGCTAAGACAATTTAGTTAATAAATTATTGCATGAAAAGTCAGTTTTTCCATACACTTTATGTGTGTATATGTAATGTATGTATGTGTGTGTGTTATACAATGTATGTATGTGTGTGGGTATGTGTGTATTTGTATATATACGGTACACACATGCATACCCAACCAATTTGTAGCCCTCAAAATAAAAAAATCACTTCAAAGAAAATAATTACATGTGCAACACATTTTAGTGTCAACGTATTTCCTTCAGAGACATGAAGAATAAAATCCCCCTCTTCTGGAGAGCTGAAACTTGGCTGCCACATTACTTCACATTCCAGTGATGAATATGCTTCAACAGTGCCTATAAAGAATACAGAGAGAAAAAGAAAACATTTACCACATTTTTAACACATTGATTTTTTTGTTAATATTCAAAAGAAGAGCTGGCCTAATATGTAATTGTATTATATAACAAATTATTAAAATTAAACTCTAATAATAGGGAAATGCTAAGTGAGATATTATCAAATGGGCATAATCATATAGGATTTAATTGAAATCTAAAATGCAAACCTTATTTCCCTTTGGTTTTTTTTTTTTTTTTTTTTTTTTTGGTATCTGGGAATGAACCCATGGGTGCTTAACCACTGAGCTACACCTTCAGCCCTTTTTATTTTTTGAGACAAGGTCTTACTAAGTTGCTTAGGGCCTCAAAAAGTTGCTGAGGCTGACTTTGAACAGGTTATCCTCCTACCTCAACCTCCCAAGTCGCTTGAATTACGGGCGTGCACCACCACACCTGCATATTTCCCATTTATAACATGTCAATAAAAATATACAACAAAAATACATCAATGTTTATAAAACAATATAAAATTTAAAATGAAACAAACACCCTAGGATCAGTGATGGCTTTACATATAGATACATATAGACAATATAGTGCCAGCACATATGAAGAGGATGAAGCCAAAAAAATTTCTGTCCATATTGTTTTGACAAGGGAGACTGGAGCAAAGAGCTTTGTAGATAAGATCAGTGCTGCTCCACCCCCAAAATTAGGGTCTTGTTATGAACGGGAATGGATATCAGATATGAGTTTAGCAATGTCTACAACAGGAGGCAGATAAAAAACAAATATTTGGAGCTGGCAAATACAAATGCATATAATAGCAGAAAAGAAGAAGGGAACCTTATATAATCCAATGAAATATAAGAAACATCATTATATGGAGATGGCATTTGAGTTGGGACACAAAGAATGAGTTAGATCTTTGCAGGACAAAACTTGAGGGAAGCTTACATGTCACTACGTGAAAGTACAAGAAGGCAGAGGGGTGTGGGGAAGACTATGATGGGAAGTACCTATAAAAAAGAAGATTTGATGCTACAGATAAAGCCATCTGAGTGCCCCCAAGAAAAGCAGAGACAGTAAAAGCATTATACAGTCCTGTTGAAGGTTCCATTTGAAGATAATTTTTTTTTCTTCCAATCAGTGTGCTTATATATTTTTCTCCAGGAACATTACATATATCATCAGGGGACAGGGGAAAGAAATTGGATGGCTAGACTGAGCAAGTCTGGGACTGGTAAGACAGATACTTTATATGGCCAAGGATTGACAAAACTCAGAAAGACAATGAAAGTAAAATGACTGAAGCAAGCTCAATGATTCACTTGGGTATTTTAGTAATGGTAAAGAAACAAAAGAAGAAAACAAAACAAGCAGAAGTATAAACAATACCTATAAAAATCAAATTAGAAGTGAGCTTTACCTCAGAAAATATCAATGTGCTCTTATTTTCTTCCCTTACAATATATACTACCCAAACACAAATCCAAAATATATCATGTCTCAGGAAGAAAGGACAAACAAAATATAAATTTCAAGTTAGAATTATTCATGTTAGTTTACCCCAAAAGACAAAAAAACATAGAATTAAATGTATTATCCAGGATGCAAAATCAATACAGCATAAGAAAAATATCTAGTGAAAAGTCACTTCCTATTCATACAAAGAGGAAAACAACATAAAATTGAGTAACTATCATACAAGTATTCTGAGGAAAACAACAAACAAATCTTTGTACATGGCACAAGTACTACTTTCTTCAATGCTATATAAAATAGTTTTGAGCACTATTATAATTTGTATTCTTAAAATAGAAAATGAATTTACATACTAATGGTCTTTTTCAAACAAACATTTTCTTGGAATTAAACATCTTTGTGCTTTTTATGCCTTGGTGATTTTTTGGTTAAAATATATATATATATATATATATATATATATATTTTTTTTTTTTTTTAAGAGGGGTCATTGGCAACCCAAAGGGAAAAAAAAAGTAAATGCCAAAATATCCCCGCAAAAAAAAGACTTCTAAAGACCATGAAAGCATAACTGGTGCTCCAGTTTATATTGTAATTCTACTAGTATTTGGTACAAATTGAGCATCATCGTTATATCTCCATGGCTATCAGGGGCAAGCTCAATCCATTCAGCCCTGTTTAGGACAGAGAAATACAAATAAATAAAAGTATCAGTGCACTGTGCTTTTTAGACACTCAGAGGGCAATATCAGGTGGTTGGTCAAAACCTATAGCTGGAATACTGATATCAAACTACCACTGTTGTATTGTATACCTGTTCAAACAAACTGAAGAAGGATTATCTAGAATCTCTGAAATGTATAGAAATATGAATGTACAGAAAAATGATCACTTTCTTCTCTTATTATTTTATCTCAACAGAACCCAGTATTATTAGTATTGCATTTGCAGGGCGGGTTACCAGGGATTGAACTCAGGGGTGCTTAACCACTGAGCAACACCCTCACCCCTAAAAGATAAAATATCTTTTGAGACAGAGTCTCACTAAGTTGCTTAGGGCCTCACTAAATTGCTGAAGCTGGCTTGAACTTGTGATCCTCCTGCCTCAGCTATAATTACAAGCATGTGCCACAACACCCAGCTTATCAGTATTGTAAGTTTAAAAGAGCTTGGTTAAATGAATATGAGAAATACTGATGAAAGTATACCTCAGATGCTTAATAAATTATAATGTGAGATTGTGTTAAATAAATCCAGATAATCAAAAGATTAAACAGCTGTATCAATTATCTTTTCACTTGTTAAATTTGTCAACATCTCTACCTATAATACACATTAAAAATGAGTGAATTTAATACATAATATTGTTTTTATAATACCATGTTCCTTTTGCAAACCCTTACAGAAATATACAAAATGTCTGATTTGGAAATGACTGATATTCATAAGAAATTTAAGGCAAGATTTCTACAAAACAAAGCTCCTCTGTGATCTGAATATAGTATATTTAGATCTATTCCAAAATAGAAATAAAGAAAATGAGGAAGGTGAAGGGAAAAGGCAAGGGAAAGAAGGGGAGGAAAGAAAGGAGGAAGCAAGGACATGCATAGCAAGATGCATGATAGGTTGTGTTACTTGGAGGACACTTTCAGGGAGAATAAAAGTGAAAACAGAATAAGAAATTTTTCATAATCACACAGTTACCTATGCATTTGGCACCTACTCTGCCAAATATTATAGAAGGTTTTCATAATTTAATCTTTAGGGACTATTATCACCTCTTTATTTTACAGGTATCTGACAATTATTTGGTCTAACACCAGTCTAGATGCTATTGTGAAGCTGCTATTTAGATGTGATTGATACTTAAATCAAAGGACTTTTAAAAACACTTAATTGACAAAGATTCTATATATTCCAGGTATATAAAGTGGTGATTTTGTACATGTATATATTGGTAAGGATTGTCACAAGCAAATTAATTAACATGCACATTGCCTTTCATAATATCTGTGGATCTCAACCAATAAGTTAAAAGCCTTAAAAGACTGGAAACCCTTGAGAAATAATTAATTCTGCCTCCAGAATGTCTTTGGATTAAAGACAGCCCAATTCAACTCTTTCCTGTGTAAGCTGCCTGGTACCGTAACCCGGGAGGAAAACTCTCGGAGGCAGAGTAAAGCTTTTCTTCCTTGGGAGCCTCGGCCTAACTCTGACCAGTCATTACTTCTTCTATCTGGTTTCTCTTCTGTAACCACTCTGCCTACGTTCTGGCCACTCTGATTCTTCTGACCGACCGAGTGACTGCCCGACTGACTGAATTCCTAACTCGGACCGCTTTCACCCGGTTATATACCTTCAGCTTTGCGGGTGCCTACAGGTGCGTCACATACATATCAGGTGGAACTTATGGCTTCCAGGTAGCTGCAATAGCCCTTCCTAATTAGGGCTCCTTCATTCCTGGATCTCCAGCTTGCCCTGTAAACTTCAGACTTATCAATCCACACAACTGTGTGAGCAAGAGCCAGTTCTGTAATATCCTCCTCTCTCTATGCTTCTCCCTCTTCATATCCATCTACTATTGGTTCTATTTCTCTGGAGAATCCTGACCAAAATAGTATCCATATTTTCAAATAATATTTATATGTGTAAAAATAAATGCCCCTGATAACAGTAGCTAATTTAGTTTCATGCTCATAGCACAAGTGCACAGTATACAATAAATGGCTCATACCTGCATACACGAATGAATGAATACATGAATGTCTAAATCAAACAGAATAAACCATTACCTGTAGCTGGACGAATGGAAAATGCCATCCCTCTTATTGTGTTTACTGGTTGCCATTCAAATTGGGCAGAACGATTCTGACGATTATACAACCTAACTGTTCCCCGAAAACATGTTTTCACCAAGAAGGCTTGTGTGGTCTCAATACTAATTCCTTAATCGATAGTTCAAGTTTTACTGGCATGATATTTGCCATCACTAAGATGTGCCCTCCAGGTATGCTGTTCACTGTAAAGGTAAAAGATCTGTAAAACAACAAAAGCATGCAAGTGTAACTTGATAATAGGTATTTGTAATCATAGAATTCAGTTAGGTGGAAAAAAGTATAAACCATACACAATATGTAGTATACAATATTTCAAAATAATTATGAAAGAGAATTAAAATACCCACTACAATTTGAACCTACCAGTCTACAAACTCATGCACATATAGTTTATATGTTGTGCAACCAAATATACATTACAATTACTTATGTAAACATACATAGTCAACAAATCATTCTAGCAAACAAATTCAAAAATCAATCTTACTTCCAAAATTTTCCAATTGTAGGAGATTCAAATATTATTGAAATATAAGTATTAGATGTAGGTGGAATCACATATGAAAACTGTTTGGTTTTCTGAAGTTCTTCCAAATTAGTATCTAACTTGATCAAAATATGCATAGGTAGCATATTAATGACATGTAGTAGATGAGTATTTGTAGAGTTCACAGAAATGTCACCAATGTCAAGGACAGAGGGCCCTGGAATAATGAAAAATTAGTTATTAAGTTTAATGTTGGCAAACATGTTTATTTTTTAGGTTTGCAAGATTATTTTGATCAATCAAGTGGTATAAAAATGACAAAAATATTTACTATAGCATCAGAAATTAAGCTTTTTATCTGAAGAACTATAATTTGATATTTGAAGAATATTGGCTGAAATTTAAGATGAACATATTCTAAGGAAAATTATATGACAAAATAATAAGCACAATACAACTCAGCACACTAATTTGCAACATCCCAACAACCTCTCTATTTCCTCCAATACACTTATTTTATTCACTTGTCCAGAATTTATGGAAACTGATCATTTTCCCATGAGTCACTGCCTGTTTTCCCCTTCAAGTGTCCAAGGTTTTTTATTGTAACAATTTGAATTATTTTAAGTCTTAATGTACCCTTAAGAGCTTAATATATTCTGATGTAAAGTGCATATTTAGAGTATAGACTTTCATTAATGTTAACACATGAATACACCTGTGAAATAGTGACCACAATAAAGAGTGAATAATATTCATCATTCCAAAACATTTTCTCGCAGTCCTTCATATTCGTTCCTTCCCACCATTGTCCCTACAACCATTTCCTAGACAACCTCACTGCATTACATCACTGTAGATCACTTTGCTCTTTCTAGAGTTTTCTAAGAATGTCATCATGTAGTATGTAGCATTTTTCTCTGGTTTCTTTCATTTGGTGAATTTCCTGGAGTTTCAACCATATTGTTACAGGTGTCAATAATCTGTTCCTTTTTATTGCTAGGTAACATTCCACAGTGTGCATATACAACAATTATGTTTGTCTATTCAACTGTTGATTGACGCTTTGATTTTTATCAGTCATCAGCTATGAAATTAAAGCTACTATAAACATTTACAAGTATTTGTTTGAACATATGATTTATTTCTTTTGGATATGTATCTAGGACTAGAATGGGTGGATTATGTGACAGGCAGAATGTCTAAAAATTCAAAAACTCATAAAGATGCTTTAAAATGGTTTCATGATGTCACAATCCCATTACCTATATTCAGCATGATTTCCAGTTTCCTCACATATTGGGGAAAAATTTAAAATGATTTTTGTTAATTGTTTAAGTCTAGCCACATAACTAATTTGTTTAAGTATCTCCTTGTTTTATTATGTTTCTCTAAGGACTAATGGTACGCATTTTTCTATGTGGTTGTTGATCACTTGTATATCTTCTTTGATGAGCTGTCTGCTCAAATCTTTTCTCCATTTTTTAACTTGATTGTTGTTTTCTTAAAATTGAGTCTTGAAACTTTTATTACATGTTGTGGTTAAAAATTCTTTATCTGACTTAAAATTTTCAAGTAGTTTCTTAGTCTGTGTATTTGTTTTTAATCCTCCTATCAGTATCTGAAGAACAGCAGATGTATTTAAATTTGATCAATTCCAATTCATCTATTTGGTCACAGAATTATTTTTTCCTATGATTCCCCTTACAGAGAAGAAAACATGGCTTATAATCCATTTTTTCTCCAATTTTCTTATGACATAATTTGCAAATTAAGATTGTAGATTTTAGCCAGGCATGGTGGTACACACCTGTAATCCCAGTGGCTCAGGGAGGCTGAGGCAGGAGGAGTTCAAAGCCAACCTCAGCAATTTAGCAAGGCCCTAAGCAACTTAGTGAGACCCTGTCTCAAAAAAAAAAAAAAAAAAAAAAATATATATATATATATATATATATATATATATATAGATATATATATGGCTGGCTAGGGATGTTATTCTGTGGTTAAGCACCCCTGGGTTCCATCCCTGGTACAAAAACATGTCTATTTTTAAATATACACCATAATGTTTCAATATACATACACATTTTCATATGATTAAATCAATCTAAGTAACATATCTATCGCCTTACACTTTTTTTCTTCTGGTTAAAACATTTTGGATAAACTCTTAGCAATTTTCAGTTATATATTATCATTAACTATAGTCACCATGCTAAATAATAGTTCTCCAGAACTTTTAAACTTATCTAATGAAACTTTGTATCTTATGACAAATATTTCCCTTTCTTCCCCATCCCCAGCCAACCCTAGTAATAACCATTTTATTCTTTGCTTCTAGGAGTTCAAATTTTTTTAGATTCCACACATAAATGAAATCATGCAGTATTTAACTTTCTCTGCCTGACTTATTTCACTAAATACAAGGCCTCCATGTCTGTACATGTTGCTGCAAAGGAGAGAATTTCCTTTGCTTTTAAGACTGGATAATATTCCATTTTACACATATGTGCCATATTTTCTTATTTTATTTTTCATTGCAAATATTTACACCATATAGTATCATGTTTGATATTAACATGTATTGTGGAATGTTTAAATCATACTAATTAACAATGTGCATTACCACAAATCCTTGCCCTGTTTTTAGTTGGAAAGAAAACATAAAATTTACTCTTAGCAATTTTTAAGTATACAATATGTTGTTAACTATGATTACCATGACATACAACAGATCTTGATGACAAGATCCAGTCTGAATAGGGCTATAGTTGAGGGGAATGGGGCTGTTTGTGGTCTGAACCTGGCATTACAGTCAGTGAACTTGCACAGGGCTGCTCTCTCAAGTTGGCCTTCCTAGTTCCTAGGTTTCACTGGGGTTCCACAACTTCCTATATGAATCCCAAAGCTCTCACAATGGTACTTTTTCCTATGATGGCTGCAAAATTATTGTTTTAGGGGAAAATGAGCCAGAGTCCTTTTACTCTTCCATCTTGATGATCCATTTCCATGTGTATGTTTGGTGCTGGGAATCAATTCCAGGGCCTTGTGCATGCTGGGCAAGTCTTCTGTCACTGAGCTATATCCCATCCCTGATTTTGGTCCATTTTGATTCAATTTTTATACATGATATGAGTTGTGGATAAAGATTCTTTTTTGGCAGGGCATGGTGGCACATACCTGTAATCCCAGCAACTCAGGAAGCTGAGGAGGATCACAAGTCTAAGGCCAATCTCAGCAACTTATCAAGGTCTTCTGCAACTTAGTGAGAACCTACCTCAAAATAAAAAGTAAAGGACTTGGTATGTAGCTTGGTGGTAAAGTGCCCTGGGTTCAGTACATTTTTTTTTTTTTTTTGTCATGTAGCTCATGTGTTTCAGAACCATATTTTCTAAAGTCTTTTTGTGCACTGCATTGCACTTATATCTTGGCCAAAATTCAGTTGTCACATATGTGTAGATCTAATTCTTTTTTTTCTCTCTCAGGTATCATGTTCTTTCTTTTGTTTATTTAGGTACCAGGAATTGATCCCAGGGGTGCTTAACCAATGAGCCACATCCTCAGCCCTTTTTTATATTTTATTTAGAGACAGGGTCTCACTGAGTTGCTTAGGGCCTTGCTAACTTGCAGAGGCTGGCTTTGAACTCACGATTCTCCTGCCTCAGTCTCCCTGAGAAACTGGGATTACAGGCATGCAGGCATGCACCACCACACCCAGCCAACATGTTCTTTCATTGCCTGATATCTAGTGTTTTGAAAACTACTGTTTTATGTTTTTTTTTTTTAATCTTTTGTTTTTGGTTGTTTTAGAAAGATGGTCAAATTTGATGCTTGCTACTCCAATTCATGCAGAAGAGCATGTTTATCCTGCTTTCTTAAATTGAATTGGTGATAAACCTTATGAATATTTAAAGAAATTCACTGCTATTATGAATATAACTTACTATATCCTTGGAAGGGTCTTTTCTCCCTATCTGACCAATGGAGACCTCAGAATGAGTGTCCAGAAGCTAAGGCCAGACATGGGGATAGGATGGGACTAATGACATAGTTACAGAGTATGTGACTCAAACATCAACACAAAGAGAGGAAGGTAGGTGAGACCCAAACATGCAATGCTGGTCTTCAGAGTGTTAATACAGACAGATATAGGACTAAAACAAACAAACAAAAATAGAAACTGTCGGGACCTTACACTGTCTGCCAAGGGGATGGAAAAGCTCTGATTTTCTGGCTGCTTGCCACATTACCATGCCCTGTTACCTGACCTAGGCTAAGCAGGGGGCGTGGCTGTGAGAACTGAATCCATCCCAAGGATAGGCCAATGGCTCCACCAATGGCATCCGCCCATGCTCCTTATGTGTCCCTATGATCTTTCTGCTGATTGGCCCATGTCCTCTATAAGACCGTCCAACTTCCTCAATAATCCGAGTTCCAGCGCCCACTGACTGGACTCCCCGGTATGTTCCTGGGCCTTCTAAAGGTGGGGGGGAGGGAATATCGGGGGCCTTCGCTTTCCCAATCTAGTCTCTTCATTGGGGTAGGCCTCTCTGGCCTCTTTTGCTGGACAAAAGAGGTCTATCCCAGGTACAAGGGGGCTAAAGACCCCAACCCCTTATAACTTCATGACAAAAACAAACTATGAAAAGACTCAAAGCATGCCCAAGTGTCCAACACTCTCTATCTTTGGCCAAAGGGCTACCTGTAAGGGTTGATGAGTTCAAGACAAAGGGCACAATCTGGTTTGAAAATAACAATTAATATAATTCCTAGCATTCTTTTTCTGCCTGTCTCAATGGTTTTGACTTTTTTTTTTTTTTAATAAAGGAAGGAATAAAATAAGGAAGGAAGGAAGGAAGACAGAATTGGTGAAGAGGGCATCATTTTTAAGAAAATATTTTAGTTGTAGATGGACACAATACCTTTATTTTGTTTATTTAGTTTTTTTTTTTTTTTTTTTTCATGTGGTGCCAAGGATCTAATCCAGTGCCTCATGCATGGTAGGCAAGCACTGTACCACTGAGCCACAACCCCAGTTTCATTTTGACTCTTATTTATGACAAAATCTTCACCACTTAATTTTAATTTTTGTTCTTTTTCATCATGATAATGCTGTTAACCGTGATTCTCTGTGCTACTATTTTGTAGACCATTACAAAAGAGACATGGATTTTATTCAATAACATATTTTAGAATGATACTTCTATTCCCTATTTCAAGAATATTTCCAGACATGACTGATTAAACAAAACCCACTGTATTCCTTTGCTAATTACAAATAAAAATATTTACAGAATTCATGAAGTAACTAACAGAAATATTTGGAAAGTAACAAAAGCAAATGGACTGGTAAAGAATGAAGATAGGATGTTTGCTGGGTTCTTTTTGTCCCTTATATATCTTCGTCTAGACATTAGAGTAGCCTGAGTCACATCCTTTCTACTGAGGTACTGGGAAGAGGGTGGATCTGCAGGGTCAAGTCAACTTCACTATACCTGTCCAGTTCTAGATCAAGAAAGAGTTGTTTCCCTAAATACTAGGTGGTATGAAGATTGCAGAGTTGAGCTTGATAACTCTGCTATGCACTAAGGCAAGAAAAGACATGCATACTCTCATCTCTCCACTAAATGTTGTGGAGTTCCTAGAGTAGAATCCTGTCAACTGTCCTTTCACTGCACTAAGGTTAATGGGTGCAGTTCCCTTTCTTCCTGTGGACCAGGCACTTAAGGAGACTAGACTGGAGGCCTGTTGAACATCTCTAACTAAGAGAACCATTGTTGATATTCCTTCATTCATCATGAGGCACTGAAGTGTCTGTAAGATGAAGCAAATCTGTTCTATACTAAAGAAAGAAAATATAGTGAAAAGAGGCCACCTCTCCCTCCCTATTGGTACAGTGGCCATAGAAATTGTGACATGTAAGCCCTGTTGACTATCTCTACATCTCACTAAACTAAACAAATCATTGCCATTACTCCTTTTCCCATCTACAAAGGGGAAGGAGGGATACAAAGAGTTAGGGTTTAGAAAAGGAGACATTTTAAATCCATGCATGAAGTTATGGTCATATCCTGATTGGTCCTTTTGTGAAACCCACCAGAATCAACACAGAAAATACTTTGAGAACTAAAGTACAGTGTGCAACAATGGTATTCATATGTCCTCTGGGTAGTAAACAAATAGGGAAAAACCAAATTAGCACTGCAAAAATCTTGAAAACCTATTTGACATGTATAACACAGCACATAAATGTGGCCTAGAATGTGTATAAATGACACTGAATGAACTAAATGTATGCTAATGTATCTAGGGTAAAAACTAGGCTTGGAAAATCTCAAAAACTACAAAGACTGAGATGATACAGATATTGAAATTCTTTGATAAACATTTTAAAGAATCAATTATTAAAACATAGAATAAGCAATTGTGAACACACATGAATCAAATGAAAAAAGCATTTCAGCAAATACATAGAATATACAAAACAATAAGTAGAAATACTAACATGAAAAAATCCAAACAGGGAAACAGAATACTTATGGGTAGAGGCAATAACACATTGAGATGATAGAATCAAAAGTTGTTAAACTTGAAAAAAATTGATAGGCTTTATCTAATTTGAACAATCAAAAGGAAACTAATTTTAAAAAGGTGTGTGTATGTGGGGGGTGTCACAGAGACATGTGAAATAAAAGTAAAAGGTTTAAAATCCATGTCATTGAAATTCCAGAATGAGAAGACAAGGAGTGGATGTGGGAGTGGAAAATATTTAAAGAAATGATATCTAAAAATGCCTGAATTCAGCAAAAGATATAAACCCACAGATTCAAGGAGCTCAATGAAATGCAAAACATGATAATCTTCCCCCCCCCAAGAAAAATCTATGTCTAGATTTTTGAAAACTTTTGAGATCTAATGACAATCCTGAATTTTTGTTTTTCTTGCAGTGCTGGGGATTGAACCCAGGGCCCTGCACATGCTAATAAAGCACTATACCATTGAGCTATATCCTCAACCCTCAGAAAGAAAGAAAGACAATTTTAAGAAAGTGAAGACAAAGAAGAAAACCTCAAATGGCTTTCTAAACCCTGACATATCAAGATTTACATCAAGTGTAAATGATGCAAATACACCAATTAAAATCACACTGTCAAAATGGATAAAAAGCTATTATTCTGTCCACTGTAATTTCACCTCAACTATAGTGAGATAGGAGGGTCAAAAGTATTATGAAGGAAAAATATAGACAATGCAATCACTAAAAAATAGAAAGCATGATGAGCTATATGAATGCCATACAAACAACATTTCAGGACAAAAAAAAATTACCAGGGACTAAGAGGGGCATTACATAAGGATAAAAGAGGCCAGGAATACATAGCAATCCAAAGTGTGTATGCACCAAAAAACAATTTCAAAATACATGCAAAAAAAAAAAAAAAAAGAAAACAAAAAAAATCCTCACAGAACTAAAAGGAAAAATAGAAAAATTCACCATTATAGTTTGAGACTTCAATCACCATTATTGATAATTGATAGACTTACTACACAGAAAGGCAGTAAGGATTTAGAATAATGGTACAATATCATTAACCAATTGGTATTTGACTGACGTTTAAAGAATATTCCATTCAATAAAAGCAGAATACACTTTCATTTCAAGATACATGGAACCTTCAACAAGAGTGCCTGTATCTTGATCAAGCGTAAGAAATCTTCACCAATTTAAAAGAACTGAATTATAAATGTGTATACTCTGACCACAATGAAACCAAATTAGAAATCTCTTAACAGAAAACAGAAAAAATCTTGGAATATAAATAGCACACTTCTAAATAACCCATGGATTAAAGAGAGACTTTTAAGGAAAAACAGACAATATATTGATTGAACTGAATGAGATTTAAAAATGTAGCAAAATATATGAGATGCAGCTACAGGACTACTTACTGAAAACTTGATAGTGTTAAATGATTATGTCAATAAAAAGAAAGGGTCTAAATCAATAATTTAAGTTTCTTCTTCTAGATACTAGAAAAAATAGAGCAACATAAATCTAAGCAAATGGAAGAAAATGATAAATACAAGAAAAAGTTGATGAATGAAAAAAAAAAACTACACAGAAAAGTAATGAAATCTAATGCTGGTTCTTTGAAATAAATAATAAAATTGATAAACCTCTGCTAAGACTGAAAAAAGGAAAATAATAAAGACCCACATTTCCTACATCAAAAAGAGAAAGGTTATATCACTACAGACTCTGTTGACACATCCTGAAAGAAAAATTGAGAATGTTACAAATAACTCTGTGCACATAAATGTGATAATTTAGAAGTTAAAAAAAAAATTCACAAAACCCACAAAATACCAAAACTCTCAGAAGGTGACACAGAATATCTGAACAGTACTACAAACTATTAAATACAGTGAATTTCCAATTAAATATCTTCTGAAAATGAAATCTCCTTACTCAGGTAGAATTCTTCAGAGAAATCACATAACATTTAAAGAACAATAGCAATTCAACAGAATATAGAAGAAGAAGGATTATAGAATAATCTCTTTTAGACTACAGCAGAGGAAGAATACTTTCCAACTCTTCTAACTCATTTTATGAAGACAATATTATTTTTATGTTGAGACAAAGGGCAGTTAAAAAAACAGGACAAAGGAAAAAACTGGGTTGATATATTTTAGGAAAACAGACAAAAAATGAAAAATTCTGTATTATGATTTAACAATATTATTAAGTAAAGAAAGATGAAGAAAAAGCTGATAACTTTTAGAGAAAAAAATATAGATTGTAAAGTAGAATGAGAAATCAAAACAAAATATATGGCCAGAGACACCTAATTTCAAATTCTTGCTTTTCCACTAAATATTTGAGCATTTTGATCAAGGTATTCACCTCATTTGGCTTGATTTTATTCATATCTAAAGTGGATAGAAACCTAGTTACTTTGTAAGTTTCTCATGTTGTCTAAAAACCTAAATGATATCATGTTTATAAATTGTTCAATGACGCCTAGCTTTAAAATGCATCAATAATTGCCAGCTTAAAATCAAAATAACTAGACACATGCAGATGAAGAAAACAATACTTTACATAACTTTCAATGTAATCCAGAATCCTGTAAATTTTTTTACTAATTGATTTGAATAATTTCCAAATCATCTATTATATTTCTTATTGTTTTAATTTTGAAAAAAAATATTATAATTATAGAGCCATTTTTTTCTGAAATTACAATCTGCTTTGATGGTGCCAGTATGCTGTGTACAAAGGCTCACAAAGCACCTTTAGAGTGTAAAAATAAGAGTGACTCTCCTAGCGGGTTCATAGACTGCTTCCTCCAATTGACATAAAATTTCAATCTGCATAGTTGCTAACTTTGTAAATTCAGTGTCTCTCTCATAGAGGATCATTAATAAATTGCCTAGGACACTAGATGCAGAACAGATGGAAACTGGTGGAGAAGACATAGAAGAGACAATACTCATTGTCTCCTAGCTTTGTTTCTTTTCCATTTGTATATATCTGCTTATCTGTTCAGTTAGTGACTTGACTAATTTGGAAAGCAGAGAATATTTACCACTCAATAGTAAAAAGTAAATTCTTGAAGCTATAAAACTCAGTACACATATGACTGGCAGAAAACAGACACACAATAAATAATGTTTGTCCTGTCCTGAACTATATATACAACCCCAGTTAAGCAATGAGCTAATAAGTTCTCAGACTCTGACGCCAAACTGCCTTATTGTCACTGTGTGGCAGGGAGGTTCAACACCAGTACTCTTAGGATATTGGGTCTTAGTATCTCAACAAATGGTGAGAGAATACAACTTTCTTTATTATTCATGCCAATCCCTTTCCCCAGACATTGCTTTGGGCATTTCCTATAGACCATACTGACCTGAAAGTTGGCCAATAATCAGCTATAACAAGCCACCAAAATCCAGATATGTAATCACTTCCTTTGCTTTGCCTCTGACCTTGTACCTCCTTAAAAAATCACATATCCAGACAATATCTGAGTTGGTTGTGTGCTAGATTATCCCTAAAAGGAGAGTCAGTCTATCCATAACAATTAATCATCATCTTCCCATATCTTTTTCATGACCACCCTAACTGTGGTTAGAATGAAATGGGAATGCCCTCTTCAGACCAGTTTAGCCACTATATCTTTATCTACAATCTCTAACAGGCTTCGTAGAAATGGACCTAGGAAGCAACCTTGTACCACATATCTGCAAGCTTAAGAAGGAGCTGTCATCAGAGTGTGCTGGTACATGCCTATAATCCCAACAACTGGGCAAGCTGAGGCAGTGAGATCACAAGTTTGAGGCCAGTCTCAGCAATTTGGCAATATCCTGTCTCAAAATAAAAATACAAAAAGGAATGGGGATGTAGCTTAGTGATAAAGCACCCCTGGATTCAGACAAACTAAAGATTCGTTACCTGTTTTCCGAATTCATTGTCAGCCCAGATGCCTAAAGTTTTCCTTTCGCACAGGTATTTGTCACTGATCAAATATACATCTCAGTGACCCTGACTACACTGGTATAAAATAGACTGTCCACAAAACACCTCATTTTTCTGTATTCACTTATTCTGCTTGGTTTCCTCATCATTGTATACCAAAGTCATATTATATGAAGATAGACTTATTATTCCCCTCCTACCTCAAGCAAATATAATCTGAGAATAGAACTCAGTACATTTTCTTTAGTGTTATATCCCCAAAACCCAGACTGTGCTTAGTACATGGAAGTCATTTAATTAGACTTATGAAAGGACTGAATAAAGAGATTAAAGTTCAACATTAAGCATTTTTAATGTCATATGCTCATTTTATGGATGAAGAGTTGTCGGGACCTTCTGGACACTGTCTGCCAAGGGGATGGAAAATCTCTGGCTTTGGTAGCTTACCACGCCCTGTGTGGACCTGGGCTAAGCAGGGGGCGTGGCTGTGACGTATCCTGAGAACCGGAACCGCCCTGCTGGTCACTGATTGGCTATGGTCCATTATAAAGTACAGACCACCCCTTCAATAAATGAGTCTTTGGCACCGCTTCTGACCAAAACTCCCCAGCGTGACCCTGAGTCCTTCTGAAGGGTGGGGGAGGGGCGCTGGCGACTCTTGTCCTCTCGACCTGTCTTCGCCAGGTAGGCTATCCCCAGTCCTTCTCTGTTGGACAAAGAGGGACTTCTTTTGGGCCCAGAAGAGGGGTGGCTAAAGACCTTGGCCCCTTACTGTAAGTTCGCGACAAAGAGTGTTCATAAAAACTTCCTAAACTACATGTGAGACAATATGATAAGCACTTTGCCTCCATTATCCCACTCGTGATGACAGTATAAGGTAAGTAATATTATTATCACCCATCCCACAAATGAAGAAACTGGGATTCACAGAGATAAACCCTAATGTCATAGAACTAGTAAGTTCTAGAACCAAACCCAGGATGGCCTTGTTACAGAGTCTTCCTACTCTATTGCCCACAGTGTGTTCCTAAAAGGCACACTGAGAAAGAACTGAGCTAAAGACCTAAATGTCAATCATCTATATTATATACAAACATCTACAGTACACATAAACACAGCATTTTAAAATTTAACAGTTTAGATGACATTATTTTCTGTCAGTGTAAGCATGTACAACATAAATGCAAAATCAATGCATAAAAATAAAATTTAACTTAAAATGTTCAATTTTTACTGATTTTACTACAAAATTCTTATTTCTAAAGAGCCATTGAGTGCTGGGGTTGTGGCTCAGTGTTAGAGTGCTTGCCTAGCATGCATGAGGCACTGGGTTCAATCCTCAGCACCACATAAATAGAAAATAAATATATAGTATCCACCCAAAACTAAAAAATAAATATTTTTTAAAAAAGCCATTGAAGGTGGAAATTCTACAATGGCTGATTGAAAAGTGAAGTAAATCTTCTCCAAAAGCAGCAATAAATCTTGACAAAATTTTTTAGGCTGGGGGTGTGTGGCTCAGTGGAAGAGTTCTTGCCTAGCATTTGTGAGGTCCTGGGTTCAAACCACAGCACCACAAAAGAAGGGGGAAAAAAGCAAAATTTTCAAAGACAACCATCTAAAAACTGAAAATTGGCCAAAAGGACAGAACTATTTGAGAAACATTAGTTTAAGAATATCCCTAAAACTTCAGTATCAGCAGTGGAAGTCTGTAGATTTTTAGTCTAGGACTGCTCCCATTGTCGACACCCAGCTTTGCGGTGCAGAAGTGTTATCAGAACATGGAAGGAAGTTAACTACATTTGTAACAAAGTTGGAAAGTTTATACTTAGGGATGTTATCAAAATAATAATTTCCCTCAATGGCAAACATTTAAGAAAGGCCAATATCATGACCTGAAGTCTCCATAAAGAGAGCAATAGAAAGGTGCGAGGAACTGAAGATGAATGTCTCAACACAAGAAAGACAAAGTAGGTCATAATAAGAACCTATTTGTTCCCAGTACAAGTAAAGCATTCTTGAAAAAAAAAAAAAAAAAGAGTAAATCTGAAGGACTTACTGATTTCAATACAACTGATAAAGCCATAATATCCAATATAATGCAGAACATGTCACAAAGATATGCATATAGATCAGTGGAATGGCATTGAGAATTCAGAAATAAACCCTGACATGTATGGTTGATTAGTTTTGACAAAAGTGCCAGGAAAGTCAATGAGGGATAATATCTTAGCAAATGGTACCGAGACAGTTGTATATACACATAAAAATAAAAATTTAGACATTTAACTCACACCACAAACATACAAGTTAATTCAAAGTGGATTGTAGTCCTAATTATAATATCCAAACTTATAAAAATTTTAGGAGAAAATATTAGTGACCTTGGGTTAGGCAACAATATATTGGGCATGATAAGAAAATCATTTATTAAAAAAAAAGATTGATAAATTCAATTTCATCTACATTTGAAACTTCTGTGCTTTAAATAACATCATGAAGAAAATGAAAAAAAATCATTCATGAACTTAGAAAAATGTTTGGAAATTATATATCCAATAACTGTCATGTATCAAGAATGTCCAAATAACTCTTATAATTATATAACAAAAAAGCAAATATTCAAATTAAAAAACTATGCAAAGTATTTGAAAGACATTCCACCAAAGAAGATGTATGATATAAATAGACATTTCCCTAAGTAAGTACATGAAAATATATTCATCATCCTAGTCATTAGAGAAATGCTAATTGAATCCATGATGAGGTAACACTTCTCACCCACTAACACGGCTATAATCAAACAGAAAATAACAAGTGGTGGTAAGAATGTGGAGAAATCTTAACCCTCACACATTTCTAGTGGAATTGTCATTTGATATAGTCACTCTGGAAAACATTTAGAAGTCTCTCATTAAGTTATATATAAATTTTTCATACAACCCAGCAATTCCATTCCTGGGAGTCTAACCAAAAGCACTGAAAACATATGTTCATTCAAAGAATTTTATGTGAATACTATGGCATCAATATTCATAATAGCCTCAAACTAAAAATAGCTCAATGCCCACCAACTGGTAAATGAATAAACAAAATGTGATACAGCCATAAAATGGGATGCTGTTTAGATATAATAAGGAACAAAATATTTGTAAGTTCTACCATGTGGATAAGCATCAAAAATATTATGCAAAGTGAAAGAAGCTACATGAGAGATTACATATTATATAACTCCATTTATAGGAATTGTTCTGAACAAGGCAAACCTATAGAGATAGATAGAAGTTTGATTAATAGCTTCCTGGGGTTGGAGGTAGAAATAGGGAGTGTCTACATTCAGGCATGAAGGTGATGGCAATATTCTAAAATTGAATTATAATGGGGGTGATGTAATTATAAATTTGCCCCAAGGTATTGGTTTGCATAAGTTGATGAATTTTATGGAATATAAATTATAATTTGTTAAATATTTTTAACAAAACAAGGACTGTAGTAGATTTCTATATATTCTTACCAACAATTACTTGATGAATTTGCTTTGGTGTCAATATTAAGCTGCAATCATGTTTTTCATGAAGAGTGGATGGGAATGACTTAAGTCCTTTGAGAACCTGAGGAAAACCACATTTTCCCAAAATTAATCATTCAACATTAGCAAAAGCCATTATAATAACTCTCATGGCATAACAAAATGTAAATGTAAAATATTGCACATGCCTTTCTTTCCAGGGATTCCATCTCCTTGGATGCTATTTTCTTGGTACTTAACAATTGATTAGCTTTGATCAGATACTCAGCTGAAGATACGGCCTCTTCTATTTCCGCTTGTGAGAGTGAGGGTGACTTTAGAACTGATGCTGGCTCTATGCCTATGTCTGTAGAGTCATATGAATGTATGCCTTTCCTACAAAAATAATAATAAGTAATTGAGGCCAAATCTTTTAGAAAATACATCTATACATTCAAATATTTCCCTTAGTATATGCAATTACTGTCCCACTAATATCTACTTAACCAGATTGGTGCACTTGTTTGCAGAAAATTTCCTTTGCTGAAGGTACTCCTCTTTCTCAAACACCTCATACAGAAAGTTATATGCTCCACCCCCTCTCTACTGCCACTCAGGGACAGTTCACAATCAATGTCTGGTATGGAACACAAAAGATAAGCCCCTTTGGCTCAAGGCAGAAACAGCTATGTGGTGTAATATATGCTCAAGAGACTCTAGGCAGGAGGCTGTTTAAACTTTATTTAAAAACATATCCTATCTCATTTCCCTTCCCTACCCTATTCTGCTTCTTTCATCCTGTGTAGGTTTTTCCTGACAACATATTCTCCATAAATCACATACACTAAAATCCCTGTTTTAGGATTTGCTTCTAGGGAAATTTAAATGAGAAATACCCAAATCAAAAGGTAACAACATGGTTTAATATTGCTTTTACTATATACTAAAATGTTGTTTAAATCATTAAAAATAAAAAGGAAACTAAGGAATGAAGAAAAATTCAGATACTCACATGCAGAAGACTGAAATTGACCCTATCTTTTATGCTACACAAAATCAACATAAAATGAATCAAAATCCTACATGTAAGACCTGAAACATGAAACTACTAGAAGAAAACAAAGAGGAAGCACTTCAAGACATTAGTAGAGGATATATTTTATATAAGTTTCCAAAAACATCAGCAACAAAAGCAAGAATAGATAAATGGGATTATATCAAATCAAGAAGTTCCTGTATAAGAATGAAGGGGCAACCTACAAAATGGGAAAATTTTTGCAAACCATTCATCTGACAGAGGATTCATATCCAAAATACATAAAGAAATAAAAAAATCAATAACAACCATGAAAAATAATCCAACTTAAATTGGGCAAATGATATGAATTGACACTTCTCAAAGGAACAAATTCAATGGCTACATTTTAAAAAAAAAATGTTCAACATCATTGCTTATCAGGGAAATGCAAATCAAAACTACAATGAGATAACATCTCACCTAAATTAGAATTGCTATTATTTTAAAAAATTCTGGAAAGATGAGGAGAAAATGGAATTCAAATACATTATTGGTAAGAATATAAATTAGTATATAAATTAGTATAGCCATGACTAAGAACATTATGGAGGTTCCTCATAAAACTAAAAATAAATCTACCATATGATCCAACTACCTACTTCTGGGTATATATCCAAAGGAAATAAAATCAATATAATGAAGAGATGGCTTGCATACTGATTGATGTTTATTGTGGCATTATTGACAATAGTTAAGTTATGGAATCAGCCTAGGTTACCATCAACACATGAATGGATAAGATAATGTGGTATATATACACAGAGTGGAATATTATTTGGCCATTAAAAAGAACGATATTGCAACCAAATGGACAACACTGGAAGACATAAGTCAGACACAGAAAGACAAACACCAAAAATTCTATCTCATATGTTGATGCTAAAAAATATCTATCTAAATGTAGAATAGTAATTAATAGAGACTGAGAAGAGTGGGGGAGGTTGGATGATAGGTACCAAAACATAGTTGTGTAGATAGACACAATATGTTTCAGTGTTCTATAGCACAGTGGAGTGACTATAGTTTATAATAACCTATTACATATTTTATTAAGAACTAGAAGAGAGGAACCTGAAGACTCTAAACACAAAGTAATAATAAAGAGATGGAAATGCTAATTACCCTAATATGGTTATTATACATGTGTATTGAAACATCCCATTGTACTTCATAAAAATGTATGATTATTATATTAATTAAAAATTAAAAATAAGGAGATATAGATGCTAACTATTCTGATTTGATCATTACACACTGTCTACAGGTATCAAATTAACAAATTGTACTTCATAAGTTTGTACTATTAAAACAATACTACTTAATTTTAAAAAGGAAAAGAAAAAATTCTGGCTCTTTAGGTACCATGATTTGCTGCATATAGCTTGAGGAATTGAACTTTACCTCTCTGCTTGTCTCTGTAGGCGTACACTTCTTAAATATTTAATATAATTGTCATAGTAGTTTTGATGTGCTTTCCTCTCAAGTTTTTTCAAAGTCAGTATATGCAAATTCAGGATCCACGTAAGTATATCTTGGAATCTTTGTGAAAATTGTCCTACAATATGAGCAACTCATGTTACAATTTATTTTGTATGTATTTGCTCAATCGGTATTTATGAAGTATTTACTAACCAATTTCTATGTCAGGTATTGGGCACAGACTGGAGAATAGGACAGACTCCACTCCTTTTTCTCATATCCTAACCTGCATTAAGACACTATTACATGTAGAACTTCTGGGATACCTAATTTTTTTTCCTTAACCTAGTAAGAGAAAAATCCCTCTTAAGGTTACTGAAATGTAATTGTACCTACTTTAAACCCATCTTTCATAAGTTAGACAAGTATGAAATTCAAACAATTCTAGATTATAGATCGATCTTTAAGAAACTAGATCTGAATCTGATTAATGTTTCCTAAAAGTATTTTGCCTTTAGATCAGCCTCATATTCACTCAACTCACTTCATGCTCTTCCATTTTACCCACCATGTATTTTTAATAAAAACATAAAATGCAGTTATTTACACCTTCAGGCATTGGTCTATCTCAATCCTCAGTAAGTTTTATCAATCAAGAGTCTCATCCTCAATAACAAACTCATCAGTATGAACAAATTAGTCTCACAGTTGAATGAATATTAATAAAAATTAATGTTTTCTTCATTTTCCACAATTCCTCAATGTTTAAAGGAAGATGACTTTTAGTTTTCAACAGAGTTATACAATAAGTGGAAAAGTACTTAGTTATTCAAAGATAGCAGTTGATATTTAAATTTGCCTTTAGACTCTAAGACTCTTTGCCATTTTTAGAACCTAGAAATAATTCCTATATCTAAATTCCTGAGGTCTCTAAGGAGAAAGGAAGGGACATAAAAAGCCATAGTGAAGTAAATTCCTTAGGAGCTGACTATTAACAAATCTAAATTCTCATTAGAACCTTAAATAATATACATCTAGAAATATCTTTGCAGCTTGGAGTAGGTGATTTTTTTTTAAAAAATGCAATAAATGGGAAAATATGTAAATAAAAAATTTTCCTCATTTTTTATTTAAAAAATTACTGATTGCCAACTAATATGTCTGATGATGGTCTAAGCACAGGGCATACTGCTATAAAGAAAACTCAGACAAAAATTCCTACTGTATTTTCTTCTCAAAACCTGAAAAGGTAAAATTCATTAAATACAATAGCAATTGCAATGAACAAAAAGCACACTATAATAAATTTCTTTATTTACTTAAAGTTACTAATTACTAGCCAGAAAATATAGGACTAAATTACTTTTCTATTAATGTGAAAAAGAATTCATTAAACCCATTTGAGAAAATTAAGTATGGCTATGGAAAAAATATGAACTGCTAATCTTTATTTATTTTAAATTCTGGCAATTTGAAATGATCTAATTAATATAGACTTAGAAATAAATAGATGATATTATACTAAAGCATTATATCTCTATAGAGACATATTTATGTAAGCTTCAGAAAGAGTTGAAAAGGAAACATAAATTTTTCTAGAAGCCACCACTGTAAGGTAGGAGGAGATGCAGTGTGTCACAAGGAAAGATACAATTTTCTATTTATAATGTATAATTATTTTAAATGAAGTCTGAGTAATCTTTACATTTCTGTGTTTTATAGCACTTGTCAAATGTGGATTGAATTTCCTAAATAAAACTATTAAGACAGTCTATAGGAAAAACCTAGACTTTTCCCCACTGTAGAAGGCTTCAAACTATGCCCTAAAATCAAATGGTATTACAAGAAAATGCCTGAAAAATTAGTGAGCTTAATAAATGCCCTAAAATAAAGAGACAAGTAGAGAAACTCCAGGGCCATTACCAAGTTTAGATTGCTCCAAGTCTACTTGGAGCAAACAGGCCCAAAAGAAAACTAGTTCAGTCTCAAGTGTTAAAAACATTTCTGGGCTCAGGACCAGAAAAAGATATCAAGATGCCTTGGTCACATCTAACTAACCACTGGCAAAGTAGTAATTTCTTTGAGGTTTGGATAAATTTAAATTGAAGTCTAGCACTCCTCATTAACCTTAATGGGAAAGTTTCACTTCTGTTTGGGGAAGGTTATTGGAAATGTGTCTTTGAGTGGGTAAGCAAAGATGAGGATAATCATTTTTATCACAATTTTAATTTTTTTAACTCATATAAATTCAAGCTTTTAACTATATTTAATAAACATGACTATTCTGAAAACTTATTACATTTCCAAAGGTGATCATTTCTATCATCCTTCTAGAGTTATCAATGATATATTTTAAGAATTATTTTGTATACCATTTGCTTTGTGGCAAATGCATAGTAGAGGTGATAAGATGTTAGATAAAGCAAATACACTGGCATGCAACAACCATCTCACTCCGTGGGTGAAAAAATGAGAAAATAAGATGTTATTATTATTATTGCCATCATTAGTTTATTCTATCAGGTTCTGATCAGACCACTGCATATTATCTTAGATATTACATCTTTCAAAATTTCAGTTTTTAATATTACATGTTACCTGGAATTTTTATGATGGTCTTCAGACCTGATACTTGCGGCTCGGTCGTTGGGAAAGGCTATTAGTGCATCCTTCATTGACTCCTCATTTATGCGATGATCATGAATGTGTGTCTTTGCTGATTGAAGCATTGCTACAGGTGCATGGGCCTTGTAATTTGCCAAATCACTGACCACAAAATATCCCATGGGATTAGTGACCAAAGGGGATATACCTTTTATAGAATTGAATATTGTTTATTTATTGTACTTTGAATTTGAGTTTTCAAAACAAAATTGCCATGTAATAATTAAAACACTAGAGAATTGGTTTTAACTTAAATATTAAACCCTCAAAAAACATAGAAATAACATATGCTATCCCGCACAAAACAATTTAGCAAAATAATACTTAAATAATAAAAATGCATGTATAAAAATAAAACATGATAACTTGAAGGATTTACATTGATCCATGTGAAAGTGAAATTTTTGTAGGTTAAAGACAGCTACATATCAGTGATTTTACATGTTTCAAGACATAAAAGATAAAGGAAAAGATGACACATTAGCAAGAAAATCTATGAAATGTTCAAAGCTAGTTTATATTAATAGACTCAAGCAAAAAAAAAGTAGAAAAATTAAATTTAAAAAAAGAAACATTAAAATATTTAGAAAATATTTAGGTTACTAAACCATGTGATCCTCAGAATAGCAATACAACATCTGCTAAGAATAAGGTAGAAATGCAAATATTTGGTACCCAACACAGACCTATTTAATAATCAGTGCTGGGATGGAGGTCAGTGATATGTATTTCAACAGACATACTTGAGGGTTTTGATACATTCTAAAAGAACCACTGCAGTAGATCATATTTGATATACAGCTAAGCAATTGGTATATTAAGATAATCGTACATTAACAACTAAATCAAAAGTAGGTAAGAATCATAACAACATACCAGGATTAATTTTCATAACAACTTTCTTTGTGAAAGGTTTGCAGATGCTATTGAAATCTAAATATATGTGATAAAATGGTTTCATTGATGAAGACTGCAAATTTTCATCTGCCACTGGGCCAATAATATCTATCACCTGCTTCACTTTAAAGTTTCCAATTTGATATGGAATAAATGAGCACATCACATTCTGAAAAAAGAAAAGGAAAAGTAATCAATATTCTATTAAGAAAAAAAATAAAAGCAAACCCAGAAAAACAATTCACTTCAGTTTCAAGGAATGCTAGTTAATCATGATAACATAAAGCACTTTAGCAACATTCAGCACTGACAAACATTTAAGATATTCATTATTGGAAATTTATTTAAGAAAAATTAAGAACATAATACCAAAGTGCTTCAAGAATGGCAAATTAGGCGCTAGGACCGTGGCTCAGTGGCAGAGTGCTTGCCTCATATGTATGAGGCACTGAGTTCGATCCTCAGCACCACGTAGAAATAAATAAATAAAATAAAGGTATTGTGTCTATCTACAACTAAAAAATTATTAAAAAACAAAAAAGAATGGAAAATTAAGGCCAGGCATGGTCTAGTGCCTCGGGAGCCTGAGGCAGGAGGATCACAAGTTCAAAGCCAGCCTCAGCAACTTAGAGAGGCTCTAAAGTAACTTAGAGAGATGTTGTATCTAAATAAAATATTAAAAAGGGCTGGGGATGTGGCTCCTATGGTTGAGCGCCCCTGAGTTAAATTCCCAGTACAAAAAAAAAGGCAAATTAAGAACCTCCAAAAATCTGGTTCTCCACAGAATATACTGGCAAAAAATTTGCCAAAATCTATTTTTGAGATACATAGAGGGCTGGGTTTGTGGCTCAGCAGTAGAGTGCTCACCTAGCATGTGTGCAGCCTTGTGTTTGATCCTCAGCACCACGTAAAATTAAATAAATAAAATAAAGGTATTGTGTCCAACTACAACTTAAAAAAAATAAACATTTTTTTTAAAAAAAGAGATATACAGAAATTATCTAAAGGGACACAAAACTCCATGGAGTACTTTTTAAAAAGTTGCTGGATCTATAAAGAACAGAAGGCTTTGTGGCATTTTTACTTGCTATAATTCCATTCTCCTAAACACAGCATTGTTGTTGAAAAACAGCAGCATTACAACTATGGTAACTATGAAAAATTATTAGCCTAATAACTAAGGAAGAGAGAAGAATGGGTTTGGAGATTAGTAGAAGTTCCATCTTTATAGACTTGTATCAATTGGTTCTGTCTGGCTGCTGGCTAAAAAGTCTTTTATGAGGTTACATCTTTATTTGATGTGAATCAGAGCTCATTCCCTATGAACAACCCTTTCCCCCAGATTTTTTCAAAAGAGCATATACATGTATATGTAAATGACATATGTATAAATAATATGGCAATTTTTTAATATCACCTCATCTTGAGGTGACATTACCATTTAAGTTTAAAAAGAATCTACTAATGGAAAAATAAAGGATTAAGCATATAAATTAAAAAAGAAAACACTTGAGAATAAGGTATTCATATTGTATTTGGAAATGTCAGACATATTTCTGGGAATCTAGATTGCCACACACATATGCAGACTGTGTACATGCCTAGGGCAAACATGAGAAAGCTCTATTTTCTCACCTCTGGTTGATTCTGAGACTCCTTATAGGGAGGAATTGAAAGTTAAAAATGGTTGGAAACTACCTGTCAAAATATTGAAGACATGCCTCAACAGAATTACAAAGAGGCTTCTGACATAGCCTGAAACTTGTTAATTCAATCAGTTTGAGGGAAGCTCTGTCCAATCATTAGATGAACACTTAATTAACTGAGTAGAGATTTGATTGGCAGCACACGATAAAGAAAACAATATAAAATTAGTCTGTAAAAGTCATTAAATAAACAAAACAACAAAATAAACACCAAAAATAAACCTTGAAGTGATTTAATTTTCATAGTTGCCAAATGATGTTTCTTAAAATGCCCAGTTTTCAACAGAAAATTTGACACAACAAAAGAAAGAAGAAAGTATGGCCAATACACAGGATACAGTAACAGATAATGTCCCTAAGGAAACTTAAATGTAGGACCTATTAGATTAAGATGATAAACCATCTATTATAAACATACTGTAAGAACTAAAGGAAAACAGATATAAAGACTTAAAATAAATTTGAGAACAATGCCTAACAAAATAGACAACTTCAATGAAGTATAAAATATATTTAAAAACCAAACAAGTATTCTAGTGAGCAAAGAAACTGAAATTTTAAAAGTCACTAATAAAGCTCAATAGGAGATTTAAACAAGCACCAGAAATAATCAATAAACTTGAAAACATGAGATTATCTAGACTGAAAAAGAGAGATAAAGATGAAGAAAAAAGAGGTGTCTCAGACTTGTGGGATACCATCAAGTATAGTACTATATGAATGATAGAAGTCTTCATAGGAGAAGAGAGAAACAAAAGAGCAGGAAGAGTATTTTGAAGAAATAATAACTGGAAAGTTCAGAAACTTAGATGAAAAATAATGTATAACATAGAAGCTCAACAAAACCCAAGTAGAATAAATCAAAGAGATCTATATCTAGACACATTAGAGTCAAATTGTCGATGACCAATGACAAAAAGAATGTTGTAAACATTAAGAAAACAGTGACTTATCACTTACAAAGTGATACCACAGGTTGTCGGTGACGAGTTCTGCTCCCCCAAATGTTGAAGTTTGAACATTAGAGAAGCACACCAAGGCAAGCATATAAAGCAGGGTTTATTTAAAAGGGGTAACATAGACTTATCCCGGGAGGGAGAAGGGGGCCATTACTGGTATCTTGATATCCTAAGAAGCTAGGCAGTTCTGCCTTATTTATATGTCCCAGGGCTTCCTTTGTTCTCCTGCCCTCTTCCCCTTATCTCCTTCCCATGTACACAACCAGGCCCAGTGGGATGGCCTAAAGGTGAGAAGAAGATGGGCTGAAGGGGGAAGGGAAGGATGGTGCAGCCCAGGACATGTTAATTAACAACTTTATAGCTCCCTGCAGGGAAGAGTAATTCCTGGGACAGGTTACCTTGGAAACAGGTTGGGGTAGGGACAGATTCTTGATAAGGGTGGAGGAAGGGCTCTAAAGGAATGAAATTTCCAATCTCTCAGGGGACAGTCTCCCAACAGTCTCCAACTTCCCTGGACTGACTCAATTTACCTATCTATAATGACTGCCTATCAGATTCTGGTTTCAAAAGGATTAAAAGGCATGAATAGCAAACTTTGCAACAAAAATATTGGAGGCAAGATGGCACTGGGGATAGTACATTCAAACAATGAATGAAAAAGACAACACAAAATTCTGTAACTATCAAAACTCTCAGTCAAGCCAGACAAGCCTGGAAGATCCCAAGTTCAGCAAAAGCAAGGCACTAAGCAACTCAGTGAGATCCTGCATCTAAGTAAAATACAAAACAGGGTGAGGAATGTGGCTCAGTAGTTGAGTATCCCTGAGTTCAATCCTCAGCAACTCCCCCCCCCCCAAAAAAATAAAACCTCTTAAAGCTGAAGTATGAATTAGGACATCTCCATATACACATGGAAAGAATGTGTCACTAGCAAATTTGCATTAGGACAGTATTAAAGGGACTCCTTCAAAATGAAATAAAAGACACTTGACAATTATGTAAATTTAGACAAAGAAATTAGAAGCAATGGTAAAGGTAACTACATAAACACAAAAGACAGCATAAATGTATTTTTAGTTACAATGCTTTTCCTAGTCACCTGATTTATATTTTTTTAATTTATTTTTTATTCAAAGTTGTTATAAATGACATCAGAATGCATGACATTTTATATTATACTTATAGAGCACATTTTTACATATCTTCGATTGTATACAAAGTATATTCATACCATTCTTGTCTTCATACATGCACTTAGGGTAATGATTATCCATCTCATTCTACCATCTTTTTTTTTTCTTCACCCTTCTGCCCCCTCCCTTCCCCTCTCCCCCCATTGGCCATTCTAGTGTTCCTCTAATCCTCCTATGCTCCCCATCGCAACCCCACTGTGAATCGGCCTCCTTATATCAGAGAAAACATTTGGCATTTGGATTTTTGGGATTGGCTAACTCCACTTAACATTATATTCTCCAACTTCATCCATTTACCTGAGAATACCATGATTTTATTCTCTTTTAATGCTGAATAATACTCCATTGTGTATATATACCACATTTTCTTTATCCATTCATCTACTGAAGGGCATCTAGGTTGGTTCTACAGTTTAGCTATTGTGAATTGTGCTGCTATAAACATTGATGTGGCTCTGTCCCTGTAGCATGCTGCTTTTAAGTCCTTTGGGTATAGACCAAGGAGTGGGATAGCTGGGTCATAAGGTGGTTCTATTCCAACTTTTCCAAGGAATCTCCATACTGCTTTCCATATTGGCTGCACCATTTTGCAGTCCCACCAACAATGTATGAGTGTGCCTTTCTCCCCACATCATCTCCAACATTTATTGTTGTTTGTGTTCTTAATAGCTGCCATTCTGACTGTTGTGAGATGAAATATTAGAGTGGTTTTGATTTGCATTTCTCTAATCGCCAGAGATGTTGAACATTTTTTCATGTATTTGTTGATTGATTGTATATCTTCTTCTGAGAAGTGTCTGTTCAGTTCCTTGGCCCATTTATTGATTGGGTTATTTGTTTTTTGGTGTTAAGATTTTTGAGCTCTTTATATATTCTAGAGGTTAGTGCTCTATCTGATGTGCATGTGGTAAAAATTTGTTCCCAATTAGTAGGCTCTCTATTCACCTCACTGATTGTTTCTTTTGCTGAGAAGAAGCATTGTAATTTGAGTCTATCCCATTTATTGATTCTTGATATTAATTCTTAGGCTACAGGAGTCTTATTAAGGAAGTTGGGGGTCTAATCCGACAGGTTCGAGATTAGAGCTTACTTTTTCTTCAATTAGGCATAGTGTCTCAGATCTAATTCCTAGATCCTTGATTCACTTTGAGTTTTATGCATGGTGAAAGATAGGGGCTTAATTTCATTTTGTTGCATATGGATTTCCAGTTTTCCCAGTACCATTTGTTGGCTATCTTTTCTCCAATATACATTTTTGGCAACTTTGTCTAATATAAGATAGCTGAAATTATATGCATTAGTCTCTGTGTACTCTATTCTGTACCATTGGTCCACTAGTCTATTTTGGTGCCAATACCATGCTGTTTTTGTTACTATTGCACTGTAGTATAATTCAAGGTCTGGTATACTAATGCCACCTGCTTCAGTCTTCTTTGTAAGGATTGCTTTAGCCATTCTGGGTCTCTGATTTTTCCAGATGAGTTTCATGACTGCTTTTTTCTATTTCTATGAGGAACGTCATTGGGATTTTGATTGGAATTGCATTAAATTTGTATGGCGATTTTAGTAGTATGGTTATTTTTACAATATTAATTCTGCCTATCCAAGAGCAAGTAGACCTTTCCATCTTCTAAGGTCTTCTATAATTTCTTTCTTTATTGTTCTGTAGTTTTCATTATAGAGGTCTTTCACGTCTTTGGTTAAGTTGATTTCCAAGTTTTTTGGTTTTTTTTTTTTTTTTTTTTTTTTTTTTTTTTTTGGTGTTGTTTTGTTTTTCTGATGCTATTGTAAATGGGGTAGTTTTCCTCTTCCCCTATCAGGGGATTTGTCACTGATATATAGAAATGCCTTAGATTTATGGGTGTTGATTTTGTATCCTGCTACTTTGCGGAATTCATTTATGAATTATAGAAGTTTTGTGGTGGAATTTTTTGGGTTTTCTAGGTATAAAATCATATTGTCAGTGAATAGTGATAATTTGAGTTCTACTTTACCTGTCTGTATCCCTTTAATTTCCTTCATCTGTCTTATTTCTCTGGCCAGTGTTTCAAGTACTATGTTGAATAGAAGTGGTGAAAGAGGGCATCCCTGTCTTATCCAGTTTTTAGAGGGAATGCTTTCAATTGTTCTCCATTTAGAATGATGTTGGCCTGGGGCTTAGCATAGATAGCTTTTAAAATGTTGAGATATGATCCTG
Source organism: Tamias sibiricus (assembly GCA_025594165.1). NCBI lineage: Eukaryota > Metazoa > Chordata > Mammalia > Rodentia > Sciuridae > Tamias > Tamias sibiricus. Next base: position 53,636,872 of record CM046667.1, on the reverse strand, counting down.
TTATGCCTAGTTTTTCTAGTGTTTTGAACAAGAAGGGGTGCTGTATTTTGTCGAATGCTTTTTCTGCATCTATTGAGATAATAATATGGTTCTTATCTTTAAGTCTACTGATGTAATGAATTGCATTTATTGATTTCCGTATGTTGAACCATCCTTGCATCCCTGGAATGAACCCCACTTCATTGTGGCGTACTATAGTTTTGATATGTTTTTGTATTCATTTTGCCAGAATTTTATTGAGAATTTTGCATCTATATTCATTAGAGATATTGGTCTGAAGTTTTTCTTTCTTTGATGTGTCTTTGTCTGGTTTTGGGATCCGAGTGATACTGGCCTCACAGAATGAATTTGGAAGTGCTCCCCTCTTTTTCTATTTCCTGAAATAAATTGAAGAGTATTGGCATTAGCTCTTCTTTAAAGGTCTTGTAGAACTCGGTTGTGTATCCATCTGGTCCTGGGCTTTTCTTGGTTGGTGGGTTTCTGATGGCATCTTCTATTTCATCGCTTGAAATGGATCTGTTTAAATTATGTATATCATTTTTCTTCAATTTGGGCAAATCATAGGACGCTAGAAATTTGTCAATGCCTTCGATGTTTTATATTTATTGGAGTACAAGTTTTCAAAGTAATTTCAAATTATCTCCTATATTTCCATAGTGTCTGTTGTGATATTTCGTTTTTCATGTTGTATGTTAATAATTTGAGTTTTCTCTTTCTCTTTGTTAGCCTAGCTAAGGGTCTGTCAATTTTACTTATTTTTTCAAAGAACCAACTTTTTGTTTTGTCAATGTTTTCAATTCATTCTTTTGTTTCAATTTCATTGATTTCAGCTCTGATTTTAATTATTTCCTGTCTTCCACCACTTTTGGTATTGGATTGTTCTTTTTCTAGAGCTTTGAGATGTAATATTAAGTCATTTATTTGTTGAATTTTTCTTCTTTTGAGAAATGAACTCAATGCAATGAACTTTCCTCTTAGAACTGCCTTCATAGTGTCCCAGAGATTTCAGTATTTTGTGTCTGTGTTCTCATTCACTTCTAATAATTTTTTAATCTCCTTTTTGATGTCATCTGCAACCCATTGTTCATTCAGTAGAATATTATTTAGTCTCCAGGTGTTGGAGTAGCTTTTATTTCTTATTTTATCATTGATTGCTAATTTCATTCCATTATGGTCTGATAGAATGCACATTAGTATCTCTAATTTTTTATATTTGCTAAGAGTTGTTTTGTGGCATATTATATGGTCTATTTTAGAGAAGGATCCATTTGCTGCTGAGAAGAAAGTGTATTCGCTCGTTGAAGGATGAAATATTCTATGTAAGTCAGTTAAATCTAAGTTGTTTATTGCATTTTGAGTTTTATAGTTTCTTTGTTCAGCTTTTGTTTGGAAGATTTATCCAGTGGTGAAAGGGGTGAGTTAAAGTCTCCAAGAATTATTGTGTTGTGGTCAATTTGACTCTTGAACTTGAGAAGAGTTTGTTTGATAAACATGGATGCTCCATTGTTTGGGGCATATATATTTATAATTGTTAAGTCTTGTTGGTGTATGGTTCCCTTGAGCAGTATGTAGTGTCCTTCTTTATCTCTTTTGATTGACTTTAGCTTGAAGTTTACTTTATTTGATATGAGGATGGAAACTCCTGCTTGTTTCCTCAGTCCATGTGAGTGGTAGGATTTCTCCCAACCTTTCACCTTCAGCCTGTGGATGTCTTTTTCTATGAGTCTCTTGGAGGCAGCATATTTTTTTTTTATCCAATCTGCTAGTCTATGTCTTTTGATTGGTGAGTTTAGTCCATTAACATTCAGAGTTATTATTGAGATATTATTTGTATTCCCAGCCATTTTTGTTTATTTTTAGTATTTAACTTGACATGGTTTCTCCTCTGATTGGTTTTTTACTTTAGTGTAATACCTCCCTCTGCTCATTTTCTTCATTGTTTTTCATTTCCTCTTCATGGAATATTTTGTCGAGGATGTTCTGTAGTGTTGGCCGTCTAGTTGTAAATCCTTTTAACTTTTGTTTATCATGGAAGGTTTTTATTTCATCCTCAAATCTAAACCTTAATTTGGCTGGGTATAACATTCTTTGTTGGCATCCCTTTTCTTTCAGAGCTTGGTATATGTTGTTCCATGATGTCCTGGCTTTGAGTGTCCGAGTTGAAAAATCTGCTGTGGTATGAATTGGTCTCCCCCATATGTGATCTGATTCCTCCCACTTGTGCCCTTTAAGATTCTGTCCTTATTCTGTATGCTAGGCATTTTCATTATAATGTGTCTTGGTGTAGATCTGTTGTAACTTTGTACATTTGGTGTCCTGTAAGCCTCTTGTATTTGGTTTTCCAATTCATTCAATATGCTTGGGAAATTTTCTGATATTATCTCATTGAAGAGATTCTACATTACTTTGGTTTGAAACTCTGTGCCTTCCTCTATCCCAATTACTCTTCGATTTGGTGTTTTGCTGCTGTCCCATACTTCTTGGATGTTCTGTTCATGGTTTCTTACTATCTTCACTGTGTGGTCAACTTTATTTTCAAGATTATATACTTTGTATTCATTATCAGAAGTTCTTTTTTTCCAGTTGATCTAGTCTGTTGGTGATGATTTCTGTTGTGTTTTTTCTTTGGTTAATTGTTTCCTTCATTTCAAGGATTTCTGACTTTTTTTTTTCAGGGTTTCTCTCTCTTTTTTTTTTAAATAATCTTTTGCTACCTGTATTTGCTTTCTTATATCTTTGTCATAGTGATCAATTTTAGCCTGTATTTGCTCATTTAGGTCATTCTTTAATTCACAGATCATTTTAATTATGAACCTTCTGAACTCCTTCTCTGACATTTCATCAACTTTGCTGAGCATGGGTTCTGTTATTGTAGCATCCTGGTTTGTTTGGGGTACTTTCCTCCCTTGTTTCTTCATGTGGTCTATTTGTCTTCCTTTCTTGCAGTGTAGCTCTGAGATATTACAGTTTCTACCCTATATTCTTGTAATATCCATTTGGATTGTCTGTGCCTCATCTTAGGTTGGGCTTTCAGAACCTGTAGGTGTCCCTCGATGTATGCTATTGCAACTAAAGGTGGTGTCGGCAGCAGCGGAGGTAACTCGATAACAGTGAAGGTGCCCCAAGATGAATGCTATGTCTTCCAGGGCAGAGGTGGGCCTTATAATGTCTTTGGGATGCCTGCTCTGAGATAAGGCTGTTTTTAGGCAATGTCTATTGTCAAAAGGTAGGGGCTACTGTGTGGAGAAGGCTATGGCTATGTCTGCAGTGTCTCAAGATGGAAGTGGGTTAGGCTTGTGCTCCCAGTTGGGGGTGGGGTAGTGGAATCTGGACCTACCCTGGGGCTGGGTCCCATGCAGGTTGGTGTGGGCCAAACTGGTTGAATCTGAGCTCCTGTGGTAGTCTGCTGGTTGGAAGAGGCAATCCTCTGAGTGGAGGTCAGTGAAGCTGGCCTAGGCCTGCCTGAATTCCGCAGGTGTTGACTAACCTGACCTGGGCTCACCTTGCGCTTAGGCAGAGGTTGGTGGCACTGACCTGAGCCTGGCTACACTCAAGTGGAGGTCCTCCGGGCTGTCCTTGGCCTGCCTGCACTCAAGCGGAGTTTGGGGGGGCTGTTCTTGTGCTGCCTGCACTTGGGCAGAGGTTGGCTAGACTGAGCTGAGCCTGGCCACACTCAAGCAGAGGTCAGCAGGACTGACCTGGGCCTGGCTTCACTAGGGTGGTGGTCAGTGGGACTGACCTGGGCCTGGCCACACTCAAGTGGAGGTCCTTGGGGCTGTCCTCAGCCTGCCTGCGCTCGAGTAGATTTGGACGGGGCTGTTTTTGCACTGCCTGTGCTCAGGTGGAGGTTGGCAGGACTGACTTGAGCCTGGCCGCACTCAAGTGGAGGTCAGTGGGACTGACCTGGGCCTGGCTGCGCTAGGGCGGAGGTCAACCTATTCATCTGATTTAAAAATCAATGCATAAAACAATTATTGAAGAGAATTGACAGGCTTTTAAAAATAATAAATTTATATGACAGTAACAGCACAAAGGAACAGGAAACAATTATATTGAAGTAAATTTTCATATATAATTGAAATTATGCCAATATTGAAATCAGAGTTTGAGATGAAACTAGATTTCACCAATTTCTTTCCGGGTTCTTGTCTAGAAAATTTGAAAAATAAAATCTATAGACAATAATGGAAGGCAAGAGTAAACAGTAGGATTTATTTAAGTAGGGAATAAAAGAGAACTCCCACAAGGCAAGAAGGGAACTGATAGCAAGTTTTCCATCTAAAAGTACTAGTTGAGGTGCTTATTTAACTTCTGGGTAGGGGCACTGATTAAAATCCTTGCTAAGGAGGTAGGCTATGTCCTTTGAGTTTGAACTTTCCTGTAATCTCCATTTTGGTCCACCACCACTTTCACTCTCCCTCCACTCCAGGACAAAGGAATTGGCTGAAATGATTGAAAAATTTCTACAGGTTAACCTCCTGGAATGGTCTTTACATATGAAAAAGAAACTTAATTGGGGCCCATTAACATGATTGCCTACAAAACTAGTAGTTTCATTACCCCTGATTTTATTAAGGTATAATTGACAAAAGTTGTATACATTTGTAGTATATAACTTAGCACTGTGATATGTGTATATGTTGTGAAATATTTCAATCAAGCTAATTAACATATCCATATTTTTTTTGTTGTAATGAGATGGTAAAGCCAGACCAGGTTGTAAAATGAAATTACTAGCATTTCCACTCCCTTTCTAAGAGCTTTTTTTCAGGAAACCTAATTAACCATGCGTTCTTACTCTAAGCTTTTGGAATATAAAATAACTCTAAGAGTCTGGACTTCACCCTTTTTGAAATGTAAACACCCCTGTGCCAGACTTTCTGGCACACAGGAAGGCTAGAAATTTAATAGATGCCTGTGAAAAGAGCAGTTTCCTCTCAGCTCTTCTGCATCTGCAAACAGGCTTCCTTCAGTCACATGTAGATTAGAAATTTTATGACACCAAATAGCCAGCATAATAAAACTTGAGTTCAATAATGGAGAGAAAAACAAGGCACCTGATCAAAAATGGCAATTAGACTTAAAATACATCTATAGAACATCCAATCCAACAATAGAAGAATACACTGCAGATAAATCTGTTAAGCCTTGAAATAGGCTTCGATAATTTAATAGTACTGAAATCGACACAGTATGTTTTCCAACACAATGCAATGAAATTAGAAATCAATAGAACATGAAAAACTCACAAATATTGAAAATTAGTCAATATCATTCTAAACAACCAATTGATCAAAGAAGAAATCACAGAGGAAATTTGAGAATACTTGAAGATGAAGGAAAACTAAAACATAATGTACCAAAATTATGAAATGCAGCAAAAGTTTAACAGTGGTCCACTTCATGTTTTGAATATAGCCCTTTCTGCTCTGCCACTGGGACTTCTTTTTAAAATGGAGACTTTTTCTTTTTCCACTTTTACCTCTCCCCCCTCCCTACCTCTTTGAATCACCTCTTTAAAAACCCCCTGTTCCTTTCGATGGGCAGAACTACAGCCTTGGGGACAGGAGTCTCCTGTGCTTCTCCTTTGCTAGCAAAGCAACAAACTTTTTTTTTTTTTTCTCAAAACCATGTTTTCATTATTGGACTGGCATTGGGGACAAGGACTGAGCTTTTAGTAACAGGATATCACTATCAACTTTAGTGACATCAATAAAAAAGAATAAGGGAATATGATCAAATGTATGCCAATAGATAAGATAACCTAGATGACACAGGCAAATTCTAGAAAGACCCAAACTACTTAAATAGACCCAGGAAGGAAGAGAATATTTGAAAAACTCTATAGAAAGTAAAGAGATTGAATTACTAAAAAATTTTAACAAAGAAAATCCAGAACCAATGGATTCAATAGTGAATTACATTTAAAGAACAATTAGCACAATCCTTCACAAATTATTCCAAAAATCAAAGATGAGAGGGAACATTCCAGTTTGTTCTGATGCCAGTTTAACTCTGAAGTTGAAACCAAAAACACTATAAACAAATAGCAGAAAGACCAGTAGTCCAGAGAAAAGGGAACAAGGGGAGGGAAGAGGGTAAGAAAATAAGTACAGGGGTCTGAATTGGGCAAATCATATTCCATGCATGGAAGATTATACTAAAATGAACCCAGTATTATACAAAACTATAATAAACTAATAAATATGCCACCTTTTAAAAAACTTAATTTGGAGAACTCACTTATCCCAATTTCAAATATAATTACCAACTTATAGGAATAAATATACAAAGGTAATAACATAAGGATAAACAAATATATAAAACAAAAGTGTAAGTCCAGAAATCTGTATATTCGTGGTCAAATGGTTTTTGACGAATGTGACAAAATTCTGGGATATCCAGCCATATATATATATATATATATATATATATATATATATATATATATATACTTAAATCTCTAAATCACATTACATGCAAAATAAATTCAAACTGGATAACAGATTTAAATGCTTAATCTAAAATTCTTAGAGGAATTAGGGGCAAAACTTACTAACTGTGGTTACTCCATAACTACTTAGATATGATACTAAAAGCATAAAAATTAAATAGATAAGTTGGACTTAAAGTTAAAACTTCAAAGGATACTATCCAGGAAGTAAAAAGACACCCTCAGAATAGGAAAGGATATTTGTAATTCATATATGCAATAGGGACTTGTATCCAGAATATATAAAGAACTCTTAATTCACCAACTGAAAGAACACTCAAATAACAATTGAGAAATGATATTGTATCAGTTTCCAAATTTGCTATAACAAATTATTTAAAATTACTTCGGTGAAAACAACTCAAAATTTCTTATTTAACACTTGTGTAAGTTGGAAGTCTCAGACAGATCTTGATGGACTAAAATGTAAGCGGCAGTGGAACTCATTTACTTCTGGAAGCTCTAATGTGTTGCCGCCTGAAGCGCTTGGAGCAACGGAGCCGCGGGAAGAAGTTCAGAGGCAAACTGGAGACGAACAGCTTTTTATTCTGATAACTTTTCTCTCTGGTTCTAACAACGACTAACACACGCCACACACACACACCACCAAAATGGCGCTGACCCGATCAATAATTTCGGCCAAGTCACTCGAGATCTTGGGACAAGACTCGTGAGACTACAAAAGGTGACAATGCCCAAATCTCTACGGCTCATAGTCAACCGCAATTCAAGTCATCTCTCCAAACAGGGCTCCTACACTAATGGAGAACCTGTTTTATTTTATTTACTTTTTATTTGTCATTTGTAGCTTCTAGAGGCCATCTCACATCCTTTTCCTTAGTTTATGGCCCCCCTTTGCATTTTCAAAGCCACCAAAGGTCATTAACATCTTTCTTTCTCATATCACATCACTTTAATATTGATCCTTGTTTTGCCTCCCCTTTCCACTTCTAAGGACCCTTCTTATTTTATTGACCACTTTGGCAATCCAAACTATTTTCCCTATTTTAAGGTCAACTGATTATCCATCTTTACTCCAACACAAACCTGAATTCTTTACCATGGAACATCACACGCTCATAAAATTGAGATTGAGATAGGGATATTTTTAGGAGTCCATTATTCTGCCCATCATAGATATGAATAAACATTTCTTCATAGAAAATATACAAATTAATAATAGCACATGAAAAGACATCATCTTTAGTCACTGGGGAAATGGGGATGAAAACCACAATGACATGCTGCTTTGTATCCACTAGAATGGCTTTAATAACAAAAAAAGGACATTGACATATATGGGCACAGAGGCAAAGAAATTGGAATGCTCATTCATTCAAAGCTGGGGAGAATATAAAATAATGCATCACTTTGGCAAATGGTATGAGAATTTCTCAAAAAGTTAAACAGAGTTTTCATATGACCCAACAGTTCCATTCCTAGGTGTATTTCAGGAGTATTAAAAATATGTCCACACAAAAATCTGTGCATGAATGTTTAGAGCACATTATTCATAATGTTAATATCACTGAATTTTACACTTTAAATGTGTATAAGTTTGTTATGTATAACCAAAAAGAATTTAAAAAAATCAAAGATGGAATAAAATATGTAATTTTTATGGCATGTAAGTTATATTTCAATAAAGCTGTTATTCTAAACAGAATAATTTTACCACATTTATAAATAGTCAAAGGCCACTTCACTAGTCCATGCACATCACAGTTCTCCGGTGTCCACCATACTTCTTGTATTCACATTTTTACTAATTTGAAAATTATATGTGCTGGAGAAATCCAGAATCATAGAGGGTTAAAAATATTATTAGGGAAATAGCTATCACATTTGTTTTGAAAGACACGCATGCTGTTGGAGGAAAAAAAAATCATTTCATGGATTAAAGAGGCTTGGACTAAAAATCTAGGAAACAGTTCAAAAGAAAATATTTTGTATAATGTGTTTACCATTTGCTGTTATTCTATAAAAACTGATTAAATCTATCCATACTGGGGGAAATCAAACTAATGAAGCAGTGAGAGATATAAATAGGAGCTACATGTATATAAACGTGTATACAATAGTTCTTGATTGCAATTAAAAGAAAGCTTCCATCAAGAACGTTATGAGTTCTGCAGCGGAGGAAAGACAATGACATAACAAAGGTAAAACTGACAGTACTCATGTTTACTGTTTAGAGTAGGATTTGACAAACTTTTTCTTGTAAACTACCAGACATTAAATATTTTAGGCTTTGGGGAGGCTGAGAGTATAGCTCAGTGGGTTCAAACCCAAGCAGCAAAAATAATAATAATAATAATAATAATAATAATAATAATTAAGCTTTATGGACCATCTTCTCAAAACTCCTCAACTTTGTCTTTGGAGCATGAAAACAGCTTTAGACAGTAAGTGAAAAAAATGAGTGGCTACGTTCCAATAACACTATTTACCAAGACAGACATTGGGTCAGATTTGACCTTCAGACCATTACCTTCCAACCCCTGGCTTAGAGGATCTGGTAAAGAGTTGTCTGAATAACAGTTATGCGTAAAATAGCCCCTGACATCCAGAAGCTGTCCTAGTGTCCATGGGAATGCCTTGGTCAGTTCTCTTTCTGCTTTGCATCAGCAGTACAAGTCTCAGACTAAATAAGTATCACCACTTTCAAATTTCAAAATTCTTCTCAGTCTTTAAAGTCTCCTATGAAGACCTTTCTATCTGGCTGTAAGTAATCATACTCTGTTCTCTGAGTTTTTATATCACTGTGGTATAGCTCTATTTTAACATATTCTACATTCTTATGTCATAGATCTGTATATGTCTTACATATACATAAGACATTGTATATGTCTTACAATTCTGTACTACATTAAAAGCTAGAAGCAATAACTATGTTTTATACATCTTTAACTTCCTTAGAATATAAAATGATTTTCCTGACATGTGACAAGTACTTAATTATAGATTCTCCATGACAACACATATGAAAGTGTTCATAACAAGTACTAGTAAATAATAAGAGATACACTTTATAAACATTGGTACAAAAACATGCTTTTTAATCCTCTACATAGCATTGCAGCAGACCTTAAATTGTTTGAAGCAATATGGAAAGAAAGAAAAATTACCTTACCTGGATACATCCTTCATCTATCTTGCCCTTTTCAGGATCAATTTTAAAATGTGCAGTTTTTTGAAAATGGTATGTCACAGGAAGGGATTTAGATCGATTTTGTACAATGCACAGAATGTCTGAACGTTCACCCACGAAACAAGGTGTAAAATTAAGGACTTTTCCTGGATCAAAATGTAACAAGACAGGAAGTCCTGAGCCAGTCAGTGCTAATTCCATTTTCTGAAATTGATCACCTGGAAAAGCAACAATAGCTATTGAATATAATAAAAAGTGGGGAATCCAGAATATATTTACTTAGTACATATAGTGTCATTTAAAGGACTTGATGAGAAATAGGTAGCTCACTGAGATTTTTTACTCAAAAAAATTATTCAGTGCCTTCTCTGCACCAGGCACTTGTCTGGCTGGGCCTTGGGTCTACAACAGTGACTATAAAAGCCTTGTTCTCACATACTTTACATTCTAGTGAGGTGATATTGATAATAGACAATCAAGTAAGTACACTTTTTTTTATAGAGGACAGGTGCTATTGGTAAAGATAAAGTAGGGTAAGAAAGATTGACTACAAAGTCTTGGGGATGCTATTTTATGTAAAAATGTCAAAAAGGCCTCTCTGGAAGAAAATCGCATGAACATCCAGAAAAGTCTATTCTAGGCAGAAAGAAGAGAAAATACAAACACTCTTAGGTAGCAACTTTGGTGGCAGTTTAAAAAAACCCTAAGGAAACAAATATAGCTAGGGGAAAGGAGTAGAAGAATGATGAGAAATGGTCATACTTCAGATAGATTTTTGAGGGTAGAATAAGATTTGCTTACAGAATGGATATAAGAAAGTGATAAAGGATGACACTACTAATTTTTTGGCCTGAGCAATGAAGTGATGGAGTTGCCATTTCCTGAAACAGAAAACATTGAAGAAGCAGGTGGGTTATGGGGAAATCAGGAATTTCATTTGGCACATATTAAGATTGAGAGGCCTTCTAGATAATCTGTTATCATTCTGATCTTTAATGTCCCCTGAAAAGCTCATGTATTAGATATTACAGCTATGTTTAGAGGTGAAATTATTAGATTACGAGAACTGAAACCTTATCAGTGGATTAATTCATTTCATGGATTACTAATTTGAATGGACAACCAAGTGTACTGGGTGATAATTGTAGGCAGGTAGGGCATGGCTGGGAGCATGACTTTGGGGATTATTTATCCCTGGAATCTACCCTCCATGCCCCCCTCCCTCTTCTTCCTCCCTTCCTCTCTCTCTCACCCTGCCCTCCCCTTTCAGGTTCTGGTGAACTTATGCTTTCCTCTACTACATCCTTCCACCATCATGTTCTGCTTCACCTCAGGCCCACAGCAATTGAGCCAGCAGACCATGACTTGAACCTCTAAAACCATGAGCCCAAAATAAACTTGTCCACCTCTAAGTTCTTCTTGTCAGGTATTTTGTTCACAGCCACAAAAAGTAGACTAACACAATATCCTAGTAGAATTACCTAGTAGGCCACTTAAAGTGTTTACAAGCTTAGAGTAAAGATGAAGGAGGAAAGATGGGATACTTGAAGAAAGAATAAAAGGTGTGTGATATTCATCTTAGATTGTGACAAACAATGAATGGAGAAACACAGTAGGAATATCAAATATCTTAAAGAGTCCATTTGGTTAGTGGTTACATTTAACTTTTTCTCCAGCACAATTGGCTTCCCACATGCAGATCTGGAGTAGAAAAAAAACTGGAATTTAATAGGATTAGAATACTTCCACTCATTCAATATGGGGAAAGAAAGATTTAAATGTATTTGGAAAATAGTGATTAAAATAATGGGATAATGGAATATTAATTGGGTGGGAATAAACATGAACTTTTGAGACATAAGAAATAAGATAGAAACTATGGATTATAGTCTTTAGTTTTATAAACAGCAATATAAGTAGAACCTAAAGAGCTGTATTTCAGACAACCCGATCCTGGGAAGATGGCCGACAGGAGGGAGGTGCTCTCTGAACACAGGTGCTAAAAGACTCTAAGTGGGAAGTTTGAACGCGTTACTAGCAATTCTATTACAACTGTAAGGGAGCCAAGACATTCGTGCACCTCTGAACAGTGAAATACAACGTTCTCCGGACCATGACAAGCAGGGGCAGAGTCACAGTGGTCCACAGTCCGAAGCAGCACTGTCTGCGCTGCAGGCAGGCACAGCTGCCCGATACCATCTCGGCAAGGAGACATCCACCCATCAGCTTTGAAACCCATCGGCAAGGAGGGTTAGAAAGAAGCTGAGAGGTGTGGGCGGTGTCCACGTAGAGCTCTTTAGCACAGCTTGCCAAGCCGATCCTGCACTCTCTGGACTGACACAAGGGTCTGCAGAGCTGCTGATGAGTGTGGGAGGAGAGCACTGCCATCTTTGAGAAGTACAGTGGCTGACCCAGACAAAGGGGAAAAGACAGAAAGGAAGAACAGTACAGACATCCAGGGAGCCACCAACGCTCTGAAAACAACGCACACCTGGGTGAGGCTCCGGTAACCAGCAGGGGAGGGCGTGTCTGAGACCAGCACAGCGGCCACAAGAAGCTACAACTGTGTGTGGGCGTGGGGAAAGGGTGCCTTCTGGAGGGTCCCCTTCCCGGTGCCATTCATCTGCTGACACACACAACCCCCATGAGCCACTCTTCCACTGAGCCATTCTGCCACTGGCCTAAGGTGCAGCCTTGACTCCACTAACAGGATGGCACACTGTCTAGATGTGATCCGATACACTTGGGCTTAAACTGGAAAGGAAAAAAGAGGGGGGCTTCCCAGGGCCCGTTTTGCTTGAGACTTGGGGTTCAAATTTTTGTTGTTGTTGTTGTTGTGGTGGTGGTGGTGGTTTGCTTGTTTTATTGCTTTTTGGGGTTTTTATTTGTTTGTTTTTATTTTTCTTTTTTTGGCTTTGTTTTGTTTTGCCTTTTTTTTTTTTGCATTGATTATCAGTATGTTTGTTTGCTTCTGCTCCTTTTTTCTTTCCTTCTTTTCTTCCTTCTCACTTTTGCATCTTTTCTTCCTCCTTCATCTTTCATGTTTACACCCTCCCAGTGCATACTAAACAGAAGCAAAATCAAGTTATATGCAGAACTTGGGATTTCTAGAACAGGCGCAATTGAACTGGATAGCAAAGAGGTGTTATATATAGTTTACTCTCTATTTTCTTGATTCTCTCTCTACTCTCTCACACCAATTTCTACTCTTTTATCTTTTTTTTTTCTTTTCCATCTTACTTTATATATAAATTGGTCTTTCCACCTAATTATCTACTCTATTCTCTTTCTTCTCTCAATTACCGATTCTAAACCACTTCCACTAAACCACCTCAATAGAACTCCCTTTTCATACATTCCAAGAAAGAACAATTCAAGACATTTCCTTCTTCCTAAACATAACACCTCTGTATTCAATAGTTGAAGCTATAAAACCCCATCAGAAGTGTACAGAGTAAATTGGAAATAATATCTGGGTTAACCGAATATGTACGTTGTGATCAAACTTGGATTTTCTGAATAGAAAGTGTTAGGTTTTAAAGTGTAAAGGAATTATAAGGGGATCTGATAGCATTGTACTACAGGAACAACATAAGGCTTTAAGGTAAAATAGAAATAGTCAAGGTCCCACAGTGCAGGAAGAAAAGACACACAAGCAACATGAAAAAACAAAGGAAGAAAGTGACACAAACAAATCAAGATACCTCATCAGTAGATTCCACGGCAAACACAGTTGGTCAAATGCCAGAGATGGAATTTAGAAATTACATATTCCAAATGTTTATGGAACTTAAGAATGAACTCAAAAATGAGATGAGGGAGCAAGTACAGGAGGCAAAAGATCATTTTGACAAAGAACTCCAAAAACAAATATAGGAAGTAAAAGATTTCTTCAATAGGGAAATAGAGGCTCTAAAGAGAAACCAAACAGAAATTCCAGAAATGAAAGAAGCAATAAACCAAAATAAAAGTTCAATTGAAAGCATCTCCACAGAGAAGACCACTTGGAAGAAAGAACCTCAGACAATGAAGACAAAAATATATGTCCTAGAGAAGAATTTAGACTATACAGCAAAACTCATTGGAAATCAAGAACATAACATCCAAGAATTATGGGATAGCATAAAAAGACCAAACTTAAGAGTGATTGGCGTAGAGGAAGGGGCAGAGTTTCAAGCCAAAGGAATGAGTAATTTATTTAATGAAATAATTACAGAAAATTTTCCAAACTTGAGGAATGAATGGGAAAACCAAGTTCAAGAGGCATACCGAACACCAAACAAACAAAATCTCAACAGATCCACACCAAGACACATTATAATGAAAATGCCTAATATACTGAGCAAGGAGAGAATACTAAAAGCCACAAGAGAAAGGAAGCAGATTACATATAGGGGAAAACCAATCAGACTATGTTCAGATTTTTCAACCCAGACCTTAAAAGCAAGAAGATCCTGGAATAGCATATTTCAAGCTCTGAAAGAAAAGGGATGTCAACCAAGAATCTTATATCCAGCAAAATTGACCTTTAGATTCGAAGATGAAATAAAAACCTTCCACAACAAGCAAAAGTTAAAAGATTTCACAACTCGAAATCCAGAACTTCTGAACATCCTGGGCAACATTTTTCATGAAGAAGAAGAGAAAGATAACGAAAGTCAACAAAGGGAGATATTAAACTAAGGGAAATACCAACCAGAAGAGAAATCAAATCAAGATAAAGACCATAATTCAAATAAAAATGGATGGGAATAAAAATCACATCTCAATAATAACCCTGAATTATAATGGCCTAAACTCGCCAATCAAAAGACACAGATTATCAGAATGGATTAAAAGAAACGATCCAACAATTTGCTGTCTCCAAGAAACACACCTCATAGAAAAAGACATCAACAGACTGAAAGTGAAAGGCTGGGAAAAGTCTTATCACTCGCATGGCCTGCGAAAACAAGCAGGGGTTTCCATGCTCATATCAAATAAGGTAGACTTCAAACCAAAACTAATCAAGAGGGACAAAGATGGATATTTCTTACTACTTAAGGGAACCATTCATCAACAGGATATAACAATCATAAATCTATATGCTCCAAATAATGGAGCACCTACATTCATCAAACAAATGCTTCTCAAGTTCAAGAGTAAAACAGACCACAACACAGTTATTCTAGGGGACTTCAACACACCTCTCTCACCAATGGATAGATCATCCAAACAAAAGCTAAACAAAGAAACTTTAAGCCTCCTTAAAACAATTAACAACTTAGACCTAACGGACATATATAGAATATTTCATCCCTCACTAAATGAATACACTTTTTTTTCTCAGCAGCACATGGCTCCTTCTCCAAAATAGACCAAATATTAGGTCATAAGGAAACTCTCAGCAAATATGAAAAAATAGAGATACTACCCTGCATTCTATCAGACCATAAAGGGATGAAATTGGAAATCAATGACAAAACAAGGATTAAGAAAAACTACTCCAACAACTGGAAGCTAAACAACATGCTACTGAATGAACAAGGGGTTGAAGAAGACATCAAAAAGGAGATTAAAAAATTCCTAGAGGTAAATGAGAACACAGATACAACGTATAGAAATCTCTGGGACACAAAATTCATTGCACTGAGTTCATTCCTTAAGAGGAAAAAAAAACCAACAAATAAATGACTTAACATCACACCTCAAAGCACTAGAAAAAGAAGAACAGACCAACACCAAGAGCAGTAGAAGACAGGATATAATTAAAATCAGAGCAGAAATTAGTGAAATTGAGACTAAGGAAACCATTCAAAGAATTGACAAAACTAAAAGTTGGCTCTTTGAAAAAATAAACAAAATTGACAGACCCTTAGCAATGCTAACAAAAAGAAGAAGAGAAAAAACTCAAATTACTAACATTCATGATGAAAAAGGGAATATCACAACAAACACCTCAGATATACAGAAGATAATTAGAAATTACTTTGAAAACTTATATTCTAATAAAACAAAAATATTGAAAACATCGACAGATTTCTTGAGTCATATGATTTGCCTAAACTGGAAACGGAGGTTATACACAACTTAAACAGACCGATTACAAGCAAAGAAATAGAAGATGCCATCAAAAAGCTACCAACAGCCGGGCGCGGTGGCGCACGCCTGTAATCCCAGCACTTTGGGAGGCTGAGGCAGGAGGATCGCGAGTTCAAAGCCAGCCTCGGCAATGGCGAGGCACTTAGCAACTCAGTGAGACCCTGTCTCTAAATAAAAAAATATAAAAAAAGGGCTGGGGATGTGGCCCAGTGGTCGAGTGCCCCTGAGTTCAATCCCCGGTACCACAAAAAAAAAAAAAAAAGCTACCAACAAGGAAAAGTCCAGGACCTGATGGGTTTACAGCCGAGTTCTATAAGACTTTCAAAGAAGAACTAATACCAATGTTCTTCAAACTATTTCAAGAAATAGGAAAAGAGAGAGTTCTTCCAGACTCTTTCTATGAGGCCAATATCACATTAATTCCAAAGCCAGGCAAAGACACATCCAAAAAAGAAAACTTCAGGCCCATATCTTTAATGAACATAGATGCAAAAATCCTCAACAAAATCCTGGCAAATCGGATACAAAAACATATCAAAAGGATTTTGCACCATGATCAAGTGGGGTTTATTCCAGGGATGCAAGGCTGGTTCAACATTTGGAAATCAATAAACATAATACATCACATCAATAGACTTAAAGACAAAAATCATATGATCATCTCAATAGATGCAGAAAAAGCATTTGGCAAAATTCAACACCCCTTTATGTTCAAAACACTGGAAAAACTAGGAATATCAGGAACATATCTCAACATTATAAAAGCTATTTATGCAAGGCCCCGAGCTAACATTATCTTAAATGGAGAAAAATTGAAAGCATTCCCTCTAAAAACTGGACCAAGACAGGGATGCCCCCTTTCACCACTGCTATTTAACATAGTACTGGAAACTCTGGCCAGAGCAATTAGACAGACAAAAGAAATTAAAGGGATCAAGATAGGAAAAGAAGAGCTCAAATTAGCACTATTTGCTGATGACATGATAATCTACCTAGAAGACCCAAAAAACTCTACCAGAAAGCTTTTACAACTAGTAAATGAATTTGGCAAAGTTGCTGGATACAAAATCAATACACATAAGTCAAAGGCATTTTTGTACATCAGCTACAAAGACTCTGAATGGGAAATGATGAAAACTACCCCATTTACAATAGCATCAAAAAAAAAAAAAAATACCTGGGAATCAACCTAACGAAAGAGGTGAAAGACCTCTATATCGAAAATTATAGAACACTAAAGAAAGAAATTATAGATGAACTCAGAAGATGGAAAGACCTACATTGCTCTTGGTTAGGTAGAATTAATATTGTCAAAATGTCCATACTACCAAAAGCATTATACAGATTTAATGCAATTCCAATCAAAATCCCAATGTTATTCTTCAAAGAAATAGAAATAGCAGTCATGAAACTCATCTGGAAAAATAAGAGACCCAGAATAGCCAAAGCAATCCTGAGCAAGAAAAGTGAAGCAGGGGGCATCACCATACCGAATCTTAAATTATACTATAGAGCAATATTAACAAAAATAGCATGGTATTGGCACCAATACAGACTGGTGGACCAATGGTACAAAATTGAGGACACAGAGATTAATATATATAATTTCAGCTATCTTATATTAGACAATGGTGCCAAAAGTGTACAGTGGAAAAAGGATAGCCTCTTCAACAAATGGTGCTGGAAAAACTGAAAATCCATATGCAACAAATTGAAATTAAACCCTTATCTCTCACCATGCACAAAACTCAATTCAAAGTGGATCAAGGACCTAGGAGTTAGACCAGAGACAATATGCCTAATAGAAGAAAAAGTAAGCTCCAATTTCAATATGTCGGATTAGGCCCCAAGTTCCTTAATAAGAATCCTGTAGCGCAAGAATTACTACCAAGAATTAATGAATGGGATAGATTTAAACTAAAAAGTTTCTTCTCAGCAAAAGAAACAATCAGTGAGGTGAATAGAGAGCCAACTAATTGGGAACAAATATTTAATTCATGCACATCAGACGAGGACTGATTTCTAGAACATATAAGAACTCAAAAAACTTTACACCAAAAAAACAAATAACCCAATCAATAAATGGGCTAAGGAATTGAGAAGACACCTCTCAGAAGAAGATACAGGATTAATCAACAAATACAAGAAAAAATGTTCAACATCGCTGGCAATTAGAGAAATGCAAATCAAAACTACTCTTAGATTTCACTTCACTCCAGTCAGAATGTCAGCTGTCAAGAACACAAGCAACAATAAATGTTGGAGAGGATGTGTGGAAAAAGGCACACTCATACATTGCTGGTGGGACTGCAAAATGGTGCAACCATTATGGAAAGCAGTATGGAGATTTCTTGGAAAACTGGGAATGGAACCACCCTATGACCCAGCCATCCCACTCCTGGGTCTATTCCCAAAGGACTTAAAAACAGCATATTACAGTGACACAGCTATCTCAATGTTTGTAGCTGCGCAATTCACAATAGCTAGGTTGTGGAACCAACCTAGATGTCCCTCAGTAAATGAGTGGATTAAGAAAATGTGGTATATATGCACAATGGAATTTTACTCAGCAATAAAATAAAATAAATTAATGGCATTTGCAGGTAAATGGATGAAGTTGGAAGACATAATGCTAAGTGAAGTTAGTCAGTCTCAAAAATCCAATTTCCAAATGTTTTCTCTGATATAAGGAGGCTAGTTCAAAGTATTGTTGGATGGGGGGGTACACAGGAGGACTAGAGGAACACTAGAATGGTCAAGGGGAAGGAGGGGAAGGGAGGGAGCAAGGGGGGAAAGAGGGGGAGAAAAGGAAAAAAAAAGAAAAAGAAAAGGTGGTTGAATGAGATGGATATCATTTTCCTAAATGCATGATTAAAGACCTGAATTGTACGAATATACTTTGTATACAAACAGTTGTATGTAAAAAGATGCTAAATACATGCACTATGAGTTGTACATATTAAAAATTATAAAAATTTAAAAAATGAGACAAAAAAAGTTGTATTTCTTCACTGACACTCTTACTGGCTGATTCTAGATTCTAAATTACCTTTTAAGGTAAACCTAGCATCTCCATTACTAGCTATTCAAAGTTAAATTAACCTGTAAACTTCACACAAATGTTCTATGATTGGCATCTTTCAATATCACAAACCATAATAAAATTCAGGATAGTAATAAATTTCTGTCCTTGGAACACAGTTGAAAGTTGCTCAAAATCACTTGTATTGACTTGCATATCTTCTAGACTTTTGAATTTCCTAAGTGTCCAGGATGAGCCTACCCCTTCTTAGGCATAGTTTATTTTTCTGGATTTTATCCCTAACCTGATCTGTCTTGCTGAAGTGATTCCAAGTCCTGTTCCATCTTTTTGCTTACTACAACCAGCCCAATATTAACTGAGAATATAAAAATTTTAATATCTTCACGTGTGGCCTACAAAACGTATGCCCTTATCAGTATCCTATGACAAAATACAACACCTATTTACTACATCTCTATGTCCTTGTCTTTGAGAGTTATCATATAGAGTCTGAGAGAGCTGAAGGTCTGATAGAAATGGAATGAGTCCTTTGTTCCCATAGCAAGCCCTAAGAACAAACCTAGGGATACATTGAAAACTAAAAACAGTTGTTTTTTTTAATTCCTCCAACTCTCCAGTATCATGTGTATCTAATGTCATTTTAAAATTATAAAGTTATCTTAATTCTAACCTAGAAAATTAGTATGTAAATGATTCCAAGGTTGATTTCATTCTTAAGATGTGCCAAGTCACTTAAATATGCTTCTATTTTCATTCAGTCTAATAATTACAATTTTATTAAAGTGCCTCTACAAATATTGATGTCAAATTTTTAAACAATTTTAATTGCTATACATTTGATGGTTTTATTAATTTTATACTTACTTTTGATGGTTTTATAGTTATCATCTCTCAAAAATCCATCTTTACTTCCTATAGATTCAAATCTCAAAAAGACAACATAGTCTTGCCTGTGTGAAGGGTCAACATCCTTTTTACCATCACTTACTAGCCTATAAAAATTATAATCAATCAGTTATTTTTAAAGCAAAGGTGATATATGTTACCACCTCTCAAAGAAAAATATCAACTCAATCCTTAAATCTATGCAAGCAAATGAAAGTTAATAGAAATATAACTGCTATCCATTTTCCAAAATTACTGAACAGATACAGGGACTTGACAAAAGAAGGCCACAAAGTACAAAGTTCAGAAAAATGAGTTCATGCCAATATTTCTAAGACAAGAGTAACTTAAATGCACTAAGTCATCAAGATCTACCTCAAATGCCACTTTCTCTGTAAAGGATTTTCTTTCCAGGCATAATTCATTGCTGACCAAGGACTCTGATCAATTTTCTATAATAGTCTATCTCATCCTTGGGAGTAACTGAAAACTTCTGCTACATATTTTTCTCCCCCAGGTAACTAAATGCATATTGCCAGCAAACTTCTTATTTATGGACAGCAAGAAATTTTGAGAACAAGATTTATAAGAGTTAAACCTTGTTAGAGAAAAAGAAAGAAAGGGTGGAAAGATAGGAAGTAGGATCAAAGAGAGATGGGTTACATTATGTGCCTTACCTAGAGGTTAGCTCTTCCGGCAGTTGATTCACAAATACATAGAAAAATGCTGTGTAAGATGAAGTTGGAATGCAAATGGTGTGTTCAAACACATTTGACTAAGATTTCAAATCATATTCATACCTATGGGTCCATGCCAAACTCTCAAAGTTAATATGCTGCCATGTTAAAGAATATTTGGAATTTAAAAGATTGTGTATTAAAAAATTTAAAAGATTGTGTATTACAGGCAATTGAGCCTGTAATCCCAGAAACTTCGGAGGCTGAGGCAAGAAGAGTGCAAGTTCAAAGCCAGCCTCACCAATTTAGTGAGGCCCTAATCAATTTAGTAAAACCCTGTCTCAAAATAAAAAATTTAAAAAAAGGGCTGAGGTATGTCTCAGTGGTTAAGCACCACTGAGTTCAATCCTCAGTAACCACCCCACCCCAAAAAAAGGCAATTAGGCAATTGATATCACCAAGTGACTCTACTGCAACAATAAAAGTCCATTGAATATTATCCTTTCACAAATACGAATAAACATACTGACACACACTGCAGCATACCAAGGTGTCACTGCAATTGCTACTATATATTAAAAGTAGCACTTCCAAAAATCTTTCCAGTCTAAATAATAAAACCAAGAACATGACACTGAAAAAAAAAAATGTATTGGTCTAAGTATCAAAAGTCTGTATGCATTTCAGAAAACAGTGTGGTTAATCCCAGCAGGTACTATATGTTTAATACTTATGATACTCAGTCATCAAGGATTCTGCCCTTCCATGAGTACCACATCCTATTTGGAGGCATCTCTACATACTGCATATACCTGACTATTTTTACAGGGACAACAAGTTCTGGACTGCACAAATCAGTTTGTGGCTATAGTGGGAAAACAAACAAAAAACAAACTGGGCACTACCACCATTGCATTTCCACAAGGTCTAGAGTGATTTTTTTTAATTTAACATGAAATATTTAGTACTATATTCACAAATATTGGATGTTATGTGCATATATAAATACACCATTGTGAATTCCAGCTTTATGTGTATCTATAAAGCATCAATCAAAAATAAACAAATGAGTGAAAGGAAGACCAGTACAGTAAAGGCGGGAGAATAGAGAGAGGGAAAAGGGGAGGAAAGAGGAGTGCCAGTACTGCAAGAGTAAATCAAATTCCATGCATGTATAATTTTGTCAAAATGAATACAACTATTAAGTATGACTATGATTTACTAGTAAAAGAAAATTATTGGAAATAATATTAAACATGCTGGAAATATTTAGAACAATAACAAGAAATATCTGATTTATACCTTCAGGCAAGCTTTATTATGACAGTATTAAAATCAATTTGGTTAAAGTGTAGCTAACATAATATCCATTACCACTTGATGATATTATAATGGAATAAATTTTTGGGCTTACTTACTTTGGGCTGAAACAAAATGTAATTATGACCTTTTGATAAGGTAGTAAAGTCCCTTCATTTGGGACACAGGAGATAAAATTGGTAATATCTATATTCTTTATTTTGTGTAAGTAGGTGAGATTATTTAAAGCAACATCTGTTCTTTGTTGAATATTTGTACCCTGTAACATAAAATCAGAATAAAAGCATATAAAAGGCAAATCACAAAATATTTTAAGAGGAGCTCATAAAACAATCATTGAAATTTTAGAATCAAAATAGAGAATATCTGTCTTTAAAATAACACATACCTAAATTTGACTAAGTAAGGCACATGATAAAATTTAAAGGATATTGAAACTTTGATGAGAACAAAAATCACTACAATTAGTCACTGATCCATAATACTCAACTGGTTTACTTTGGATACACATTATTATAAATGTTAGCTTAATTTACTAAATTTTTTAAGGTTAACCTGGGATACACATGAAATCACACCTATCTGCCCATGTTAAAATACATTTAGCATAATTAAATAGCTTGTGGTTATTAGTAGATTCAGAACAACCTGTTTTAAATCATAATATCTGCTATGCCATTTACTGTTGTGCCATTTACTTACTGCTTCTTCTCCAACAGAATCATCTTGAAGTATTGCCACCCAATTTATGGATTCTGGGCTATTATTATATAGAACTGCCTGTTCAATTTTTGATGTTCCAAAGTAAACAGAACCAAAGCGTATGCATTCCAACTTTTTATCACTGTTCACATTAAACAATTCAATAATCTGTTCAACTACATGAGCTTTGATATTGAAGAGTATATCAGGACGTCCTTGCAAACTCACTCTACAGGATAATAAAATATACACATGTATAAATATTTTATTAGAATTCAATGTACTTTATTTTTCTCCTAAATGCATGGATAAAATTTTACAAAAATCATATTATAATTAAAATTCAGTAGCCAAAGATCGATTTATTTCACATATGTGCCAAAGGTTGACAGGTACCCCTGTCTGAATCTATACAGTGGAATGGCATGTGTGCAACCTAGTTAATTGTCTACTGGAAACAACAAAGTTGGAAAACAAACTCATAAACTGACCCCAGAAAGAATTCAATGGCATATACATATCATCAATGATTTAATTAATTCTAGAATTAGATGATTTATATGATTACCTCTAGCTCTAGAATTCTGAGCTAACTCAATCCACACTTCAAGTCTAATAGCCAATCTCATGCATATTCTAACACCTCAATTCCCTACCATATAAAGTATCTCAGCACAACCCAACTACTTTACTGAAAAGAATATTTCCCATAAAACCATAAAACTCCCCATATTAATTTCAATGATCTTTTACAGCTGCATTTCCATATTTATCCCTCTCTGGCATAAATGCAATCTTTTTAATCTAGTCCCATCTATAACATGAATAACTGGCTACTCCCCATGTATCAACTAAGCCCTTATTGTAAATCACAGCCAATAACATTGGGCATTGTTAATCTCATCTATTTATGCCTCTATCCTCCTTTAGCTTCCCTGATACCATATTTCCTGGTTTTCCTTCTAAAATCACTTATTACCTACCTTCTCATTCTAAGACTTGGATCCTTTGTAAACTCCATGTACAGTGATATTTCGCTCCTGCCTTTTCACACTTTACTTTCCTTCTTAGAATTATTCTTAATACCTTCCTGTTTCATCTACTACTTAATACACTTGAAGTCAGAATTAAATAGGCAATCTGTATAGATAAATGGAGTCAGGTCAGATAAATTTTGAGTTAGTCCCAGGAAGTTGGAGACTGTCCCCTGAGGGATTGAAATGTTAATTCCTTCAGAGCCCTTCCTCCACTTTTATCAAGAAACTGCCCCTGCTCTAACCTGTTTCTAAGGTAGCCAGTCCCAGGAATTGAGCCTCCCTACAGGGAGCTACACAGTTGTTAATTAATGTGTCCTGGGCTGCACCATCCTGCCCTTCCCCCTTCAGCCCACCTGTTTCCCCACCTTTTGGCCATTCCACCTAGCATTCCTGGGCCTAGTGATGCACACAGGAAGAAGAAAGATAAGGGGAAGAGGGCTGGAGAACAAAAGAAGCTTGGACATATATAAAGGGCAGAACACCTTGCTTCTGGGGATACCAGGATACCAAGCTATGACCCCCCCTTCTCGCTCCCATGAGAAGTCTATGTTACTGCTTTTTAAATAAACCCCTGCTTTATATGCTTGCCTCGGCGTGCTCCTCTAATATTCAAACTTCAACATTTTGGGGAGCAGAACTCATCACCTGCAGTATCACACTGATGACAGTTCACCCAATATATCTAGACTAAACTACTTTCTCAGACTCAAGACAAGGGAATGTAATAGGTCTCAGTCAGTTCTACCAGTATTCTGAAAAGCAACTCAATCCCAAAATGTCAAATCTGAACTTAAGATCTTCTCCTAGACATGTTCTTTCTTTTGTCTTTTCTTTCTACAATCAGTCATTAACTGGTGAAATTTACCTCCTTAACATATCTCTCATCACATTTTTCTCAATCCTCCCAATTTGTACCTTAGCTCGGGCTTTATCATTTTCTTCTTGCTTTATTATAATTTCCAGTCAGACTGCCTACTCCACATTTGTACCCTGATCTGTTTTGTACACTGCTACCTGGATAACCTTTCTAAAATGCAAACTAATCAAGACATTCCCATCCTAAGGCTTCATAGCCTTCACAATAAAACCTATGCTTCTAGCCGGGCGTGGTGGCGCACGCCTGTAATCCCAGCACTTTGGGAGGCTGAGGCAGAGGATCGCGAGTTCAAAGCCAGCCTCAGCAATGGCGAGGTACTTAGTAACTCAGTGAGACCCTGTCTCTAATAAAATACAAAAAAGGGCTGGGGATGTGGCCCAGTGGTTGAGTGCCCCTGAGTTCAATCCCCGGTACCAAAAAAAAAAAAAAAAAAAAAAAAACCTATGCTGCTTCTATCAGGATTCACAAAATTTCCTCTCACATTTATGACCATGGTCCTCAGTAAGAAATATATTTTACATTCAATGTAGTCACACTCACACACACACACACACACACACACACACACACAGAAAGAGAGAGGGAAATATGTATAAAACAGCATTTCCCTTACTATGTGAGACACATTCTGATATTTTTTTACTTCATTCTTTTAAGTAGTGGTGATGACCCATTGAACTGTTTGCGCATCCCATTAATGAATGCAGACATACTTCATAAAAAGTTCTGTATCTATGTCATTCTGTTTTTCTGATCTCATTTGGCATTGTTGGCAGAATTACAGCCACCTTCCTTTCCTCCACCCCCACTTTATGAATACTGTTCTTATTCTCAAGAAATAGACACTAGCCCAAGTTAAAACTTACCAGTCTGGAGACGTGCTGGTCTCTCCCTGTTCTCTCATTGAGAGATAGGAGACAACTTACTGGTCCCTGAGATGGTGATGTGCTGGTTTCTCTGTTCTCTCCTTGAGAGATAAAGAGATCTACTAGTTTCCCTGTTCCCTCTTTGAGAACTAGGAAAAACTGCCTGTCTTTGTTCTCGAGAAACAAACTTGCCTTTCACAAAATCAGAGGATGCTTGTTATGACAGTTACCAAGACTAAACCCACCCCTAACACGCAGCCATGATTTTAGCCTATAAATGTAACATTCAAGGGGGAGTCGTTGCTACTTTCTCTCACTTGCTTTTTATCCCAGGTGTGTGTTTGATCAGCCCTGAGCCACTTTTCTTTCAGGCATCACTTTGCATCTCTATTTCTTTGACTCTGCATTGCCTCAGATCCCACAGTATGTAAAACTGCCTTTTCACCTCTAGGATTTTAAGTCTGCTAGTTGCTCTACCAAAAATGACTCCTCTAGCTCACTTTCATCATCAACACTAATCTCCCCTACACACACTGACACAGATACGCCACAATCACAATACTGCTGTTTGCTGGCTAATTCTACCTCATTGATAATTGTTTGGTTCATCTATTACCTTGTAGGTGGAGTCCTTCCCTGATCCACTCCACAAAATTCAAAATAGCAGCTCCTGTTTTGTGAACCAATATGCTATTCTCTATTTCTTCTCATTTCTGAGACCCTGGTGGTTGGTAAATAGTAGCACCTCAATGAATGAATGCTGAGTGAAAGAAAAATAAGCTAATATACAATCAAAGGCACACCTGAAGGGTAAACAGACCCATATTAGAATTAAGAACAATAATATATACTTACTTTGCCACTTCATTTACAACTCTGGGCTGGTCTGCACAGAAATCCACTTTGAGAATCACTGATGACTTAGCTTCCACAATACCATTAGCTGGAGAAATGAGGATGGGTAGTTGGCCCTGGTAGTCTGTTTTAAATATACCTAAGGAGAATAAGAGTAATGGTTTACATATGGACCCTTACAATGCTTCATTCACAGTCTTAGTAGGGGAGAGAGATTACAGAGAAGATAGTCTACTCTTGACCAAGAATAACAGATTTAGCTGTGTTGGATTCTAGGCAGGAGACTACGCCTCCCAGGCAAAAGGCCACACCTCCCCAGGTGCTTTGTGAAAAACTACATTTTCCAAGATGCTCAGCATGGCCAGCAGGTGCCCTGGCCACTACCTCCTGACCTCTGGTAGCCTATAGGGCAAGGACTCACTCCAGGGGGGCTTTCTGACCCCCACTCTACTTAAGCCAGCCCCGGACTGAAATCGCTCTCTGTTCGCGCTTGCCCCTGTTCACGTCCGTCCCCTATTTTCCCTTTTTCTCCCCCTTCCACGCGTGGCCCCTAATAAACTTCTCTTTTATTGAAATGGCATTCCCTGCGTAAGAGACTTTGCCCAAATTCTAACAAGCTGTAACTCCAGATGCCGGGGTAAGCCAACAAACATGAGCCTTGTGTTAGGACTCAAGTCTTATAAATAGCTGAACTATATTATCCACTTACTATATTTAGACATTTATACTAAGAACTTTACATATTTTATTCAATTTAATCCTCAACAATTCTATGATATAGGTTCAATCATTTATCTTCATTTTACAAATATGACACCCAGAAATGTTGAGTTACTCCTTCCAAAGTGCAACAGCTGGTGTGGAAGATTAGATTCTTGACTCCCAATTTTTCACCCTTCTCTGCATTCAAACCCTTACTCTACCATGTACAATGTATGTTTTCCTATCTCCTGACACTGGCTTCTTTGTGTGATTTGCTTTGCCAACAACATATGGATAGAATTAATAGCATGTGTTTTAGTCATCATTTTGCAGCTGGGACTAAAAGACCCGACCAGAACAATTTTAGGGAGGAAAAGTTTATGGGAGGGCTCACAGTTTCAGAGCTCTCAATCCACAGACAGCAGGCTCCATTCCTTGTGGCCCAAGGTAAGGCTGAAAATCATGGCAGCAGAGTGTAGAGGAGGGAAGCAGCTGGATGATGATCAGGGAGCAGAAAGAAATCTCCACTGGCCAAATACAAATATATACCCCAAAGCCACGCCCCCAATGCCAAGGTCCTCCTGCCACACCCAACCTGTCTTCAATTACCACTCAATTAATCCCACCAGGTGACTAATTCACTGATTGGGTTAAAGCTTTCACAGCCTAGTCATTTCTTCTCCAAGCTTTCTTGCATTGTCTCACACATGAGCTTTTGGGGGACACCTCACATCCAAACCATAATGGCATGCCAGTTCCAATCCATATGTATTTCCTTAGGGAAGTGGGAAATGTTTTTCCTGAGTAACTGCTATCCCTTCGGCCTATGCCCCAGAATATGAAAATGTGGAGAAGATCCACCCAGCTGACCCACAGATCTTTAGTGAGAAACAAAACAGCTCAGTTTCCTTGACCTGAAGCAGAGCACCCAGCTGAGCCTAGCCTAGATTTGTCAAGTTCCAGTCAATCTGCATTCATTTAAATGATAATAAAATGCATACCATACTCCCTGGCATACATTGTGTTCAATAAACATTAGCTATTAATGTTATAATTCTTTTTCTACTACCTCTATCCCTCTTTATTTTTGTTTTGTGAACTGCTGTTCCTTTTTTTTTTTTTCTTTTGTACATTAAATGTAAGGTTTCCTTAGGGTTTGCCACACTTTAGCAAGTGCTATCCATGATATTACACTATAAAAATCTATTCAAATAATTGAGGATGATCAGGCAAAGAAGGAAGTGATTGCAGTTTAAAGCATGCTAAAATAATATTTTTTTTCAAGATAAAGATAAAAACTGAAAGACAATAGGGGTATTATTATCCATACCATAAAATCATGAAAGGGAACATGGAGTTCATCAACTTGCAATGTACTAATATTATAGACACCTTAAATAATGAACCATGTCTTTCCAGAAAGAAAAGGTAAACACAACTTCAAAGTCAGGAGAAAACTTAGGATCATTTTTATAAATGGTGAGGAAGAAAATGTATTCAATAATTTTTGGCTGAATCCCTGGATGGTTACTCCATAATAGGCTATCAAAACAAACCATCAAGAAATTGTTATGTGGATAAACTTTGGGGTCTACAAAACCAACATAATATATCCAGCAACACTACCAGAGAGAGAAAAAAACAAAGCTGTAAAAATCATAAAACTTCTGTGTTTTTTCAATGTCTTCTTAAGTATAGATATAAATCTGTAAGCATTTTAACTCTAAAACTATAAAAAATATTTGTCATATGAAATGCTTTTTTAAAATTTATTAAAATCTTCTTTGGTTTTAGGATCTATTTTCTGCAGAAGTGTTTTTCCTAATGAATATACATTACTATTATCATTAATTTGTATATGTACTTGTAGATAATAAGGACTTTATGATACTTCAGAGGCACTAACTACTATGAATATAATACATACTATCAATGTTCGTAATGGTAGAAAAATAATCAAATTCAAGAGTGAGGGGCAAAGTTATAAGAAAATCTGATTAATTGACAGCAATTTGTTTCAGTTTATAAGTTAATAGTTATCATTTCACAGTACTCACTTATAATATACCTTGCCAAGTTAGCACAAATATTACATATAAAATTTTAATACAATACTAAAAGCCAATTTGGATTATTTTTCCAAAAATATATGGACCCAGGTCTGTAGCTTAATTTTATTTCTTTTATTTCATTTAGTAAAATTATATTAAATATTCAATTAAAATTAAATGCATATTTCTCTTTTACCAAGGGCTTTCAGTTGTAACAAAACTACTAAATTTGGTGAGATTTTAGAATAAAAAGGATATATTATTGTGGTTTACACTCTGAAGAACTATCAAGGAACAATAGTTAAGCGAAATTCTGAACAGTAAAATTGTACAAATAAAACTCTCAGTTGGGGCTGGGGTTGTGGCTCAGTGGTAGAGTCCTTGCCCAGCATGTGTGAGGCACTGGGTTCGATTCTCAGCACCGCATACAAATAAATGAATAAAATAAATGTCCATCAATATCTAAAAAATATTTTTTAAAAAAATCTCTCAGTTGTATATCATTGCTTTAAAGTATAATCACAGTCCACAGGACCATGTGGTCCATAATCACTTGCAATGAGAGAGTCACAATGGAGTAAGACTATAAATGAGCCTAATATTTCATCATCTCACAGGCACTGGACATTCAATCATTTAAAAACTCAAAACACTGTAAGATAATAAGCAATAGTCAATGAAAAACAATTATCAGTTTTATTTTTTTCACACCCTAGGAAAAATTCAGTAATGTGATAGATCACCTTTGTCTTAATAATTCCCAATGATCAATCAGGCAGCCCCAGATAACTACCATGGTTAGTAGAAAAGACTTTTGGAATTAAGATCTGGTTTATGTATTCCATAAGCAATGTCAAAGAGAAATTCCTCTCCTGTTTAGCACTAAAAGAGGATAAATACTGAGTGCCTAGGATGAGCCAGATACCATGCCACAATTTTAAGGTGAACATAATTAACAATCATACATTGTAGTAGTTTCAGTTTATAAATAATCTAAAATTCAACAAAAAAGACTTGTCTCAGATCACACAGATAGTAAGGCACTGTGCCCTAATTCTGTCATTAGATGGTGCTAAGGACAATGTCACCTCTATGACACCTTCCTCCCTCCTTTTCTCAGGGCAATCACCAAGCATCTGAGAGTCAGGTTGTATCAATCAGTATCATAAGAAGGCAGGTTCATTTTTTCTGAATTATCACATTATCTGCCCTTTACAGTCATACTATTTAAGGGCTTTTGGTTTGAACTATTTCAAATGATCGGCATATTTTTGGTGATTCAGAAAACCTATTAATAAAACAAGGCATACATTTAAAAATGGCCCATAATGAGGGGGAGGGGTGTGGGGAGAATGGAACTTTGGGCAAAGGGGAGTAAGGTAAAGGGAGGGGGCATGGGAGTAGGAAAGATGGTGAAATGAGATGAACATCATTACTCTAGGTACATGTGGTGTGACTCTACATCGTGTACAACCAGAGAAATGAAAAGTTGTGCTCCATTTGTGTATAATAAATCAAAATGCATTCTGCTATCATGTTAACTAATTAGAACAAATAAAATAAATAAATAAAAATAAAATAATTCCAATACTTCCAAAATTGTAAGTGAATTTATATGACAAAAAGTATTTACCTGGAGCTTTGCCATGGTTAATAATTCTAACCTCTTTAAAATACACTTTACTGTTGGCAACTAATGTGCCGAAATCAACAAATGACGCAATTTCTAATTCACAGGATGGAATCAACCTAAGAGAGGAGAAAAGAGGACCACACAATTAATTTTAACAATCGTACAAATTCACAGTTTAATCCATAAGGGGACAAATATAGACACTTTTATTTCCTAAAAACACATTTTCATTTCCTTACAGGTCTACAGATGGCATAGTTGTCAGCAAAAGGAATTAAGAAATAAAAATGTGAAAACAAGATAATGAGATACATTTTTTTAAATAAAATTTAGGTTTTATGCATGTAAGTGCATGGTATACACTCTTAAATTCTCACCTTGAGAGGCTATCCACTTAATATATGTATTGCTCAAAACATATTTGGAATTCATTTTGGGAATCTCCATTTAAGTAGATAATACATTCATTTGACTTCCTCAGAAAAGTTGGAATTGATCTTAATAATAAAATAGTTTGAATAATGCAAAATATGATGAAATAAAAGAAGGTTGTGGGGCTGAGGCTATGGCTCAGTGGCAGAGCACTTGCCTGCCACATGTGAGGCAGTGGGTTCAATCTTTACACAACAAAAAATAATTTAAAAATATAAAATAAAGTCATGCTGTCCATTTACAACTACAAAAATAAAAAAGAAGGTTGTGATGCTATAACATATCATTCAGGATATAAAAGAAAATCTAAGTACAAAATGATACAAATGACTTTTCATATATGCCTCTAAAGTTCATGGTATCCAGCTGGGCGTGGTGGTGCACGCCTGTATTCCCAGCACTTGGGAGGCTGAGGCAGGAGGATCACGAGTTCAAAGCCAGCCTCAGCAATGGCGAGGCACTTAGCAACTCAGTGAGACCCTGTC
Source organism: Tamias sibiricus (assembly GCA_025594165.1). NCBI lineage: Eukaryota > Metazoa > Chordata > Mammalia > Rodentia > Sciuridae > Tamias > Tamias sibiricus. The sequence goes on along the minus strand of CM046667.1, from coordinate 53,605,582 downwards.
AAAAAAGGGGCTGGGGATGTGGCCTAGTGGTCGAGTGCCCGAGTTCAATTCCTGGTACAAAAAAAAAAAAAAAAAAAAAAAAAAGTTCATGGTATCCTACCTGTACCATATGTTTTCATAAATATGTATAAAAATCCATTATTATCCTACATGCACATTTCCTAAGTATACATTTATTTTATAGCTGGATAGTGATTTATAGTTTACAAAGTACCCTGTTTGGTACTAAATTCCCCCAAAGTTTCCCAAAGTTGGGAAAATATTATAATCACTCCTATGTTACAAAAAGCCAGACTCATGAATTTCCTAAGTAATTATCTGGAAATAAATTAGCCTAATTTAGAATTTATTTCATTAGGCTTTAAGTACATTATGCTTACAAATATTACATATATTGTTATCTAACAATGATAACAATAATACCAATAATAAACATAGTAAAAACAAATCTGTATTGAGTTCTTGGGTTATTTGCAATAAACATGTATTAAGTCATAGTAGTATTAATCTACCAGGAAAACATGATCATAAATGTTTACACATTAAACAAGAGAAACCCAAAATATACTCAACAAAATTTGACAAAGCTGGAAGGAGATAAAAAAAAAAGCAATAGTAGTTGGAAATATCAAAATTCTCATCTAAAGGCCCACTAACCCAAAAGTCATAAAGATAGACTGTCAGAAAAAAACAATTACCCAATAATATTTAATTTACATATGCAGAACAATCTGCCCAAGAAAAGAAGAGTGGACATTTGTATCAAGCACTTATGGAATATTCACCAAGATAGACTGTATTCTTAACCACAAAAGTGGACAAATTTAAGGTATTTGAAATCAAGTACAATGTTTTAGCTAACCATAACAGAATAAAATACAGATCAATAAAAAATAACAGGAAACTCTTTAAATGTGCAAAATTTAATTACCACACTTACAATCCATAAGTCAAAGAAGTTTGAAAGCTATCTAAATATATATATATATATATATATATATATATATATATATATATGTATATATATATATATATACAAGTGAACAAAAACAAAAATGCATGGGACAAAAATAAAACAGTGCTGCCGAGCATAGTGGCTCATGCCTGTAATCCAAGCAGCTCAGGAGGCTGCGGCAAAAAGATCACGAGTTCAAATCCAGTCTCAGCAACTTAAAGAGGCTCTAAGCACCTTAGTGAGACCCTGTTTCAAATAAAATATAAAAAAGGGCTGGGGATATGGCTCAGTGGTTAAGTGCCCCTTTTTTCAATCACTGGTACCAAAAACAACAACTAAAAACAAAATGTGGGATTGGGAGGAATGTTTTAAATCAATGACTTAATTTCCAACATCAAGGAACTAGAAAAAGACTGCAACATAAACACAAATCAAGAAGGAAATAAACAATAAAGGGCAACAATCAATGGAATTTAAAATAAAATGATAAAATCAATAAGAAATTAAGATTTTAAAACTATCAATGAAGTTGATAAACCACTATCAATACTTAAATAAATAAAAGGACAAATCACTGACATCAGGAATAACAAAGTGGCTATCACTATGATGTTAGGGCCATTCAAAAAGTATAAGGAAAAATTACCGAAAACTTCATATTCATATATTTGACAACATAAAACTAAGAATTCCTGGAAAACCACAAATAACCAAGATGAAATAGGCAATATGAACAGCCCACTAAGCATCAAAAAATCTAACTCATCATTTATAACATCCTGAGAGAGAAATCTCTGGGCCCAAAGAATTTCACTAGCAAATTACACTCTTTAAATAATTAGTATTAATATTAAAGAAGCTCTTTCAGGGTCTGGGGTTGTAGCTCAGTGGTAGAGCACTTGCCTAGCACATGTGAGGCACTGGGTTTGATCCTTAGCACCACATAAAAATAAATAAATAAAATAAAGGTATTGTGTCCATCTAAAACCCAAAAATATTAAAAGAAGAAAAATGAGGAGGAGGAGGAGGAGGAGAAGCTCTTCCAGAAAATAAAGGAGGGAATATTTCTTAATTCATTTTATGAAGCTGGTACTACCCTGATAGCAAAGCCAGACAAAGGCAATATAAAACAAACCAAAATAAATAAGACAAAGTATAGACCAATATCTCTAATGAATTGGGACACAGCAATCTCAAATATAACATTAGCTAACCAAATTCTAGTACACAGGAAAAGTATATACTGCATAACCAAGAGGAATTCATCCCATGTATACAAAGACAAGTCTAGTTCAACATGCAAAAATTGACTGGTGTAGCCCAGGATATAAATAAATTACAAAAAAAAATCATGATCATCCATGCACAGTGGCTCATGCCTATAATCCCAGCAGCTCTGGAACCCGAGGCAGGAGGATTGGAGTTTGAAGCCAGCCTCAGCAACTTAGCAAGGCTGTAAGCAACTTAGCGAGACCCTGTCTCTAAATAAAATATAAAAAAAGGCTGAGGATATGGCTCCACTAAACCCCTAGGTTCAATGCTTGGTACCAAGATAATGATGATAATAATAATATATATTATATATATATTATTATATATACTTATATAATATATATAATACATTAATAATTATATAATTATTATATTATATATTATACAATATATATATTATATAATATATTATATTATATAAATTATATAAAATACATTATGTAATATATATTATACAATATATATTATATAATATATTATATTATATAATTATATAAAATACATTATGTAATATAATATATAATATATAATTATATATTATACATTATAATAATATAATTATTATTATTATCATCATAATGATCACATGAATTGTCACAGAAAATGCATTTGATAAAATTCCATATTTCTTCATGATAAAAACTCTTGGAAAATTAAAATAGACGGGACAGAAGATAACAAGGAATCTAAAAATACAAACAAATAAAAATCTCCTAGAAATTGAGGTCATCGAGGTGAGATGGTAAAACATCAACTCACAGAAACCAATCATATTTACATACTACTAAGGAACGTATTAAGACCAAAATTAAAAATTCAATGTCATTTACGATCACTCCAAAAAATGAAATACCAAGACGCACACTTTAAGACACACGTGCAGGATCTTTGTATTGAAAAATGACAAAATGCTGGTAAAAGACATCAAAGAAGGCCTAAATACATGGAAAGACATAGCATGTTCATAGAATGGGAAATTTACATAATATAGGTGTTAATTCTCAAATTGCTCTACATGTTAAATTCAATTCTTTTCAAAGTCCCAACACATTTTTGTGGGCTCAGAAAACTTTTTTCTGAAATTCATATGGAAAGGCTGAGACATTAAAATAGCTAAAATAATCTTAACAAAACAGTAAAAGTGCGAAGTATTGCTTTGCTACATTTTAAGAAACACTTTGTAGTAAAGGTAATTAGGATAGCATGATGTTGGTAAAGGTATTGACATATAGGCAGTAGAACACAATACAGAGCTCAGAAAGAAATCAACACTAATATGCTCAATTGACTTTGTGTGTGTGTGATACTGAGGATTAAACACGAGTATGCTAGGAGAGCACTCAACCACTGAGCAACACTCCTAGTCTCTCCACTGACTTTTTTCCAAAGTTTCCCAATCAATTCAACGAAAAAGGTTAGTTTTTTTTTTTTTTTTTTTCAACAATGTGGGTCAAAGCAATTGGATATCTACTGGGAAAAAACCAAACCTTGACATAAACTTCACATTTCATACAAAAATTAATTCTGAAAGTATCACTGATGGAAATGTAAAACTTAAAAATAAAAAAAAATAGTAGAAAATCTTCATGATCAAGGCTTAGGCAAAGAGTTCTTAGCCTTGACACTAAAAGCATGAACCATTAAAACACTGATAAATTGAAATCAAAATTTAAAAAGAAAAAAATATATTGCTGTACAAAATATTCTGTTGAAAGGATGCAAAGTCAATTTATAGACTGGGAAAAATATTTTCATGCCACACATACATCAAAAAAAATCATATCCAGAATACAAAGAAATTTCAAATCTTAATAAAACAAATAAACAATATAATTAAAAAATGAGCAAAACACATTTATAAACATTTCAACAGAGAAGATATTCAGATGACAGAAAAACACATGAAAACATGCTCAACATTATTAGACATCAGGAAAATGCAAATTAAAGCTACAATGAGATTCCACTATCTGTCAGAATGACTAAAATTTAAACATAGTGACAGCAACAAACACTGGAAAGAATGTGGGAAAAGTTTATCACTCATACACTGCTCATTGGAGTGCAAAATGGCACAGTCATTGTGGGAAGCAATTTGGGATTCTCTACTAAACTAAATATGCAATTACCATATGACCCAGCAATTGCACTAATGGGCATTTTTCCAAGAGAAATGAAAACTTATGTTCACATAAAATTTGTACAAGAATATTAAAGCAGTGTACTTGTAATAACTAAAACTGCTATCAGTCTCTATTCTTGAAAAGATCAATGGTTAAAAAAAAACAAAACTGTTGAATTAAAAACAGTTCCCTTTCCCTAGAAATGCCATGACAAATAATATAGCACCTTAAATATTTTCATGAAGATGGCAAAAAAATAAAAATAAAAATAAAAACTGCAGTATATACACACCATACTATGAAATACTACTCAATCATAAAAAGGAACAAGATATAGTCAACAACATGGCTATATCTCCAGGGAGTTTGCTGAATTAAAAAAAAAAAAAAGTTAATCACTAAAGGTTATATTCTACATGATTTAATTTATACAAACTATTTGAAGAAACAAATTTTTGAAGTGGAAGACAGATTACAGTTTCCACAGTTTCAGGGATGGCAAGTGTGAGGCAAAAGTGAAGTAGGTGGAGCTATGATAAAGCAACAAGAGAGATCCTTGTGATATTAGAACCCTTTCAGTATCTTGACTGGTGGTGGATACATGAACCTAAATAGGTGATAAAATTGTTTAGCACTTAATAACATAGACACACACAGACAGACAGACCTGCACAGGAATTCAAACAAGCAATGGCAATCTTTTTTTTTTTTTTTTCTTTTCTTTTCTTTTTGTGGTGCTGGAGATTGATCCCAGGGCCTTATGCATGTGAGGCAAGCCTTCCACCAACTGAGCTATGTTCCCAGCCCAGCTATGGCAATCTTAATAAGATAGATCATATCCATGTCCATTTCTCCATTGTGGTATTATCCTATACTATTGCAAAATGTTACAATTGGGGCAAACTAGAAAAAATGCACAAGGGCTCTGTTTTATTTCATATAATTGCATGTGAATTTTCAATCGTCTGAATTAAAAATACATACATCGGTAGCCCCCTTCCAGCATGGGCTACTGAACCAAGGTCACTCGGGTGAATTTGGGGTGACACGAAAAGATCATGTAGACACAGAATACCTTTGTTTCTGGGCTTCAGGACGGCTTTCTGGGCTCCCAGCCTCAAGGTCCCACAAAGGGAGGCAAGAGAAAGATATGAGAGGCTGACAAAGGAGAGGGGGCACTTTCTGAGGCTCGCTTTTTATTGGGAGACACTGTTCCATGGAACATTCTATCTGAAAAAGGGCAAGGGGTAGGATTACAAAGGAACAGGTGGAAGGGGTAGGATTACAAAGGAACAGGTGGGTGTAACTCAACCCCACCAGCTGACGCCCACTCCTGGAGCCACACCTTATTTATCCAAGTGGAGGTAAAGCCCAAATGTATTGTGGGGGTGAAACACCTGTTCAGTACCCCTTTACTCAGGACTTAAAGGTGTATACATAGCTCCTGTCCAGAGCGGCTCCGACATACAACAGCAACTCTCTGTCACACACACACACACACACACACACACACACACACACACACACCTTTCTTCAGTCTTGTCCCACACATAAAGAGGGTAATGGGTAATGCTGTGATTATGCTGCAACTTTGGTGAGAAATGGACTCTGATGAGAGAAAGTATACATTGTGTGAACAAGACAAAATCTTTTCAAGACCAAAGGCATCCTCAACCCTTCTCTCCATACACAGAACAAGCAAGCAAATCTGAGTGCCACTGTCATGGTTATGCCAAAATAAAAAGTGCACTAAAAATGGCCCTACTTAAAAATTTAAAAGTAACTTATTACATGTAATAATTAATACCTTTGTTACTATGTGTCAACTATTTGATTCCTAGGTAGAATGGAATGGTGTGTTAAATCAGAACTTCTCAACATGGAGAACCAAAATAATTGCAGATATAAATTTAGTTTATATTAATGAAAAACATAAGGGAAATTATTAATAAGTATACAGCTAATACTATATAATAGAAAATATTCCAATATTAAATCTTTAAGTGGTAGGTAAACATAGAAAAAAAGAATAACACCTATAGAACCACATTTTGCTGGGGAAAAGGAGGATCATGCCTGTGTGTGTGTGTGTGTGTATTTGTGTGTGTGTATGTGTGTGTGAATGAAAACATTTTAAATTTTAACAATAACTTTAATGGGCAATTTAACAATAAACCAAAATATGTTTTTTTTTTTTTTTGACCAGTAATTGAACCCAGGGGCACTTAACCACTGAGCCACATCCCCAACCTTTTTATATTTTATTTGGGGACAGGGTCTTGCTAAGTTGCTTAGGCCCAAAATATACTTTCTCAAGTACAAAAACGGAAAAGCAATCATTATTTATCTTTGTCAAATAAATAATATATATCAAAATTAATCTCAAAGTCAATTACTTACTTGTTTTATGCCCATTATATTCATCCACATTTTTCTTTTAATACTTTTTTAGTTGTAGATGGACACAATATCTTTATTTTTATTTATTTACTTTTTATATGGTGCTGAGGATCAAACCTAGCGCCTCACACATGCGAGGCAAGCACTCTACCACTGAGCCACAAACCCCAGGCCTCATCTACATTTTCAACTAGTCTCAAAAGAGCAACATTTTAATTTTTAAGCCAAAAATCTGCCCTATTGAAAATTCAGTGAAGTGAATATGACAATACTGTAAAATTAAATTAAATATGAATATGAACTTGTAAAAAATTAATAATACATTCAATTATTCAATGTGTGTAATATATTTAAATAAAAATACTTGAGAATGCTATAAAGATTACAATTTTCTAAAATTTTGTCCTTCAAGTTCAGCTATATGGAAACAATAGATACAAGTCAGAGAAAACACAAAATATGAAGATTACATACCCTATTAGAGGAATTTCTATTATTTTATTTCCTATTGAAATAAGTAGTTGGTCAAATGTGTCTTCATCTTTATCAGGATGATATTCCACCATAGCTGTCATATGAAGACCAGAAGCAAGTGCCTTATCCAGATTGGTCAACATCAGTTTGAACTTCAGTGGGAAAAAAGAATCAAATTACACATCTTTATGTGTGTGCACATATGTATGTTGCTGGGGCTCAATCTCAGAGCCTTTCACCTACTCAACAAGCACTCTACCACTGAACCACGTTTACCACTGAGCTGTATCTCCAGCCCCCAAATTATACACCTTAACTCCTTAAAAGAAAGTAATGTGAGCAAATGTAGTTAGGAGTATACATTATTATCAAATCATAGTCCTTATTCCTGCCCTAAAAGCAAAATCTTTCAATTTAAATTTTATTTTAATTGACAAACAATAATTGTATATATGTATGTGGTACAATGTGATGTTCTGATACATGTATACATTGTGGAATGAGCAAATAAAGCTAATTAACATGCATTGCCTAACAGGCATCATTTTTGTGGTGAGAACATTCATAATCCTCTTTTAGCAATTTAAAAATATACATTATTGACTATAGTCATCTAGTTGTGCAGAAGATCCCCAGAACTTATTGCTGCATGCATATATACATACACATGTGTGTATGGATAAATGGATAGTGGGAAACTGAAAAATGGTGTACATACATGTGTATGTGTCTTATATACAGGAAGTAGGGGACCTGGGCTTCATAACTTGGAGGAGACAGAAAGAAAGAATAGACCAAAGAAGAAAAAACACTTTTGTTCTAATAAAACATTTACTAGCTTCAGGAAAATATGAATGTAGAAAGAGGAGAACTGATAACTGTTGATCATTTATGATGTGTCAAGCAATTAGACATCTATTATCTCAATACACTTCTAAAGTCCTATGAGGCTGATATTAAGGTTCTAAGCAGATAGATGACTCTTACTGTAGAGAAACCAATATCTAAAGTCACTCAGAAGTGAGGATGGCAAAACAACAAATCTACCTGACTATAGAACTTAATATCTTCCTTTCCCCCACTCAATCAGTAATAATAGAGATCATATTGAAATTAATTATTCTAATGCCAAATGCTTTGCATCCTACTCTTAGCAGCTTATGAGGGGACCACTTAGGCAAAACTAACACTTCCTAAGAGTCACTGAGACACAAGTCTAAAGTATAAGGAATGTTAGTAAATGCAATAGGTATCCCATAGGGTAGAAACAATATGGGGATATATGTCAAGATATGAGACCTCACATTAACCTTAAAAGGTTGATGAGATTTGGGAAAGAGGTGGGGGGGTGGTTCTTGTAGATGAGAATGAAAATGTGAGTCAAAAGAAAGAGAAGTCTGAGCCATAGGGGAGAGGGAGAAATTACGAATAAGACTGGCTTAACTAAACTGGAGGCCACACAAAACAGCAAAGCACTATTAAATGGATAGTGGGAAACTGAAAAATGATATCGAAATCAAGCACAGAACTATCAACCCTATGTCCCTGGAAAATAAGAATTGTGTATTCTTTTTCAACAAGCAACCTAAAAATAGATGATGTACAACAATATATGTGGTGCATAGTGTGTACTTGATATATAGATGTTCAGATATCTAGCAAATCAGTGTTATTAGATATCAGAATAGTGGTTAATCACCTCCATGGGGCAATTACTCCAGGTACTATAAGCAAGGGGCACTAGCAATTTGATACAGGTGGTGGTTTCATAAGTATATACATATACACACTAATCCAACAAGCTTTACTTTGAGATTTGTGCATATCCATGTAGATAAACAGTACATTATTTTTTTTGAAGAGTAGAAAACAGAACATGAAAATTCTTTTCTCTTATTGCTCTCCTAGTCACTAACAGGTTTGCCTATGTATATACAAACAAATATATGTAACTTTAACTTAAAAATTATGAACATTTTTTATGCATTCAGATGCATTCATTGTGATTTACCACTAGGAATATCTTCTGAAAAATCCCAGTTATTTATTGCTTACATATTAAAACTTATACATTTCCTATATCAAAAGTCTTGTGACCTAATAGACATCCATTCACATATATGATCTAAAATAACGGTAAGATAGAGATGAAATTCTGTCCACTTTGAAGTCAGAAGACGGAGACAATCTCTCAGAACACTGATATTCATGATTGATAGACCTGTACTAAAATGTTCCCATTAGTTTCTATGTCCTACAAGACAGCATTTTGTCCAATCAGTATTCCTCACACCTATTGCCTGTTACATAATATGTGCTCAATAAACATTTATTAATATATGAAATTAAAAAAAAAACTTTCCACTAATTCCATAGTTCTGGAGAAATCAGGTACTTTGTGACTCAAAGGGTTGTTAATAGAGAATTTTATTCTTATGGTGCTTAAGGCAACTATAGAATCATGAAGCCTAGGTGAACAGATTTGGGGTTCCTACAAGTAGTCGAAGAACCCCTTCCCTTCTTTCCAAACTCAGGATGAAAAAATAGATTCTAGATCAGCTACAAGCAAAGGGGTGAGGGGTGGGGGGTGGGGTGCAGCCGCACATACACACAATGCTAAACCACCGGAACCTGGGGAAGTTCAATCCTATCCCCACCTCCTCAGGAGCCCACTACCTGGGCCAAAGGGAGCTGTTCAGGTGAGAAGGCATTCTCAAGAGTCCCCGCCCTCCAGAGGTCCTGGTTCCAGCACCTCTCAGTGTGTCACCTGTGGCTTAATAGGCTCTTGAAACCTTATCTTCTGGCTCCAACGGCCGAGATTGTGTACAGTAACCGGGAGGCGGTAAACTCTCCCAGCCACCGTGTTCAGGAACTTCAGCTCCGACGGGGTCACCCGCAGCTGAACGTCCCTCTTCTGGCTGTCTGTGTCCCAGGGGATGAGGGAGGCTCTGTCAATGTCCATGGCTGCCTTCTCAGTAGTGGACAAATAGTTGTGGACTTGGCCCACCCGGGACAAACTTGGTCTAGTTGCTAGGCGACCATCGCTATGCAATCATTGGACTTGGCGCTAGCGCTTTGGCTTGCGCAGGCGCATTATCCCTGCCTCCATTGTCTAAGCACAAGCTGCAAGCCTCGCGCTGGCAACTGAAATAGAGAAGCCGCGGGTGCCTGGCAAAAGAATTCTGGGTGGCAGGTGTCACCAGAGCAACGGGAAAACATGTTACGACAGCCCCAAACCCAAAAGCTGCTCACCTATTTGTCGTGGTTTGGCAGGGTTTTATGAAGGCATTTGATGTAGTGGGCATTTTCCTGGACCTCTCTTCAGACCAAGCTTTTAAGATCAATAAAATAATTTGCCCATGGGGTCCACTAAGGCAGGAAGATGTTACAGAAACGTAAGATTTAAGTGGAAACAGAATCAGGGTCCCTAGATGTCTTTCTGAGTAGCCTTTAGACCAGCATTTCTCAATTAGTGTTTCTTACAATACCAAAATATTGGATTGATATAAAAACCAATAAATTGGGATGGGTAAAATAACTTACAGTCTATCCTTGATTGATAATTATGTAGATTTATGTGTATTGACATAGAAAGATATCTATTACACAGTATTAAATTTTGAAAAACAAATGGTATGTATGAGACCTATTTCTTTTTACACATATACACACACACTAAAACCAATCCTTTAGATCTTTTGTTAAAATGCCAATTTCGTTTCAGTCTATATGGAGCGGAGTCTAAGAATCTATACATACAGCAAATTCCCAAGTGATAAAAATGCTGCTGGTTCAGGAACAACATACTGAGGACAGAGGCATTAGGAACTTCGTTAACTATGCCAGGTATAAGCTTCTTCATTTGTGAAATGAAAGTTACTCAAGATATAGTGATCCAACATTTTAATTGCTACATGAAGACTTTTCCAACAGGCTTGAATTTACACTGCCCAATGTCTACTCTCTCTTCATCCTTCCTCTACTATGATCTCGGAGTTTCAAAACATATTAGGTGTTTTCATTTTCTCCTTGATAACACACATAATGTTCACTCTGAGATGAATGACCTCTCTAACTTCCAACCAGTTAATCCTTTAAGATCTAAGTACTAGACTGGGGATATAGCTTAGTTGGTAGAGTGCCTACCTTTGCACACACATAGGCTGTGGGTTCAATCCCCAGCATCGCAAAAAAAAAAAAAAAAAAAGTCACTTTCAGATGTATTATTCTAACATCTGCATCGCATATTTACCTCTAAATTCTCTAATTTCTATGTTGAATAGTGTTCACATAAGGGTGTTTTTGTCGTTGTTTTTTGAAGTGTAAGGTATTTTTAGCTAACCTTTTCAACCCTGAATGATAATGCAATTACTTTGACAAATAACACATGAAATTTTACATAATAGTAATTCAATGCAGAAATAGGAAGCAGGGCAAGATGGTGGCTGAGTAAGATCGCAACCATCTCCATATATCCACAGCAATTTGCGTAGTTATTCACACACCACATCACTTTCACAACAGCTAAGAAAGTCAGGTGAGAAATCACAGAATTTGGTTTTAGTATCATAATAAGTGAAAATTCACTGAGGAAGGCAAGAAGGAAATAGTTGCCAATGTCACTCTTCCTGCATCTGCAAGCAGCACAGAGAGATACCTACCACTTGGAAAAGGGAGAAATATTTAAATTTAGCCCCTATACTTGAAACCCAACACCAGGCCTACCATGGTGTACACCTAGCACTGGGCTGAATCCTACAATTGCTGCCTCCACTATATTAACTACAGACTGAGCCAATGGAATTACATTAGTAAGGCAGGGTAGTGTGATTTACATATGAGATGTCCCCCAAAAGTTCATGTATTAGACAATGCAATAATTTTCAGAGGTGAAAAGATTAGATTATGAGAGTTGTACCTAATCAGTGGAGTACTCTACTGAAATGAATTAATTGGGTGGTAACTACAGACAGGAAGGTTGTGACTAGATGAGATAGGTCACTGGAGGCATGCCTTTGGGATTGACAGTTTGTCCCTGGTGAGTAGAACTCTACCTCTGCTTCCTGGCTTTTATGTCCAGAGCTGCTTCCCTCTACCATGCCCTTCTGCCATGATGTTCTGCTTCACTTAAAGCCCTGAGCTATGAAAATCAGACAACCATAGACTGAACCTCTGAAACCAAGAGCCCCAAAATAAACTTTACCTCCTTCAATTGTTATTGTCAAGTCTTTTGGTCACAGCAACAAAAATGCTGACTAAAACATAGGGGGGTTAAGTGACTGGTTCCACAACCTTTGGCCCAACCTTGGGCAGGAGAGAGGGAAGCAGGACTCTACTTGCTGGAAAACAGAGCATGAAAGCTAGTGAAGATTTTGCCTTGGACCTAAATACAGGGCTCACTGCAGTAGAACCCAGCATTACACAGAAACCAAAGGCCCCTTATACCCAGGCCAGAGCTCACAAATGGAACCTTCTGGGCTACCCCAGCATTAGGCAGAGATTCATGTGCCATATATATGGAGGCTATAGGAGGGATGACTCCATGAAGATTGAAGCAATAGAATGCTTTTTGAGTTTGAATGTGTGAAGAAGTAATTTAAACAATTAAGGCTTCTTGGAATAAGAAAGGGGGGTATGGAAATAAATTAGTGTTAAAGCACACAGAAGCAAACTAAAAACAACAAAAATGTTAATTACCTAGAAAGTGGAAAGTTATGCATAAAAATAAAAATAACAATAAACTCTTACTTGGCTTAAAAGTGAATATCACTTATTGAGATATATAAACATAAATCAGAATGTTCATCCAAACAAAATTAAGTTATAACTATATTGGGTAGTTACCGACATGGGAAGTATATGTGATGGTGAGCTAGTTGATGAGAGAACACTAAATTATCATCTTCTAAAGCAAAAACTAATGACAGCATCAAATGCTAATGAGAATGTGGGCAACTAGAGCAGTCATAAATTTCTGATGAGAATGTAGTATTTTACAATCTCTCTGGAAAACAGTTTTATATTTTCTTATTAAACCAAACATGTAATTTCATACATCCCACCAATTGCAGTTTTGGACATTCATCCTAGAGAAACTCAAACTTATTTGCACACAAAATGTATATATTATGAATAGCAACTTTATTCGTTATAGCCCAAACCTGGAAACAGTCCAATGTTCTTCAAGAGATGAATAAACAATCTAAAACGCATCCATATATAAAATACTACTTACCAATGAGAAGGAATGAATGATGGATACATGCAAAACCATGGGTGATTCTCCAGAGAATTATGGTCAGTGAAAATATCTATTTCCAGGGGCTGGGGCTGTGCTCAGTGGTAGCATACTTGCCTGGCATGTGTGAGGCAATGAGTTTGGTTCTCAGCATCACATATAAATAAATAAAAGAAAGGTCTATCAACAATTTATATATATGTGTGTGTGTGTGTGTGTGTGTGTGTGTGTGTGTGTGTATATATATTTCCAAAAGGTTACAAGCACATGATTCCTTTATGTTATGTGTTTCCAATGACATTTTGAAAATGGAGGACATATCAGTGGTTTGGTATGGAGTGGGGCAGAAGAGAGTCAGGTATGGTTTATAAGAGGGAAAGATAAGGGAGTCTTACATTGAAGTAGTTACTGTAACTATGACCGTGGATACAAGAACCTCCATAGGTGATAAAATTGTATAGAACTAAACACACACACACAGACAAATACAAACACACACAAATGAGGACTGCTATAACTGACAATCTAGTACAGATGTCTTATATAAGTTTTAAAATCTTGGTTATGATAATAAACTATAGTTTTGCAAAATATTATCATTAAGGGAAATGTGGAAAATTTTTGATGGTGGTAGGGATGTAAACTTGAAAAATTCGGGAGCTGGGGTTGTGGCTCAGCAGTACAGGGCTCGCCTAGCATGTGTGGGGTGCTGGGTTCGATCCTCAGCACCACTTAAAAATTTTAAAAATAAATAAATAAAGGTATTGTGTCCAACTAAAACAAAATATTTTTTTTAAAATCTTGGAAAATTTTACACAAGAGATATCTATTATTTCTTAAAAATGCATGTGAATCTATAATTATCTTAATAAAAATTAAATTTAAAGTAGAGTTTAAATAAAATGAAATTCAAGTAAATAAAATTTAAATGTTCCTATTGGGACATCTGGAGGAATTGTACATAAGATCTAAGAAAATGGAATTAAAAAAATCATTGTGTTTGTTCACAATATTCTGGATGGCAAGTGTAGCACTTTGCTCAAAATTCTAAATCATTCCACCTTTGTTGCGCATTTACAGGGAGATTTACTTCATGTACAGGAGTGCAATTCAGCAAGACATTGAGAAGAGCATATAAAATTCTGCAGAGACACTGCAACCTGTGAGAATTTGCCCAATAAATTTGTACCTGGCAGGTAGATTGATTATCTGGTTTCTAGTTGTTTCCAGTGTCTTCCACTATATTTATAGATAGCTGTAAGTTGTCTATTGTTTTCTTGTGGAAATGTAAATGGCCAGTGGGTGCTCTTTTGGTTGACCTTTATACTGGTAAAATGTAAAATCAGTAATGAAGCCCTTGATTTATTTCTAGTTGTAACCCATTCTTTCATATACAGCATGAAATTTTAGTATAATCAAAAATGCTAGTAGGTAATTTCCATTGTATTTGGTGTCCTTGACTAGACAGGTCATTCCTTGTGAGTCACTTGCAAGTGTTCTTTGCCAGTATAAGGAGTTGTGCTTCCCGACATGGTAGCCCCAGGCCATATGCAGATTCTCCCCACCCCAGGGAATTTAACTTGTGTAATGAAAAACTGCTTTCAGATTATTTCAACATAGCCATGAACATACATTTGATTGATAATTAAAATTGAATCTGGTGTATTCATCTATACAAGCTGCTTTTAGCTGGTAAGTCTTATTTGGATAGCTAAGGCTACATTTCTTTTTTTTTTACTCTGTTTTTAAAATTTG
The DNA here is from genome assembly GCA_025594165.1 of Tamias sibiricus. Classification (NCBI taxonomy): domain Eukaryota; kingdom Metazoa; phylum Chordata; class Mammalia; order Rodentia; family Sciuridae; genus Tamias; species Tamias sibiricus. The sequence goes on along the minus strand of CM046667.1, from coordinate 53,590,365 downwards.
TTCTAACTAGTTATACATGCCAGTATGCTTTTTTTTTTTTTTTTTTTTTTTTTTTTTTTTTTTTTTTTGGTACTGGGGATTGAACTCAGGGGCACTCAACCACTGGGTCACATCCCTAGCCCTTTTTTGTATTTCATTAGAGACAGGGTCTCACTGAGTTGCTAAGTGCCTCGCCATTGCTGAGGCTGGCTTTGAACTCATGATCCTCCTGCCTCAGCCTCCCAAGTGCTGGAATTACAGGCGTGTGCCACCGCACCAGGCTCAGTAGAATGAATTTTGACACATTGTACAGAAATGGAGCACAACTTCTCATTCCTCTGGCTATACATGGTGCTGAGTCACACCAATAGTGTAATCATACATGTATATAGAGTAATAATGTCTGTCTCATTATACCATCCTTCCCATCCCCACCACCCCACCCCTCCCCTTACTCCCCTCAGCACAAACCAAAGTTCCTTCATTCTTCCCTACCCCCACGCCCAATATGGATCAGCATTGCTTATCAGAGAAAACTTTCAGCCTTTGGTTTTTTGGGATTGGCTTATTTCACTTAGCATGATATTCACTAGTTCCATCCATTTATTGACAAATGCCATAATTTCATACTTCTTTAAGGCTGAGTAATATTCCATTGTGTATATACACCACATTTATTTATTTATCCATTCATCTGTTGAAGAGCATCTAGGTTGGTTCCACAGTTTAGCTATTTTGAATTGTGCTGCTATAAACATTGATGTGGCTGTGTCCCTGTAGTATGCTGTTTTTAAGTCCTTTGGGTATAAACCAAGGAGTGGGATAGAAAAATATGGAACACTTCATAAATTTGTGTGTCATCCTTGCACAGGGGCCATGCTAATCTTCTCTGTATCTTTCCAATTTTAGTATATGTGCTGCCAAAGGGATCACAACATCTAGTACCACATTTTCACAATAGCCATATATGCAGGGATTAATAGCAGTAATATTCTGATGTTTTATGCTTCCTTTATTTTCTTATAAAAACAAAACATTTTCAAAAGTTTCCTGGATAGGAAAATGACTTGACAATGGTATGACCAATACTGGTTAAATAATTTTTAAAAAGCTAGTGTTTTGCCCAGCAGGACAATGTACATCACAGGAGCTGAAAGGATACACTTTATACTGTTTAGCTCATTATTTCATTTAGAAACTTTATCTAGGAGTATAACACAGCACTAAGTATATGTGCCTGTGAAAATAGTAATGCTTATCATGACCTTGGAGGCCTAGGTAGATAAGTTGTACTATTATTCTCCCTTTTCTCACTTTTAAAATAATTGTCATTCTTTATTCTTTTTCGCTACTTGCTTTTAGACACTGACCAAGGAACTACAGAGGGAGAATTATAGATTGGAGTTTTTAAATTCATTTCTAAAATAGTCTAAAATTGCTGGGATAAAATTTTGTTTAAATATATACATAAGAAAATTAAGTTGGTCATTAGAAAAGAGAGGACATTGGATGTTATTTAGTTTCCAAAGTTAAGGAACTTTTTCCCTAGTCTTGTGGAGTCTTTGTATAGAAGTCACAGAAGAGGAAGATATTTACCCTCATGTTGTCCCCAGTGTCAAGGCAAAATAATGTACTCTGTTACTCAAACAGCCCAATTCCTCAATTATTAATTCTTTGAGGAGCTTGACGTGAAAGGAAAATTCAAGTTAGAATTTGTGGGTTTTGATCACATCATGTTTCAAATTAACTGTCAGTGATTAATCCTTCTGAAGATGGAAGAATATTAGAAAGATTAGTTAACCTGTTTAAAACCAATAAATGAAATATTCCCTTGAAGTCTCATATTCATCCATGATCTAATTCAAGATTCTCAGTCATTTCTCAGTGCTTTATTTTAAGTTCCTCTTTGTCTAGCACGTTGAGTTAATCAAATTTTGGGTAACTGGAAAGTGCCTGTCAGCTCATGTCATTCTCTCCTTACCATTTGATGTGGGCCTCAAAGGATCAACATTAATTTTTCCTGCCTCTTGTTGCAGATATCTTCGTGTTTCTATCACTGTTAAATTTCTGATTTTCATTCATAAAGTGAGGGGTTCATCAAGTGATTGGCAGGAGTTTTTATACATCTACATTTCATTTTTCTATGGTGTTTTAATCTAGGTAATTATAGTATGCCTGTTTTGTGTTTTGAAACTGCATGTATAAAAACCACAGCTAAAAAAATTAATTTTTATTTTTATGTGTTTTAAAATATTTTAAGAGTACTTAAGTACAATGATCTTTGCTACACAGTGGTGAATTGACAGATGCATATACTCACATATTCACCATCACAAAATTAAGATATAAAACTTTGATCACCCCAAAATATTTCCTCATGATCTCCACTATTGTCAACCTCTAGCACTGATCTGCTTTCTATTCTTAAAATGCTCTTTTCTTTAAACTCATATAAGCAGAATTATGAAGTATTTAGCCTTCTAAGTCTGGCTTATCTCAGTTTGATGAATTTTCAGTTCATCCATGTTATTATGTGTATTAATAGTCTATACATTTTTATTGCTGAGTGGTATTTCATTGTGTGGCCTGGCATTAGAGTGCTACCCAACAGGGCCCTCAACACTGAGTAGCAAGTCGATAAAAAATAAGATTATGGTAGACAAGCCATTGAGTGGTACAAGCCAGAAGTAGCAGGAACCTCAAGTTAGAGCAGCAAAAAAGAAATGTGACATTCAGATTCTATAGGATAAGCCAGCTATAGGTACCCTTTCTTAATAGGAGGAACCAATACCTGAATTGCTAGTTGAATTTGATTAGCAATTCAATTACACATGAGTTCTGGCTGTGTGGCTATTGTTCTTGTCTTCTGTTTAGCCTCGAAACAAATTTTTTATTACAAACACACACACACACACACACACACACACACACACACACACAACCAAAACAAACAAAAAACTGAGCATTTCTCTTGCAAACCAAAAGAACCAAGCATATATACAGAAAACCATATTACAAAATGGAACAAATTAATCTCTTACAACACCAATATTCTTGGGTTTGGTGTTAATCTTGATAATATATGGAAAATAAAGGCTCAGTTTTTAAATCATTTTTTCTGACCCCTTTTTTCTCTTTTAATTGACCAGACTACTCCTTTATTTACAATAGCCTTTTAAATATAAGACATATTCTTATTGAATTGCATTTGTTTGTTTTTACTATTTAATTATGGGTGCCTGGAAGGCAAAGAAGTGTCTTATTTACCTTTATGTGATAAACACTTTAATTTAAATGCAGAAAACAAATGTTCCATAATTATTTGTTGAATGATGGAATGAATGTGACATAACAGTTTGGAAATAATTTATATCACCTTCTAATGTTTTTATTCATGTGTCCTAATTTAAAGGACCTTAACTTTTACAGAAGCATATTCAGCATTGTTTTTTTTCATATTTGTCATTGGGTTATGTCTGCTCTTTGATGTTTAAAAGATTATCTTGTAAATCACATGTTTTGGGTTCTAGTCTTTTGTTCTTAAAATTTTTATATTTTTTCTGAATTAATATTTTATTTTTCAATTATAGGATAACAATGTACAATGACATTGTTTAACTGATAAATTTTCTGTTTTAAATTCATATCTTGCTAAAATGGCATTTGATACCAAAATAATTAAAGGGAAACTTTATTTATTGATAATACTACCCTTTAATATAACCATTTGAATTTATTATACCACAATCTTTATTCATTCTTCACTTTAAATTGTATTTAATACCACATATAATAATTGTATGCATCTTTATTTACTTAATGTTGATTTTACAGTATTTTCTCTGTAATTCTCACTTTTTAATCTTTTGAACTGATGCATGAGACCTATCAGTATGCTATGCTAATATGACATAAATATTCTATTACAACTCATGATTTTGTAAATTTATTTCCATTTTTTATAATTATGTGTTAGCTTCCAAGATGGCCCCAGTAGTCCTTACCTCCCAATATTTATGTTCTTATGCAGTGCCCTCCAATATTCAATAAATCAAAGTTTTGATCTGTGGGATACTGTAAAATTGATGATGTGTGACTTCAAAGGCTAGGTCATAAAGGACATTATAGCTTATTCTTTGTGGTATTGAATTGCTCATGTAGGAGAAACTGGTAGGCACTTATTAAGGACATGCAAGCAATCCTATGGCTGCTGTCCTGGTCTTTTTCCAGGAGCTAGTACAACCTTTCCAAGCATATGAGTGAGCCGCGTTGGAATCTGATCTTTCAGTCCTAGATAAGTCTTCCCATGACTATAGATCAGCCTGAAATTTAACTGAAATCTGAGAGGACACCCCAAACTAAAAGCAATCAGCCAAGCTATTCCCAAATTTCTGACCCATAGCAACTGTAGTAAGTAGCAAATGATTATTATCTTAAGCCATTATATTTGGGATAATTAGTTTTGCAGTAATACCTACCTAATACAATTATTTCCATTTTAGTTACAGGTAACACAAAACACAACTTTTGTTAATGAAAAAATAGTTTCTATACAAAAATTACTATCATTTAAGAAATAGATTTGTTATTTTATTTAATTGTGAAGTTAGGTCAGAAAATATAGAAAAAATACGAGGGAGAATGCAAAAGAATTTCACAAACATAATATATCATACCTGAATTTATCATTGTCAGCAGACTGATCTTTTTCTAAATATGCATTAACTTATATAGTTATTTTATTAAAATGTTCACATACTCTAATTACCTTTTTAAATTTTTCGCTTTAATGATACATACTAATCCTCTTTGTACTATATATATCTAAATTATTATTGTTGAAGTTCTATATTATGTAGTTTTACAGATGCATCCTAATTTATTTTATAATTCCCTCTTTGGATATTTAGGTCATCTTCATCTAGTTAGTGTTATACCAATGCTACAGTCAGTACCTTTTCATTGTCATTTGTTTCATACTTGTTTATATGGTTTTTTATGATTAATTTCTTGGAGCTTGGAGGAAAGCATATGCACAGACATTTATGATAATGCACATTTAAATGTGTTCTTATGGAGGGTGTGGGGTATGGGTCTACTGATATTTGTTCTCTAAATTTTCCCTGATATCCTAGCATTATTTATTGAACAACATTCAGTATCTGCAGTGATTTAAAATGAGTTTTTATGATATACGGAAGTCCCTTATATACTTAGGCCTGCTTCTAGAATATAAATTGATAATGTACTTTTGACGTCTCAGTCTATTTCATACCTGGTGTTTCAATTTTTTTCACTTTAAATTATAGCAACTTTATACCATCTTTTATCATTTTGAATAGTAAGTTCTACTTCAAAATCATCAATAACATGATTTCTTGACTCTTCTCATAGACTAACTTGTCTAAATGCTAGAATATTTTTTTCCTACTTCAAGAAATAAAAGACTTTTTGTGACATGGAATTGGCATGGTCTTAAATATCTAATTTTGGGAAAACTGATATTTTAAGACATTGAGTTTTCACATTTGAAAACAGCCTGTTTTATCACTATGTAGAGGAATATTTTTTATATTATCCTTTAAAATTACTCCTTATTATAAGTTATGGTTAGTATAAAATTTTTATTTTATTAATTTCTATTTCATCTGACATCTAGTTCTCTTACTGATCTTCTCTGCTTAGTTCTAGTATATTTTCTGTTATTCTTCAAGCTTTATAAAGTAAATATTTTGCCAATATCTTATAATAATAATTGTTTAAATGTTTATCTTCATGTCAAGTACTTACATATTTCTATCATCAGGCTGGGTTTGTGGCTCAGTGGTAGAGTGCTTGCCTAGCATATGTGAGGCCCTGGATTCAATTCTCAGCAACACATAAATAAATAAATAAATAATGAAGGTATTATGTCCATCTACAACTAAAAATTTTAAAAAATTTCTATCATCATCATCATCATCTCCTTTTTCATGGTTGTATTGTATTCGTCAGAATATTCAGAATTATGTTAAACCTTTATGTTATGCTAGGAATCTTGACCTTGTTCCCACCCATGAGGAAATATGCTATTTCAGAATTACTATTTCAGTTGAGGACCCATAATGCAAACTCAAAGGTGAGTTATTTTAATACAATATATACCTATAGATATATAAATATAGAAATATATATATATAGATATATACAGATAGATATAGATATATATATTATATACACCTCTGATCTACTGTTCAATCCCAGATTCCACTACACTCATACCACTCTTTGAAAAGCTACCAAGGACAAATCCAGTGGACACTTTTTGATCTTTTTTGCTAATGGAATTTACTGCAGTATTTTATACTATTGGCCCCTTCTATGATTTGTAATTACCTTTTTAATCCGAGTTTCCCAAACCTCTCTCTCTTTTTTCCTTCTATTTCTCTTCATCTTCCTTAAGACTTCATTCAATTTACCAACAAAAAGTTAGGTCTCTCTTCTCTTCACAAGATACTCTCTTAGGGTTTTCTTATCCACTGATAGGTTTATGGAACTAATCATAAAGGGCAATAGTTTTGATTTCTGAACATATTCAAGAACACTACAGGTTAAAAAAATTTTTTTTCATAGCCTATGATCCCATCACAACATGTATTTATGCACCTGGCTTGTTAGCTCTTGCCCACAACTTTGCGTTGAAATGCCTTAGAAATTTCAAGAGTGTGACTCAAGATTGTCAGTTTCTTCTGGATCAAACCAATTTTCTACAAAGTTTCAGGATTTTAATTTTAGCCCTAAATATCCATTGAGAAACTTGGCAAACCTGTGAACTTGACTGTCATTATAATTCAGCAACCCACATACTGAAATTTTGTGTTTGATTTTCAGCAACATCAGCCCTGTGAATATAAGAAATAAGAGCTTCTTTTAGGATTGTCAGGGAAGCTCTTTGATTCATGGACTATAACTTGAGCTGGGATTTAACAATCTTGAGCTTGTCATTTTCTCTTCATAAGCACTCAAGTGAACTCAAAAGACTCTATTCCACTTTACTCTTTTCAGTCATCATTACTGTCATAATAATCAAGTGAAGCAGCCACTTGGTCTCCTAAGGCACAAATTTCAGTTAGCATTTCATCACAATCAACCACAAGTGATAGCTCGATTAATTTTGAGGCCACACAATATGAAAGGAGCTCAGCACTGTGGCCCAGCCCAAAAGGATGACCAAACTAAAATCCTGTCTTTGATAGTTTAACTCCTGGGACCGCTACTCATACCAATTGTGTATCAGTCTGGACAGAACTGAAAGAAATCACATTATAATTTGGATGGGAAAAGCTAAATAAAAATAATTATTAACTATAACATAACAATAACTACACATTTGGCATTATAAGCAATTGACTAATGGGAATGAAAGATTCTTTAAAGAATATAGAAATACTTGGTATATGAAGTAGTCATTACATTATTTCTAAGATAGAGCACCCTAGGAAGAACCCTGTCCCCCAATGCAGTGCTGAGATTCAGAGCACAGCCATGCTTCACTGAATGGCAGAAAAGCTGCTCTGGTATCACAACAGCAGAACTTTCTGGAAATCTTCCCTCTAGGGTAAGGAGGAAAATTGCTCATGGAGAGGTAACTCATCAAAGACATTCTGTTTCAAGACTGCTTGAGGAAGGGTGTCAGGGGAAGCTACTTACTGCTGGATGTTGCTGGCCACTGCATACTGCAAGAGGTAGGCACTGGAGAAAAGCTGGACTGCAGGAGCCTGATGTGGCAGCAAACCTTGCAAGTTGCAGGAGCCTGCTGAGTCAGCACACTGGAACCAAGAAGCAAAACCCCTTTCATCCTGCAGTGTATCTCCAGCGCCCTCTACTGAGAAAAATTCAGTGTGAACTGACAAAAGTATTTAAAGAACCCTCACTCATTTTCGCAGAGCAGATGGAGATTTCAAATTTGGACCTGAATGTAAATAAATTGATAACCAGCACAAGAATATATGACATAGAAAGGATTACTACCAACACAAACATTTTCTTCCAGCGTTGTTCCAGTAAATATTGTTTAGGTTGGTTTTCACCTTGAAAATTTTTAAATTTGTGGACCATCAGAGTTGGCTTTTTCTTTGTTTTATAGATAGTTTAAGTGCAAAAAAAGAATATTACTTACATGAAGAGTACAAAATTACTCTCTAAAATTCCCTTATACATATTTTAAGCTTAATTATAGTGATAATTGTTGCAATGTCTATGTGTCAGATAAAATCTCTACAGACTATCTAAATTCTTGGAGTTTCAATTCCTTCATCTGCAACAGGGGAGCATAACAGTAATTACCCAAGAAGGTTGCTAAACGTATTAGATACATTTATCTGAAACACTTATTTAAGGGCCCAACACATAGTAAGAGCTTACTGCAAAATATTGATTAATATTTTAAGAATAAATTTCTTTATTATTAATATTATCAATATGTTCAAAATCACAATGTGTCATTATAAAAAACATTTCCAGAATTTAATTGTTTCATTTAGTTCTTTTGAAATTAATTTTTTAATTATTTAATTTTATAGATTAGGTAATATACCAATATTAATTATTTTGATCAAAAGATAGTTAAGGCAATGCTATTTATTACAAGGAAATGTTTTGTAGTGACTTCTTACAATATAACTTCCCTGTTTTTGATTTATTTCAAAATCACAAGATAATTTTTTACTCTTGACTGCTATACAATTCCTGTTTTATCTTGTATAATCACAATATTTAAATTCTTCATTTTCTACTAAAATTTGAATATTATCTCTATTCTTTGAAATAATTTTTATACTTGCTTTTGAGATATTTTATTGGCTATGGCAGGAAATCTTGTATTGGATTACCCCCTGTGTTAGACTTTTGGATGTATAACTTGGCTATGCTGAAGTTCCCAGTTCAATTCAAAGTCTATTCTAGATGTTGTTGTACAGAATTTTAATGATGTGATATAAGTTCCATAATCAATTTATGTAGGGTCGGTACAAGATAATTGGGGTGGGCATGATGTAATCAGTTGAGGGGCATTGAAAGCAGAACTGAGACTTTCCTATAGAAGAATTGATTCCGCCTGGGTACAACAATTTTTGCCCAAGTGCTCCAATCTTCACTTCCTGGTGGCCAGCTCTATGGCCATCAGTCTTGAATACCCAGGCCTACAATCATGTAAGCCAATTCCTTATAATAATCTCTCTCTGTCTCTCTGTGCCTCTGAAAGAATGGGAGAGCAATGTCTGAGATGGGGGTCTCTGATGACCTCATGGCTATGGCATGCCTGATGTCCAGGAATGTTTCTGTGCAAAGGTGCATGATGCCTAGCTGCTGTGGTAACGCCCTCCATGAGGAGGCTCTGTGATAGAGTCTTATCAGCTTCGACCTTAATCTCAGGTAACAGCTCTTGGGAATAGAGCAATTTTCTTGCTAGACAACCACAATGTTTCACCAGCTCCCCTACTCCTGAAACTGCCCACCTAACAGTAACTTTAAACAATGGACTTTATGGAGAGCTGCACAAAGTTCCCAACATTGCACATTGCAACTGTAGATTGCAACTGCATAAAAGCTTCATAAATGTTGCTAGCCTTGTAACTTTCTGAGTATAAAGTATAATGCTTGCATAGTCTTTAACCTGATGATGAGTTGATGAGTCATATATAAATTGTATATGTGTGTGTGTTTGTGTGTGTATATATATGTGTGTGTGTGTGCGTGTGTGTGTGTGTGTGTGTGTGCATATATATATATAGCTGGTGTAACTCTTTAGACGTTTTTCTTCATCAGAGAGCAGCACTCTACCCAACTAACCGCAGCTTTATCTTCAAAATCATCTGTGTATCATCTCTGTGTGTGTGTGTGTCTTCATTTTTCTTATCCCCTCCCGTCACTGGAACCCACAAGTTTGGCCACCCTGGACTGTCTCTCTCTCTCTCATATATTCATATATATCTGTTGTTACTGCTGCCTCTTTGGTCATACCTTGACTGATACACTCAGTAAAAGGTAAAATATTTTACTTTTCAAAAATCTCTTTCTTCTCAAAAGAAAGATGAGCTGGGGCTAAGGTTTTAGGTCAGTGGTATAGTGCTTGCTTTGCATGTGTGTGACACTGGGTATGATCCTCAATACCACATAAAAATAAGTAAATAAAATAAAGATATTGTGTCAATCTACAACTAAAAAAATATTTTATAAAAAAGAAAGATAAGCTGTAATTTCCTAAACAGAGTAGTTAACAATTTACAGAGGCAGTAACGTAAGCAAAGTTGAGTCTAGACAAAAAGTATTTAGATAAATTACAAATAATAAAAGACACTTAGGAAGCACATTTAGTAATTCAATTAGAAATGTGCTTGTGTCTTCACAGAATTAATATAAATCAGTGCTAGAATATTGGTAAAAATAAAAGCTTTCCCTGTGTATGTAGGTGTGAGATGTCATCACAGTATATTATAAATTTGTTTTCTTAAAAGCATGCTTGAACTTTAGTTCTGGAAAAGGTAAAATAAGCACATTTCTCTTTGTTTCTCCCATTACATACAGCTAAAATCCCCTACACAAATACATTTTTAAAAGCCACAGAAACACTTTCCAAAAATGTGGAAGAATGAGGCAAATTTCCTAGACACATTAGGACTTAAAAAAGAGTATGGCAGTGAATTCCCTGGGTTTTAATTTTTTCTTATTTCCATGTACCTATAACAGGATGCTCAAAGAACTCACAACCCAGATACAGAACAAAGAGGCATAATAAAAGTGTGTTCTTCATAGCTTAAACACAGAAAGGGCAGAAAGCAGTTTTATAATAAGCATGCTTCTTCAGTTGAACACCATGATGAGAAACATAATCCTGTTCTTTTTGTCCAGTGTCATTAGAGGCTGAAGTGGAGTGTGGATTTTCATGCCCCACCCAGTAGTAATGAAATGCTGTTACCCTTCCAAAGTTAGCAGAGACTATGTGGGAAACCTAGTATCCCATCCATACAAAGCAAGGTTGAGGCAGTGACACTTTTTTTGCGGTTGGTGTGGTGTCAGCCTACAGAGAAGTGAGCTCAGATACTTGCTCTCTGTCTGATGATAACAAGGAAGTAACTCTCCCTTCTCTCACTGCTCCTGTGGAGTCAGCAGAGGCTAAATGGGGAATATGGACTACATTCTTTTCCATTAGAAATTAAATGATGGTCCTATTTCCTCACACTCCACTCTCAGAGAGAGAGAGAGAGAGAGAGAGAGAGAGAGAGAGAGAGAGAGAAATTATGGAGAGGCTGAAACTGGAAAAAGGAACTCATTAAACCAAATATGAAGTCCCATACAAACCCCTGAGTAAGCATCATGTGAAATTGAACAGAGTCAAAATGTCAAAAGGATTAAGTACTAAATAACAGTATGGAATTTGCAAAGATTTGAATTGCTATCTGGGTAGCATACAAAAGAAGCAGACTAGAATAACACTCAAAAGATTCTGAAACCTTAAATTGTCATTTGAATCACAAACCTTAAAAGTAAACTAGAGCCTGTGTGTTAAATCAAAATTGAGTTTTGCCTGATAAAATGGAATATTAACATTGGAATAAGAGTCTTAAAATATAATACCAAATATACAGATAGTAAGATAAAATCACAACATACTGAAACCCAGAAAATCTCAACTTGAAAGAGAAAAAAATATTAACAGACATCAACATGAACTTGATATAGATGTTGTAATTATCTGATGAGGACATTAAAGCAGCTGTTATTAAAATAACTAAAGGGCAATTAAAGACACTTTTTGAAACTAAAAGAAATAATAAACATCTTAGCAAAACATTTTTTAAATATAAAGAACAATGGAAAACTTAAAAACAACAAATATAACCACCAAATCAAAAAATGTACAGAATAGATGAATTTAATAACAGAAGGGAAATGGTGAAAGAATGAATCAGTGAATTCGAACAGATAAAAAGGAAACAATCTGAATAATAGGAAAAAGACAGGCTAGAAATAAAGAAAATGATACAGCCTTCAAGTCCTGTGAGTCAACAAAAGAACAATTAATATTTATATCATTGGAGTCTAAGAAAGAGAGGAGAAAGAATATAGGACTGAAAAACATTTGAAAAAATAGTGATAGAAAATTTTCCAAATATTTAAAAATAATGAGAATCTAGGTACTAAAGAAACAAACTCCAGACATGTTAACCCCCCCCCAATTCAACATCAACACACATAATTGTTAAATTTCTGAAAACTAAAGACAGAAAAGATTCTAAAACTGCCACAGAAAAATGGCATATTACTTGCACAGGAATAATATGTTGGATGAGAACATATTTTTATTCAGACAATGGAGTACAGAAGGGAGTAGCACACAGTTTTTCAAATCCAAAATTCTACGTACAATAAAAACGCATTCAAGAAAGTGAAATAAGCCGGGCATGGTGTCACACATCTGTAATCCCAGCACTTGGGAGGCTGAGGCAGGAGGATCATGAGTTCAAAGCCAGCCTCAGCAATGGCAAGGCACTTAGCAACTCAGTGAGACCCTGTCTCTAATAAAATACAAAAAAGGGCTGGGGATGTGGCCCAGTGGTCGAGTGCCCCTGAGTTCAATCCCCGGTACCCAAAAAAAAAAAAAAAAAAAAAAAAAAAAAAAAAAAAAGAAAGAAAAAGAAAAACAAAAGTGAAATAAAGACATCATCACATGAATGAAAACAAATAGAATCCATTACCAGCAGACAGTCCCAAAGAGTAAAGAAATTTCTTCAAACAGACAAGAAAAAAAATTTTTGAACTTTAAAAATAATAATAACAAGAAAGATAAAAATAGGGGCAAGTATAACAAATTATTATTCTCCCCTTGAGTTTTTAAATTTATATTTGATGGTTGAAACAAAAAATATAACTTTGTCAAATGGGAAGATGGTAGAGAGGCCTAAATGGATGTCTGTACATTTCTATATAGATAAACTCCTCTCTCTCTCTCTCTCTCTCTCTCTCTCTCTATATATATATATATATATATATATATATGATATATACATGTACATATATATATATATATAATATCCTTGAAGTTATGTGTATATACTTGAAGTTATGTATATAATATATATGTATCTATATATATTTCTAAAATTGTATATAGATACAAACATTCAAGGTACATCACAATGGAATTCTAAAATTATCACTTAACCCATAGAATGGTAACATATGGGAAGAGATTACAAATGGAAGAGACAAATGATAAAATATCAAATTTAGTTCTAACATTGATATGTTAAATATAAATTATCTATATATACAAATTTTAAAAGAAAGTTGATATTTAAAACTCCTTTAAACTTCATGATGTAAGAAAGTTGAAACTAAAAGGGTAAAATAAGTTATGCCATCCATGCAAACACTAATAAAAAATATCAGAAATTATTATTCCATGGATAGATAAATAGCTAGATATAAATTTGTGGATTTTATATGTGTGTGTGTGTATAGCTAGATATAAATATGTAGATTTTATATGTGTGTGTGTGTATACACACACACACATATACATATATACATACATACATACATACATAGATTTAGGTACACTGATATAAATGTATGAAATAGATTTATGGTATGTATAGATTCATCCTTGTATATATGTTGAAGATACATAAATATATAATAAATTAGTCTTCATTGCTATGAAAATTATCAGCTATAGAGAAGGACATCACTTATTGGTAAAACAGCATATACACTTAGACAACACAGCAATTTTAAATGCACACACTTGCTAAAAATAAAAAGCTAGAAAATACATTAAGCAATTTTGTTAGAATGAAATCAGCAATTGAGTTGGAGATTTCAGCACACACATCTGATGAACTGACAGAACTAGTAGACAGTTAATCAGCAAATATATAGAATAACTGAACAATATCATCAATCAGCACATCAAATTAACACAATGCTCTACCAATACCACAATGCTGGGAAAAATATTTGCCAAATAATTTGTGCATAGAATAGATAAAGAACTTTCAAAAGCTAACAATAAAAAATCCAATTAGAAAATGGTTAAAAGACACAAACAGACATTTTACTGAAAAGTTTTTACATATGGCTGATAAACACATGAAACGTTGTTCAACATTTTAGCCATCTGGGAAATACAAATAAAACACCATTCTGTGCTATCACTACACTCCTATCATGATGGCTGTGGTGACGCCAACTACTGGCAAGAATGTGCATTACTGGTGGGAATGTAAAATACTATAGTCACTATGGAAAATGATAGGAATTTGGGTTGAGTTGGGGTTGTAGCTCAGTAGTAGAGCGTGCTTGCCTAGCATGTGTGAGACACTAGGTTTGATTCTCAGCACCATATAAAAATAAATAAATAAAATAAAGCTATTGTGTCAATCTAAAACTAAATATATTTTTTTTAAAAAATAGGAATTTTCTTATAATATTATACATACTGTTACTTATACGACAAAATGATCACTCTTTGGGGAATTTGTCCATACAAAAACCTGTAATAAGGGTACAGACACAAAGTTTTTACTTTTTATAGCATCTTCATTTGTAATAATCCCCAACTCGAAAAGTTCAGATATCCTTCAATGAGTATTTAAAGTTGTACATACATACCATTTATTACTCAGTAATAAAATGAATGAGTTATTGATACACAAAACAAATTGGCTGGGTCCCAAAGGCAGTTATGCTGAATGAAAAAAAAAGTCAATCTCAAAATGTTGTATACAATGTGATTACATTTATATAAAATTCTTTTTTTAATAATTTTTAATGTGTACAACTCATAGTGCATGAATTTAGCATCTTTTTACATACAACTGTTTGTATACAAAGTATATTCTTACAATTCAGGTCTTCAATGATGCATTTAGGAAAATGAAATCCGTCTCATTCAACCACCTTTTTTTTTTTTTCTTTTCTCCCCCTCCCTCTCCCCTTGCTCCCCCCCCCTTACCCTTCCTTCCCTTTGACCATTCTAGTGTTCCTCTAGTCCTCCTATGTACCCCCCACCCATCCAACAATACTATGAACTAGCCTCCTTATATCAGAGAAAACATTTGGTACTTGGATTTTTGAGACTGACTAACTTCATTTAGCATTATGTCTTCCAACTTCCTCCATTTACCTGCAAATGCCATTAATTTATTTTCTTTTATTGCTGAGTAAAATTCCATTGTGAGTATATACCACATTTTCTTAATCCACTCATTTACTGAGGGACATCTAGGTTGGTTCCACAACCTAGCTATTGTGAATTGCGCAGCTACAAACATTGAGATAGCTGTGTCACTGTAATATGCTGTTTTTAAGTCCTTTGGGAATAGACCCAGGAGTGGGATGGCTGGGTCATAGGGTGGCTCCGTTCCCAGTTTTCCAAGAAATCTCCATACTGCTTTCCATTATGGTTGCACCATTTTGCAGTCCCACCAGCAATGTATGAGTGTGCCTTTTTCCACACATCCTCTCCAACATTTATTGTTGCTTGTGTTCTTGACAGCTGCCATTCTGACTGGAGTGAAGTGAAATCTAAGAGTAGTTTTGATTTGCATTTCTCTAATTGCCAGCAATGTTGAACATTTTTTCATGTATTTGTTAATTAAACTTGTATCTTCTTCTGAGAGGTGTCTTCTCAATTCCTTAGCCCATTTATTGATTGGGTTATTTGTTTTTTTGGTGTAAAGTTTTTTGAGCTCTTTATATATTCTAGAAATTAGTGCTCTGTCAGATGTGCATGTACTAAATATTTGTTCCCAATTAGTTGGCTCTCTATTCACCTCACTGATTGTTTCTTTTGCTGAGAAGAAGCTTTTTAGTTTAAATCTATCCCATTCATTAATTCTTGGTAGTAATTCTTGCGCTACAGGATTCTTATTAAGGAACTTGGGGCCTAATCCGACATATTGAAATTGGAGCTTACTTTTTCTTCTATTAGGCATATTGTCTCTGGTCTAACTCCTAGGTCCTTGATCCACTTTGAATTGAGTTTTGTGCATGGTGAGAGATAAGGGTTTAATTTCAATTTGTTGCATATGGATTTTCAGTTTTTCCAGCACCATTTGTTGAAGAGGCTATCCTTTTTCCACTGTACACTTTTGGCACCTTTGTCTAATATAAGATAGCTGAAATTATATGTATTAATCTCTGTGTCCTCGATTTTGTACCATTGGTCTACTAGTCTGTTTTGGTGCCAATACCATGCTGTTTTTGTTACTATTGCTCTATAGTATAATTTAAGGTTCGGTATGGTGATGCCCCCTGCTTCACTTTTCTTGCTCAGGATTGCTTTGGCTATTCTGGGTCTCTTATTTTTCCAGATGAATTTCATGATTGCTATTTCTATTTCTTTGAAGAATGACATTGGAATTTTGATTGGAATTGCATTAAATCTGTATAATGCTTTTGGTAGTATGGACATTTTGACAATATTAATTCTACCTATCCAAGAGCAAGGTAGGTCTTTCCATCTTCTGAGTTCATCTATGATTTCTTTCTTTAGTGTTCTGTAATTTTCATTATAGAGGTCTTTTCACCTCTTTCGTTAGGTTGATTCCCAGGTATTTTATTTTTTTTGATGCTATTGTAAATGGGGTAGTTTTCATCATTTCCCTTTCAGAGTCTTTGTTGCTGATGTACAAAAAAGCCTTTGACCTATGTGTGTTGATTTTGTATCCTGCAACTTTGCCAAATTCATTTACTAGTTGTAAAAGTTTTCTGGTAGAGTTTTTCGGGTCTTCTAGGAAGATTATCATGTCATCAGCAAATAGTGCTAATTTGAGCTCTTCTTTTCCTATCTGGATCCCTTTAATTTCTTTCGTCTGTCTAATTGCTCTGGCCAGAGTTTCCAGTACTATGTTAAATAGCAGTGGTGAAAGGGGGCATCCCTGTCTTGTTCCAGTTTTTAGAGGGAATGCTTTCAATTTTTCTCCATTTAAGATAATGTTAGCTCGGGGCCTTGCATATATAGCTTTTATAATGTTGAGATATGTTCCTGATATTCCTAGTTTTTCCAGTGTTTTGAACATAAAGGGGTGTTGTATTTTGTCAAATGCTTTTTCTGCGTCTATTGAGATGATCATATGATTTTTGTCTTTAAGTCTATTGATGTGGTGTATTATGTTTATTGATTTCCGAATGTTGAACCAGCCTTGCATCCCTGGGATAAACCCCACTTGATCATGGTGCACTATCTTTTTGATATGTTTTTGTATCCGATGTGCCAGGATTTTGTTGAGGATTTTTGCATCTATGTTCATTAAAGATATGGGCCTGAAGTTTTCTTTTTTTTTGGATGTGTCTTTGCCTGGCTTTGGAATTAATGTGATATTGGCCTCATAGAAAGAGTCTGGAAGAGCTCCCTCTTTTTCTATTTCTTGGAATAGTTTGAAGATTGGTATTAGTTCTTCTTTGAAAGTCTTATAGAACTCGGCTGTAAACCCATCAGGTCCTGGACTTTTCCTTGTTGGTAGCTTTTTGATGACATCTTCTATTTCTTCGCTTGTAATTGATCTGTTTAAATTGTGTATAGCCTCCAAATCCAGTTTACGCAAATCATATGACTCTAGAAATCTGTCAATGCATTCAGTATTTTCTATTTTATTAGAGTACAAGTTTTCAAAGTAATTTCTAATTATATTCTGTATATCTGAGGTGTTTGTTGTGATATTCCCTTTTTCATCATGAATGTTAGTAATTTGAGTTTTTTCTCTTTTTCTTTTCGTTAGCATCGCTAAGGGTCTGTCAATTTTGTTTATTTTTTCAAAGAACCAACTTTTAGTTTTGTCAATTCTTTGATTGGTTTCCTTAGTCTCAATTTCATTAATTTCTGCTCTGATTTTAATTATTTCCTGTCTTCTACTGCTCTTGGTGTTGGTCTGTTCTTCTTTTTCTAATGCTTTGAGGTGTGATGTTAAGTCATTTATTTGTTGGGTTTTTTTCCTCTTAAAGAATGAACTCAGTGCAATGAATTTTCCTCTTACTACTGCCTTCATAGTGTCCCAGAGATTTCTATATGAAGTATCTGTGTTCTCATTTACCTCTAGGAATTTTTTGATCTCCTCTCTGATGTCTTCTTCAACCCCTTGTTCATTCAGTAGCATGTTGTTTAGCTTCCAGTTGATGGAGTAGTTTTTCTTATTCCTTGTTTTGTCGTTGATTTCCAATTTCATCCCTTTATGGTCCGATAGCATGCAGGGTAGTATCTCTATTTTTTTATATTTGCTGAGAGTTGCCTTGTGACATAATATATGGTCTATTTTGGAGAAGGAGCCATGTGCTGCTGAGAAAAATGTGTATTCGTTTACTGAGGGATGAAATATTCTACATATGTCCGTTAGGTCTAAATTGTTAATTGTTTTAAGGAGGCTTAAAGTTTCTTTGTTTAGCTTTTGTTTGGATGATCTATCCATTGGTGAGAGAGGTGTGTTGAAGTCCCCTAGAATAACTGTGTTGTGGTCTATTTTACTCTTGAACTTGAGAAGCATTTGTTTGATGAATGTAGGTGCTCCATTATTTGGTGCATATAGATTTATGATTGTTATATCCTGTTGATGAATGGTTCCCTTAAGTAATAAGAAATATCCATCTTTGTCCCTCTTGATTAGTTTTGGTTTGAAGTCTACCTTATTTGATATGAGAATGGAAACCCCTGCTTGCTTCCGCCGGCCATGTGAGTGATAAGACTTTTCCCAGCCTTTCACTTTCAGTCTGTTGATGTCTTTTTCTATGAGGTGTGTTTCTTGGAGACAGCAAATTGTTGGATCGTTTCTTTTAATCCATTCTGATAATCTGTGTCTTTTGATTGGCGAGTTTAGGCCATTATCATTCAGGGTTATTATTGAGATGTGATTTTTATTCCCATCCATTTTTATTTGAATTATGGTCTTTAGCTTGATTTGGTTTCTCTTCTGGTTGGTATTTCTTTTAGTTTAATATCTCCCTTTGTTGATTTTCATTATCATCTTTCTCTTCTTCTTCATGAAAAATATTGCCCAGAATGTTCAGAAGTGCTGGCTTTCGAGTTGTGAAATCTTTTAACTTTTGCTTGTCATGGAAGGTTTTTATTTCATCTTCGAATCTAAAGCTCAGTTTTGCTGGATATAAGATTCTTGGTTGACATCCCTTTTCTTTCAGAGCTTGAAATATGCTATTCCAGGATCTTCTTGCTTTTAAGGTCTGGGTTGAAAAATCTGAACACAGTCTGATTGTTTTCCCCCTATATGTGATCTGCTTCCTTTCTCTTGCGGCTTTTAGTATTCTCTCCTTGCTCAGAATATTAGGCATTTTCATTATAATGTGTCTTTGTGTGGATCTGTTGAGATTTTGTTTGTTGTTTGGTGTTCGGTATGTCTCTTGAACTTGGTTTTCCCATTCATTCCTCAAGTTTGGAAAATTTTCTGTAATTATTTCGTTAAATAAATTACTCATTCCTTTGGCTTGAAACTCTGCCCCTTCCTCTACGCCAATCACTCTTAAGTTTGGTCATTTTATGCTGTCCCATAATTCTTGGATGTTTTGTTCTTGATTTCCAACGAGTTTTGCTGTATGGTCTAAATTCTTCTCTAGGACATATATTTTGTCTTCATTGTCTGAGGTTCTTTCCTCCAAGTGGTCTACTCTGTTGGAGATGCTTTCAATTGAACTTTTATTTTGGTTTATTGCTTCTTTCATTTCTGGAATTTCTATTTGGTTTCTCTTTAGAGCCTCTATTTCCCTATTGAAGTAATCTTTTACTTCCTGTATTTGTTTTTGGAGTTCTTTGTCAAAATGATCTTTTGCCTCCTGTACTTGCTCCCTCATCTCATTTTTGAGTTCATTCTTAAGTTCCCTAAACATTTGGCATATGTAATTTCTAAATTCCATCTCTGGCATATGACCAACTGTGTTTGCCATGATATCTACTGATGAGGAATCTTGATTTGATTGTGTCACTTTCTTCCCTTGTTTTTTCATGCTGCTTGTGTGTCTTTTCTTCCTGCACTGTGGGACCTTGACTTTTTCGATTTTACCTTAATGCCTTATGTTGTTCCTGTAGTACAAAGCTATCAGCTCCCCTTATAATTCCTTTACACTTTAAAACCTAACACTTTCTATTCAGCAAATTCAATTTTTATCACAATGTTCAGATTTTGTTAACCCAGATATTATTTCCAATTTACTCTGTACGCTTCTGATGGGGTTTTATAGCTTCAAGTATTGGATACAGAGGTATTATGTTTAAGAAGAAGGAAGTGTCTTGAATTGTTCTTTCTTGGAAAGTATGAAAGGAGAGTTCTATTGACGTGGTTTACTGGAAGTGGTTTAGTATCAGTAGAAGAGAGAAGATAGAGAATGGAGTTGACACTTAGGTGGAGAGACCCATTTATATATAAAGTAAGATGGAAAAGAAGAAAAAAATGATAAAAGAGTAGAAATTGGTGTAAGAGAGAGGAGAGAGAGAATCAAGAAAATGGAGAGTAAACTATATATAACACCTCTTTGCTATCCAGTTCAATTGCGCCGTTTCTAGAAATCCCAAATTCTTCATAAAGCTTGTTTTTGCCTCTGTTTAGTATGCACTGGCAGGGTGCAAATATGAAAGATGAAGGAGGAAGAAGAGATGCCAAAGTGAGAAGGAAGAAAAGAAGGAATGAGAAAAGGAGCAGAAGCAAACAATCAAACACACTGACAATCAATGCAAAAAAAAGCAAAACAGAACAAAGACAAAAAAAGAAAAAGAACAACAAACAATCTAACAAAAAACCCCAAAAACCAATAACACAAGCAGACCAACCAAAAAAGAAAAAAAGTCGAACCCCAAGTCTCAAACAAAACGGGCCCTGGGAAGCCCCCCTCTTTTTCCCTTTCCAGTTTAAGCCAACTGCATTGGACCACGTCCAGATAGTCTGCGACCCTGTCAGTGGAGTCAATTCTGCACCCTAGGCCTGTGGCCGAATGGCTCAGGGGGAAGATTGGCTCAGGGCGGTTGTGTGTCAACAGATGAATGGCACCGGGAAGGGGACCCTCCAGAAGGCACTCTTTCCCCACGCCCACCCACAGCTGTAGCTTCTTGTGGCCACTGGGCTGGCCTCAGACACGCCCTCCCCTGCTGGTTACCCGAGTCTCACCCAGGTGTGCGCTGCCTTCAGGGCACTGGGGCTCCCTGGATATCTGCAGCTGTTGTCTTCTCCGTCTTTTCCCCTTTGTCTGGGTCAGCCACTGCACTTCTCAAAGATGGCGGCGTTCTCCCATTCAACAGCAGCTCTGCAGACCCTTGTGTCACTCCAGAGCGTGCAGGATCCGCTTGGCAAGCAGTGCGAAAGAGCTCCACGTGGACACCGCCCACGACTCTAGGCCTCTTTTTATCCCTCCTCCACGATCGGTTTCAAAGCCGCTGGGTGGATCGTCTCTTTGCCGAGATGGTATAGGCCCCTGCGCCTGTAGCACAGACAGCGCTGCTTCGGGCCGGGCGGTGGACCGCTGCGACTCTGCCTCTGCTTGTTGTGGTCCTGTAGAACCTTGCATTTCGCTGTCCAGAGGTGCAGGAATGTCTCGGCTCCCTTTCAGTTGCAATAGAACCACCAGCAACGCGCTCAAACTTCCTACTCTGCGTCCTTCAGCAGCTGTGTCCAGAGAGCACCTGCCTCCTGTCGGCCATCTTCCCTCTATATAAAATTCTTGAAGTGACAAAATTATATAGATAAAGAACCAATTAATGGTTACCAGTGCTTATGGACATAAGCAAGGATGTGGTTATAATATGGTAGCACAAGGGAATTTCTTTGTAATGTTGGAGCTGACTTGACTACTATGGTAGTTCTATGAATCTATGCTCTTACAAAAAGCATAGAACTACACACACACATACACCACAAATCAGTACCTGTGAAAACTGGTGAAATCTGATAAATCTGTAATGTGATTGGGTTTTTATTAGTGGGGAGTTTACTGGGAATTAAACCGAGCATGTTTCACCACTGAGCTACATCCCCAGCCCATGTATGTATTTATTTATTTATTTTTGAGACAGGGTCTTGTTAAATTGTTTAAGGCTTTGCTATGTTGCTGAGGCTGGCTTTGAACTTGCAATCCTCCTGTGTCAGCCTCCAGAATCACTGGGATTACAGGTTTGCCCCATGATGCCTGTCTAATGTAATTAATGGGATTACTCAGTTTTAATTTTAAACAGAAAAAACAGACAAAATCTTGATGGGATAATATTTGTTGCTGTGTGTGAGAGCACAGGTATAGTGATCATCCTATCAGGGTTGATATCCTGGTGCTGATACTGCTGTTTAACCATGCCGAGTCCTTGCCTCCCTGAATGCTGAAGTATAACACCAGAGAAGCATGAGCTGAGGTAAGTGTAGATTGGAAATTAAAAGGTTTTATTAAAGGATAGCAGAAAAGACTTCCGCCGGAGGGAGAAGGGGATCAAAATGAGGTCTTCTCTCTTTTATATCTAAGGTCTTCTTTTGTCCTCCTACATTTCTGTCCTTTGTAGTCACCTGAAGTGATGACCGCTTGGAGCAAAGAAGCCGCGGGAAGAAGTTTTGAGACGAACTGGAAACAAACAGCTCTTTATTCTGACAACTTTTCTCCCTGGATCTAACTACACCCTGACACGCCGTCCACGCTCCTCTAACCTCCAAAATGGCGCAGACCTCATCCACAATCTCGCTCAAGTCCCTCGAGATCTCCGGCCAAGTCTCGCAAGATCCCGGGCCAAGTCCCGTGAGACTTCGGAAGGCGCCAATGCCCAAACATGTCCAAAGCCAAAGCCCGTAGTCCACCGCAATTTAAGCCATCTACCCAAACAGGGCTCCTGCATTTCCCCCCTTTTGTTTTAAAAGAGGTAATGCTCTAGGATGTGCATTTTTTATTACCTGTGGAAATATAATAGGATGATTAATACAAAAAGATAATATAGGAGACTTAGGAAGGTGATTATCAAAATTTGCAGAGGTAGAGCATCTAGCTATAGCCCAGTCATTATCGTTGAAGCATAAATATTCAATCTGTGATGATGAATAGGGAGTAATAATAGTAGCAGGGTGAATGCCAAATATTTTAGTAGAAGATTTAAGTCCTTGAAGAATAAGTTTAGCCACCATGGAGGTATAAGACTCAATTATGCTTTTAGGAGAGATGGGCAAATGTATCCATAATAAAGGCCCTTGTTGCCAAAATACTCCTGTGGGTGTATATTGTGAAAAAATAATAATCAATATCAGCGGTTGAGTTAAATCAAATCTGTCACAATGAGCTCCTTCAATGGCTTTTTCTACTAACTTTAAAGCTTTCCTAGCATCTGGAGTCAGTGTTTGCGGTGAGGATGGATCAGGGTCCCCTCGAAGGATATCAAATAAAGGTTTTAATTGGCCAATAGTGAGGTTTAGTGTAGGGCGGAGCCAATTAATGTCTCCCAGCAGTTTTTGGAAATCATTGAGGGTGGTTAAATGTTCTTTATTTATTAAAATTTTGGGGGGTCTAACAGAAGTATCCATGATTTTAAATCCTAAATATAATATGGGAGATCTGGTTTGAACTTTTTCTTCTGCTATATATAATCCGTATTTTTTTTAAATATTCTACCACATCACTGAATATATTAAATAAGATTTTTTGATTAGGGTGGGCCAGTAAAATATCATCCATGTAATGTAGACACATGAGGTTTGGATAGTTATTTTTAATGGGTTGGATAGCCTTGTCCACATATATTTGGCATATGGTGGGGCTATTAGCCATTCCCTGCGGCAAAACCTTCCATTGATATCTCTGATCAGGGCCATTATTGTTAAAAAAGGAACTGAAAAAGCAAACCTGGGGGCATCCAGAGGATGTAGGGGAATAGAAAAGAAGCAATCCTTTATATCAAGACTAATAACATGGAAACTTTTTGGAATAACTACAGGATTCGGAAGTCCAGGTTGAGTAGGGCCCATGACTTGCATGGTTTTATTAATTTGTCTAAGATCATGTAATAATCACCATTTTCCTGATTTTTTCTTGATCACAAATATGGGGGAATTCCAGGGAGAGGTGGAAGGTTCTATATGTCCTGCTTCTAATTGTTCCTGAACTAGTAGGTGGGCCGCTTGTAATTTCTCTTTAGATAGGGGCCACTGAGGGACCCACACTGGCTTATCAGAAAGCCATGGTATTTTCAAAATTATTTTCTCAGTGGCCCCGAAGAAAAATGTCTTTTTCCTATATGATAATGATTTCTTTTAGGGTTAAGCTTACCCTGTACTTTTTGATAATGATTTCTTTTAGGGTTAAGATTACCCTGTATATTTTCACATTTAACACCTGCAGGTTTGGTTGCAAGGTGTACTCCCATTTGTTGTAAAATATCTCTTCCCCATAAAGTAACCGGTAGGTTAGGTAAAACATAAGGCTGAAACTTTCCTTTATGTCCTTCATCATCCTCCCATTTTAAAATTACTGCACTTTTTTCTGGGAGGTTATTATATCCCAAGCCTCTTAAACTGGTTGAAGCTTTTTGCAGAGGCCAGTGTTTGGGCCATTGTCATAAATTAATGATGGAGGAATCAGCTCCAGTATCTATAAGTCCCTCCATTTCTATTCCTTGGATTCGTATTTTACACATAGGCCTCCTAGTACAGTCTCGAACCCAGCAAGCCATGGGTCTCGAATCAGTGGAACAAAATCTTCTATTGTTCCCTTTTTGAGGCATACACATTTTAAATGAATTATGTAAATTTGGAAGGAGAAGCAGCTGAGCAATTTTATCTCCTTGATTAACAGAACTTATACTTTGGGGTGAGCTAAGCATTATTTTTATTTCCCCTTTGTAGTCTGAGTTTATTACACCTGGGGTCACTTGCAAACCTAATAAGCTTTGAGGACTTCGTCCGATTATAAGTCCTACAGTCCCTGAGGGAAGAGGTCCCCTGACTCCTGTGGGAATCAGTTGAACCTCCATTTCAGGTGTTAACACTATTCGGGCGGTGGAACAGAGGTCTAATCCTGCATTTCTTCCTGATCCTCTGGTGAGGGAGTGGATGGGTAATAGGGGTTGTGTCGGGGAAGCATCTGAATGGATGCTTGAGGATACTCCTCCTCCAATGCCTCGTACATTTGTGGGCCCCGGGGCATTGGGCCCTGTGCCCCCTTTTTTGAATTCCTGAACTGCAGGAGCCCTGTGCCTTTAAATTGTTTTATCAGATACAAAAACTTTTGTGGGCAAGAAAAGAACCTCTATTCGTAGGCCATATTAGAGCACATACTAATTTGCCTGGCCCCCTCCATGAAGGTAATCAAAAGGCAGATGAACTTACAAAAACAATATTTATACTTTCAGCACTACAACAAGCTACTTTATTTCATTCCCAGTTTCACGTCAACAGCACCACCTTGCAACGTAGGTTTAAAATCACAAAGGAGCAAGCCAGAACAATTGTAAAAGATTGTAAATCTTGTATAACACATTTGCCCAATCCTCATTTTGGTGTTAACCCTAGAGGATTAATGCCCAATCATTTGTGGCAGATGGATGTTACTCATGAGCCAAGCTTTGGAAAATTGCAATTTATTCATGTAACCATAGATACATGCTCAGGCATGATTTTTGCTTCCTTACATTCCGGAGAAAAAGTTAAAGATGTCACATCTCATTGTTTACAAGCTTTTGCTGCATTGGGTATCCCCAAAATGCTTAAAACAGATAATGGTCCCGCTTATATGTCCTCATCTTTCAAACAGTTTTGCGCAAAATTCAACATATCCCATAAAACAGGCATCCCATACAATCCTCAGGGTCAAGGCATTATTGAAAGAGCAAACCGCACACTAAAAGTTATGTTGTTAAAACAGAAAGAAGGAAACTGGAAAAATCCTAAGGACAGATTGGCAGTTGCCCTGTTTACTTTAAATTTTTTAACTTTAGACTCTGATGGTTATTCTGCTGGAGACAGACATTGGAACCCACATCAACAACATAAACCTTTGGTTTACTGGAAGGATGTTCTTTCAGGTACATGGAAGGGTCCGGATCCAGTATTAATTTGGGGGAGAGGATCTGTTTGTGTCTTTCCAAAGCATGAATCCTCTCCAATATGGATACCATCTAGATTAATAAAGCAGGTACCACATCAAAAGGATCAAGATGAAGTTGTTGAGGAATCAAGATTAATAAAAAAGGTACAAAATCAAGAGGACCATGATGAAGATATGGAATGATTCCCTTAAAAGAGTCCTTCAAAATATGTCACAACTTAAGTGTCATTCCTCCCAGCTGGGATGAAGAGATCTCTCTTTAGTGTGCACACAATTATATATATATATTTTTTACTTTTTATATATGTGTTTATTTGTGTATTTGTCTAAATTTCATGTTAATGTGACGTCACAAATATATGTTTGTATGTGCGTCTGTCCAGTGTGACATCAAAAATAACAAAGCGCTTGTGAATATATATATATATATGGATCCAAATAACTCTAATTCATTTAAGTTTAAGAGTATTCAAAATGGGTAAATAATTTAATAAGTGAAGGTACCTTCAATTTTGTTTTATAGGTGTCCCAGGGACTTCTCTTTAGCAAAAAATATGACTAGGGCTGTATAACCTGATATTTTGGTGTTTTGACATGAGGTTGCTTATTTGTTATTAACTTCATTTGTTTAATAAATGATTAATTTCAATTATTTCAACAGGTAAAGGACTGCTGTGTATGCAGAAACTCGAGAGTTCCAGCTAACAAATTATTTCTCCAAAGTGCTTTTAGTTTTTCTTTAATCTATCTTTAATGCAGTAATTACCCTCAGTCTTTCTTTGTTTTGTTCTAAATATGATATTTTGCCAGCTTATGTTTGTGGGAGCTCAGGCTGCAATGTGTGTGAGCAGAAATCAACTTATTTTTCCAATCTAATAATTCTATTATTTAGTTTGACAACTCGCCTCTTGACTCAGTGCTGGAATAGCACTGCCTTTCCTTTAACAATTGATGCTTCAGTCTCTAGATAGCGGGCCCTGAAGATTTGCCGGTGGCATCGTCTAGACATAAAAAAGACGGCTGCTTCTACAGCTGCAGGGATCGCGGTCACTGCAAGCATCCCTGCTGCTCAAATGTCAAACAACCTCACCAGCAGTGTGGCCTCTGCTCTGCATGCATGGGGCCTCCTAGATCTACGTGTTATAACAAGTGGACATTTTGATCTTTCATTGTTTGGGACTTCATGGGACAGTACCTTGCGGGTATTTGTTTAGAGAACTCACTGTGTTACTTGATAGAACTTAGGGCAGCTGATTTGTTTAAAGAATTTGATATGCTATGCAATTTGACTTGTCACCAAAAGGCTTGTCGCCTTAAAGCCGCAGCATCTCCTCCCAATTGG
Organism: Tamias sibiricus; assembly: GCA_025594165.1. Taxonomy (NCBI): domain Eukaryota; kingdom Metazoa; phylum Chordata; class Mammalia; order Rodentia; family Sciuridae; genus Tamias; species Tamias sibiricus. The sequence goes on along the minus strand of CM046667.1, from coordinate 53,563,004 downwards.
ACGGCTGTTAGTCATCTTACACAGTCGATCCTAAAGGGCTCCATTGGATGGCTGGTTAGCCAATGACGGGTAAGATCCCCAGAGGGGGACAACCTAAGACAGGCACAGTCGCACGGGACAGTCTCATGTGGCCGACATATCAACCTAAGACAGGAGTCAAGGGCACAGCCTTGATTATCCAATGACGGGTAAGAATGTTGGTTGCACATAGACGTCCTAGAGCATCCCCTCTTTTAAAACAAAAGGGGGAAATGCAGGAGCCCTGTTTGGGGAGATAGCTAAGATTGTGGTTGACTATGGGCCATAGACATTTTTGGGCATTGTCGCCTTCCGTAGTCTCACGGGACTTGGCCCAGGATCTCGAGAGATTTGAGCAATGACTCAGCAGATTGACATTTTTGGGCATTGTCGCCTTCCGTAGTCTCACGGGACTTGGCCCAAGATCTCGAGAGATTTGAGGAGTGACTCGGCAGATCGAGCAAGCACCTTTCCTGCTCGGGCGCATGGGATGAGACCAGAGAGAGAAAGGACAGGGTTATCGCTATTGTATAGATACATTGTAGTTTCTTGTAAGAGTACGTGGCTTGGTTTCTTGTGAGAGTGAAAGGACAGGGTTATCGCTATTGTATAGATACATTGTAGTTTCTTGTAAGAGTACGTGGTTGGTTTCTTGTGAGAGTGTGTATGTAGTGTTAGAAATTACAAGAGACAGAGACAGAAAGATTAAAGAATTTTTTCGTCTCCATCCTGTCTCCGGACTCCTTCCCGCGGCGCTGCCGTTCCAGGCTGCAATCCCTTTCCGGCGGCTAACACTGAACAAAGGATTTCCATGGATGTCAAATTTTGAATAGCATTAATTGGCCCAATGATTTCCTTTCTTATACCTGGGGCAGCAACCTGGAGCACGGTATGAATTTGGTCTTATTTCTCTTTTGGGATTTTGCCTAGAATAGCCTGATTGATTATGATAATTTTTCCTGGAATATCCTGATTGATTATAGTGTCTAGGTTGAGTCCTTGTGAAATTCTGAGGGGCAGCATCTCTAACAGCTGTTGCAATCATATTCCCTGTGACAAAGTCATCATTTATATCTTTACATAGTTGTATATATATGGAAAGATCCTTTTTATTTCTCCATGGCCTGATGGCTTCCTGGCAATATTTATTAGCATTTTCATATGCTAATTGAACAACTAATGGCATAACTTGATCAACGTCTCCAAAAACTCTACCTGCAGTTCTCAAAAGTCGATCAGCAAATTCAGCATATGGTTCATTAGGTCCTTGAATTACTTTGGACAAGCTACCTTGTAGATCCCCAGGTCCTTGTGCAGTTTTCCATGCCTTTAAGGCAGCTGCGTTTATCTGAGCATATACTCCTGGGGTATAATATTTTTGAGCCTGTATGTCTGCGTATGGCCCTTCTCCTGTGAGCATTTCTATATTATGGTCTCCAAACCCTGCATCTGCATTTATTTTAGCTGTTTCTATACAAAGTTCTTGAAATTGTGATCGCCAAACCAAGTATTGTCCCCCACTTAATGTTGCTTTACATAGACGTTTCCAGTCTGAGGGGGTTAAGCTAAAGGTGTTAAGGGACTCCAGTATACTCAATGTGAAAGGAGCTTGGGGTCCATATGTCATTACTGCCTCTTTGAGATTTTTTATTGTTTTGAAATCTACTGACTGGTGGCCCCTCTCTCCATTTTCATATTCAAATACTGGCAGTTCCCAACGTATCTGTGAGTTACCCTTGATCGCGCATAAGCGCTCAGAAAGACTTTTTATTTCTATTTCTAGGGTATGCAAATGCCTAGTGATACCCTTCATATTTTCTGTAATAGATTCCACCCATGGGGGAGTGGAGGACATAGGTTCCTCCACTTGATAGTCCCTTATCTTGGTCTTCCTTAATTTCCTTTTGTTCATTTTTTCAGAATCACTTTTACTTAATTCCTCCTCACTACTACTACTCTCATTGGTCCTAACTGACTCAGTAACATCCTGAGTCCCGGATTCAATTGAAAGCATGTATCCTTAAACTATCTCTAATAAATCTTGAATAGCTTTAGCAGCTCGGATCTTTGTCATTTTTGAGCCCTCACTGATACTATCCTTACTGGCCCTAACTGACTCAGCCGAGGCCAAGCTTTCACGATCACTTTCACTTTTTTCCAAATTCTCCTGACTATTAACTGACTCAGCTATATCAAAGAATCCATCAAGAGCCTTGTACACTTGGGTCTTAGTTATTTTCGAACCCATTTTAACCGCTCTGACTAGAGACTCCTGCGAGGTTCCTCAGTTCTTACCTGCCATGCCGATTCCCTGTCCGGGCCACCACCTGTAGTCGCCTGAAGCGATGGCCGCTTGGAGCAAAGAAGCCGCGGGAAGAAGTTTTGAGATGAACTGGAAACAAACAGCTCTTTATTCTGACAACTTTTCTCCCTGGATCTAACTACACCCCGACACGCCGTCCACGCTCCTCTAACCTCCAAAATGGTGCAGACCTCATCCACAATCTCGCTCAAGTCCCTCGAGATCTCCGGCCAAGTCTCGCAAGATCCCGGGCCAAGTCCCGTGAGACTACGGAAGGCACCAATGCCCAAACATGTCCAAAGCCAAAGCCCGTAGTCCACCGCAATTTAAGCCATCTCCCCAAACAGGGCTCCTGCAGTCCTTTATTTTGCTTATCTACCTCTACTCTGCATGTGATCTCGGGATGAAGGTGGGAAGGCCGAAAGGTGGAAAACAGGTGGGTGGATGGGGCAGGGAAGCAGTGATCTGCACAGGAAGGGCCTATGGTTATTTGAATAGCATCTCCCTGTCTTGCTGGGAGCTGCTTCATCAACAGTTCTTTAGTATGGGGGGGAGAACCTTGGGGACATTAGCATTTCAATCTCACAGGTGTTGTTCCAGTTTCCCGGGCTCAGACTGACTCAATTTTCTTTATTAGATTCGATATTAGACCTAATTTACCTAACTACACTAACTACCTATCTTTAAATCAGGCTTCAGTGCCACCATCAACTGATAATGAATTCTTGGCAATGACATTTACTACTCTGCCATCAGTTTCCTCATTGGTTAAGTGTGAGTGATGATGATGTGATAATGGTGATGATGAGGACGATGCCTACCAGAGGATGACTGTGAAGATTAAGCACAATAATATAGAAAAAGCACCTAAAGTGGTCTCTGGCATCCACTTAGCTTTTAATAAGTTGTTGTTGAATTAATAGCTATTGTTGTTGCTTGAAAAGTTTGCATGAATATACAATTAAAAATAAAATTTTACATACAGTTAAAATTGAGAAAACTGAAGAACCCATGAAGGATGGGCCATTACCAGAACCATCTGGACCAATCATCCAAGGTGACTTGGGAAGTGTAATAATTGTAGTTTAGGGTCTGGGCTTTGGAATAGGCCTGACCCAGAAGCACACTGACTCTGACATTTACCAGCTCTCTGACTTTTGGAAAATTGCTAAACCTTTCTAAGCCTTTTTTAAAAATTTGTAATGGGGGTAATAGTAGTGACTGCATCATAAAGTTGTTTTTAATGATTCAAAGAGACATTATGCAGACTTGGAAATGAGTGATAGATCAGCCATGATATATTCTGTTTTTACTATTTTTTTGATTGCTGTAAAGGCCATCCTTTATTTCTAGAATGTACTCTAAGAAATGAATGTTGCCATATTCTGGGGTAACTTTTTGAATTTTGTAATCATGGGAAGAAATATTTCCTTAGCTTTGTGCTAAACTCTTAAATATGTTAATAGAGTATTTCTACAATACCAAATCTAGTCCTTTCTTTGTTCATTCATTTTCTTGTTTCCATCCCTTATTTCTATTCTTAAATACTGCCTCCTATTTTCATCCAAATTCTTGACAGCTTTGGCCTAAATTATGGAAGTTACCTTCTAATTTTTTTTCCAGTTTCTAAAGATAGTATAGCTCAAGATGGTGAAGGGTAGGCTAGGGTCCATCATAATAATCATAATTTTTCAGTGGAGAACGTTGATTGATATCAGATTATACCCTTGCAACTACCTCTATTCTTCTCACCTCTATCAGAGTCTATCCCCATAGTATCCTTAATCAACACAGAATGTTTATATTGCAGGTTCTTTTCATTGTTGTTCTTTTTAGTTATACATAACAGGAGAGTATATTTTGACATATTATACATACATGGAGTACAACTTTCCATTCTTCTGTTTGTACGTGATGTGGAGTTACATTGGTCATGTATTCATATATAAACATAGGAAAGTAATGTCCAATTCATTCTACTATCTTTCCTATTCCCATTTCCCCTCCCTTCCCTTCATTCCCCTTTGCTTAATTGAAAATACTTCTATTCTTTCCTACACCACCCCCCTTATTGTGAGTAGCATCTGCATATCAGAAAGAACTTTCAGCCTTTGTGTTTGGGGGATTGTCTTATTTTACTTAGCATGATAAGACTATCCAGTTCCATCCATTTACCAACAAATGCCATAATTTTATTCTTCTTTATGGCTGAGTAATATTCCACTGTGTATAAATACCATATTTTCTTTATTCATTCATCTGTTGAAGGGCACCTAGGCTGGTTCCATAGTTTAACTATTGTGAATTGAACTGCTATAAACATTAATGTGGCAGTGTCACTATAGTATGCTGATTTTAAGTCCTTTGGGTATACACCAAGGAATGGGATAACTGGCTAAAATAGTGGTTCCACTCCAAGTTTTCTGAGGAATCTCCATACCACTTGATTGGAATTTGGTAAACATGTCTTTCCACCTGTTGTTAGGTTAGGCTTTCAAAAATAATGCCTTTAATTATGGCTTTATAGGTTAATAATAGCACACTTGCTGAGCACTCACTATTTGTCAGGCATGTAGTATCTCATTATATCCTTAGGTGAAAATAGTTACTATATCCATTTTAACTTTGAAGAAAATGACTTGAAGATATAATAACACTAGTAGAGAAGAATGAAGTTGAAATGGAGTGCCAGGTCTGTCATTCAGCACTGAAAGCCCAGGAAAAAATGACTATTTCTTATATGTATCTAATAGAGCTTGTGTTGCAGTTGGTTTCATATAGATTACACAAATGTACATGATACAGTTCTTGTTCTTGACCTCCAGTTGCCTTTAAATAAATTGATGCAGAAGTAGAAACTCAAAATGCTCAGAATATTTTATTACTATTGTATATGGTATTTTCTTATTGCAGCAGCAGGAGTATAAAGAAGAAAGAGGGGCTGGGGTTGTGGCTCAGCGGTAGAGCGCTCTCCTAGCACGTGCGCAGCCTGGGTTCAATCCTCAGCACTATGTAAAAATAAAGGCACTGTGTACAACTAAACAAATGAATAAATATTAAAAAAAGAAGAAAGACACTAGTTTATTAGAGATAATTTATTGGAAAAAGTGGAGTTTGGACAGAACATGGGAGATAAACAGGTTAGAAAAAAATTTAACCAGTCCTAAAAGTAGAATAGATAGAAATAATTGGCAATGGTCTTGTCGGTAATGAAACTTAGGAATTAGAAATCGTGAAATTAGTGAAATTAGGATTTATTGAACTATTTAATTGCCATAATTTATTAGTAGGCCCAAGAGAGTCGTTTCAAGTTCTTGAGCAAGAGACTTGAAAGGTTAATGGTATATTTTTAGAAAATTAGTCTGGTAGTGAAGTATTGGAGAAATAGATCACTGGAGAACAAGATGGTAGGTGAAATAGTTATGTTGGTTACCGTGGTTACCATGCTGATGGCACAGGGAAAGCACATCTTAAAGTCAAGGTGGTGTGATGTGTGTGTCCATCAATCTCAGTGCAACTGGCATAGATTAACATTCTGGATAATCTTTAATATGTACTTCTATTTAATATTTTGAGTAATTGATCCTTATCATTTAACTTATAAACTTCAGAACTCATTTTCCTCTAAGGTATTAGTTTAAAAGCATGGAGACCAGAGGTATTTCTGCTCATCCATGTACCTCAGATGAATCAAAACTGTTATAGGCATTTTACTTGGGAAACAGGACTAAAGCTCTCAGACTTTGAACAGTTGTCTACATAACAATCTTCAGCAGTACCAGTTTTCTCTTTTAATATCTGGTCTGCTAGTTCTCCTTCAAGATTTTCCCTGAATCTGATCCACTCCCCATCCCTTTTTATGACTTTCCACTTATTCTCAGATCATGATTCCACTAATTCTCACTCCCAGGTCACAAGGGTCTAGGTGTAAAAATCAAGTCATAAATAGCACAAAAAACCAGCTTGTATACTTCCTCTCTTTCTCTTATAATTGAGGAATGTAAATCTCTGACTGACTTAAAATCCTTCCTAATTACATGTGCTGGGGCATGACCCTTGTTCTTTGAGCTATCCTGTAGCATCAGCCATTTTCTTATAGCATGTATTGGTGACTCATTACACTTCTGCCATTTTCTCCACCTGCAATCTGACTGTGACTTGATCTTCCTATTCTACCACATGGTCAGACACATTGTTTGTTTCCATTTCCTTTACTTTGTACAGGCAATCCTTACTATCAATATTACCTAAAACAGAGGCCAATATACTTTCTCTCCACTTTGGCTGGCCCTGTTATAGTGGCTGCAAAGCAAGGCTGCCTAATATTTTTTTAGGAATTTTAGTGAGGTGTTTTTTACTCTTCACTCACTCTTTAATGTTCCTTCAGTGTACTGCCCAGGCACCAGAAGGCACTTAGCTCTATCCACATCTTTGACCCCTTGCAAATATGAGCCATTCTTGAAACTAATTTTTGTGGCTAGACTTTAATTCATCTTGGATAAGTTTATTCTCAGAATCTTCTTATTTCTCTTGTAAATAGTCTTAATATTAGGCCAGCTTGACACCCACAGTGCATATAGCTTAGAAAATTCTCAAGCTGAGAACCACTGCTACATAAAGATATAGATTTTTTCTTGTAATGAACATCTGAGAGTGAGGGCATTGAAAACTACTTTATTGAAGCAAAGGTTGGAGCAAAGGAACAGCAGGAAAGAGCAAAAAAAAAAAATCTAGTAAGATGTTTTTCCTCTTTTTGAGAAAGCCTATACTAGTATTTGTCTTTGATTTAAAGCATCTGGTTCAGTCCTTTAATAGCTCATACCTCATATAGGAATTCACATATCAAATGCAATTTTTAAACTATTCTTTTGCCATTTAAAGAAGCATTATAGGGCTGGGGTTGTGCCTCAATGGTAGGTAGAGTGCTTGCCTAACACGTGTGAGGCACTGGGTTTGATCCTCAGCACCACATAAAAATAAAGAAAATACATGTATTGTGTCCATCTACAACTAAATTTAAAAAAAATAAAGAAGCATTATAATATATAATTTGTTATTCTTCACAATTAGGCTTACATTAGGATCATCACCTCTTGCAAATGCCCTTTGAACCCACCCATATCTTCATTACTGGGCTTCTCCATCCATCTCCCTCTCTCATTTATGGGTGTTTGCTCCTGATAGGCAATGTCTGCCCCAATGTCTGTCCAAAGGAGAATCTTTGGCTGAAGGAAGATGCCTCTTACAGAGATGACTGTTGGGTTAAACTATGCCACCACCAATACGTCAACATATCTGCATCACACTAAACACAAAAATCCATTATTGATAGATTAAGCAGCAGGAAAGAATTTCTTAAGCCAGTCATCATAATGTGTTAAATATAAAATAACTATTTAGAAGTAATAAGAAAAAATATCAAACTAATCTATAGAAAAGTTATCAAAACATAATGAGATATTTAACATAGAAGGAACACTGACATAAAATAAACATATGAAAATATAGTTAATCCCTTTTTATACTTGGAAAAGAAAACTAAGACTACAGTAGCATATTATTTTTCTTCCCTAGGAAAAGCAAAAGTTAACCCTGATAATACTAAATGTTGGTGACTACTCATTTTATTATCAATGGATACAACCTTGCTGAGCAGTATTATACTAATATTTGTGTATTCTACACTCCAGTAATTCCACTTCTAAGTATATCTAAAAAAAATTATACATGTGTATGAGGTATGTTCATTTTTTCTTCTTAGTACCAATTTTCAGAATAGCAAATCTGGAAACACACAAACATCCTTTGACAGAAAGGATAAATAATTCATATTTATGTACATCTGAATATTATACATCTATGAAAGTTAAGGAACTTCAGGTAATAGCTCTACTGAACTTAGCAATATAATAAATATGTTGTTAGGATAACAAACAAAAAAGGCACAAAGTCAAACATTTATTTTAAGGATATGTACCTACATAACAATATAATCAAATTAAAAATTTAAAAAGCTGGGTGGTAGCTCAGTGGTAGAAGTCTTGCCTAAGTAAGCATGCATGATTTTATTGAAAAAGTCTGTTTTAAAATTGCCATTAGCAACTCTGTAGTTGATTTTTACTTAATAACATATTTAGTATATACATACGTACTATAATATGTCTTAATATAAACTATGTTAGACTTAACATATAATTATAAAATATTAGCCTTAATACATAACTACTAGTCTTAATGTATATCTTAATATATAATCATAGTATATATGTCTTAATACAATAGGCATATATAAATATATATACTAAGCAACTATCATATAATTCTATTCAATATTTTAAATTAACAATGCTTACAAAATGCTTCAAATTGATATACGAGAGTAAAAATTTTCACCAAAATAGTTGTATTTCTTATCAATACATTTTTATTGTCCATGATTTCTTTTAAAGTTTATTTTTTATCCTGGTAAAGTATAAAAAATATAAAAATTTGCCATTTTAATAATGCTTAAGTTCAGTGGCTTCTACTGCATTCACATTATTGTGCAACTATCACCACCTATCTCCAGAATTCATATATTCCCCAACTGAAAATCTGTACCCATTAAACAATAATTCTCTATTTTCCCTCTCTCCGGTCCCTGGCACCATTATACTTTTTGTCCCTATGCTTTTAATTACACTAGATATGGTGTAGGAGTATAATTATACACTATTTATCCTTTTGTGATTAGCCAGTTCTAAGGTTTTCACATAGCATGTCTTCAAGGTTCATCCATGTTATAACATGTATCAGAATTTCCTTTGTACCATGTGCAGTGTTACATGTCTATAATCCCAGCAACTAGGGATGCTGAGGCAGCAGGATCACAAGTTTGATGTCAGCTTCAGCGACTTAGCAAATAAAAAATAAAAAGGGCTGGGGATGTGGCTCAGTGGTAAAGCACCCCCCCCAAGAAGAATTTTCTTCTTTTTAAAGTCTGAATATTAATTCATTATACGTATCTATAAGTGTTGTTTATCCATTCATTTGTTGATGGGCACAGGTTGCTTTCACCTTTTGGCTCTGGTGAATAATGCTGCTATAAACATGGGTATAACTTTTTTTACATTCCTCTTTCAATTTTTTAAAAACTTTTTTTAGTTTTTTTAGATGGATACAATATCTTTATTTATTTATTTTTATGTGGTGCTGAGGATTGAACCCAGGGGCTCAGGTGTTCGAGGCAAGCGCTCTACCACTGAGCTACAACCCCAGCCCCCTTACCTCCCACCTTTTTTAAGGAGCAGCAACGTGGGTGCATTTACTTCCTCCTGAACTAGCAGACTCTGAGAAGAGTACAGGCAAAGTCACTGGATATGCAGGCCTGCAATGGCCTGGAGTTTATTTGGCTGACTGGGTGGTAACTTGAATGAGTGGGCCAGGGTGTGTGGGGGTCTGGAATGATCTTCCTAGAACTGAGATGGGTTATTGGTGCATATTTGTTTGGGCACAAGTGCAGAAAAGAGGTCATGGAGAGTGGATGTGGTGGTGGTAGGGTGACCTTGGAGCACAGCATGCTAGGATATCTTAGAGCCAGGGCTAACTGAGTGTATGGCATGTTGGGTCCTGGCTATTGATTGAAAAGCTGGTTGTAAAGGGCTGGGTGAAGGAAATGCCTGCGAGTAGCAGGACCCATGAAGACCTGACTACAGGCAGGATCTGCCCTGGGGGACACCATGGATCCCAGGTAGCTTCCATAGCGAGGCTATGAGAGGGCAGGCCTGGAATTTCCATTCAGGAATATATCGTCACTGTAGCCACTCTTGGATATCCACCTGGATTTATCCAGGGCCATCTTTTGTCAAGAGATATGAAGGCAAGGATCATGGAGTGGACCCTAAGCAGCTAATGAAGTTCTCAAATATCCATGTTCCCTTCCTCATCCGAGTAACTCTGGATGATCATCTTGTAGAGATGTTCATTCAGGTGGAATCATGCTACCTCAAAGGATCCTGGGAGTTCACTTCTGAAGATTCTCCCTGATTGGTCAAAGTCAAACTGTTTGTATATGGCCTCCCACTTTTTTAGGTTGTTCCATTTACTTAAACACCTCAAAGCCCAAATTGCTTGTGATATCACTATCTATCATGACCACCATGCTGTGACTTTTGTCAATGCCAATACCATCAGGGTGTCGGGTCATGATCTTATTGAGAATGTTTATGAGTTCTGTGTCACTGACCTCTATATCATCTCCCTTCAGCTGAAACTGTTCAACCTCCTGACTCTTGTTGGCCTCAAAATTGGACTAATGAGTGCGTGGGGGTGGGGCTTCGGATTGTACTGGGCAGTCACCTCAATGAAGGCTGTCTCCTCCTCTTCTGCCTGCTGTGGCCTTGGGCCTTTGGCCCTGTGGGTCAGATCTCCTATCAGACGTGGGACCACACTTCCCAGGCCCTCACCCAGGCTCCCACCTCCCTCACTTCTGCCACCATAAGCTGCAGCCTCTGCCCTTCAAGAACAAGGTAACTAGAAACAAGTCTGTGACTCAACCTCAAGTCTGGCAACTTGATCTGCTGCTCCGCAGCCTCCAGCTCCATCTTGGCTCCAGAGCGCAGGATCTGTGACTCATCTTTCAATAGTTTTGAGTGTATACACAGAAATGAAATTGCTAACACCAATATAATTTCAAAGTAAAAACAAAATTAAAATTTTGAAAAATCCATATGCTTTATAAAAATTTTAAAAATGTTTTCCTAGAAAAACTGTCTCAAACCAGGATATTTTTATCACTGGAAAAAACCCATATCTTCATTTAATAATTTTAAATCACATTATTCTGTTTTTTGAATGACATTTTGTATCTGTTTGCAAAATCAATTAAACAATATTAAAAACAATACTGCTATTGCCAATAAACACAGCACTAAAATATAATTTCCTATGCATAAATACCTATGCAAAAATATCTTCTTATATGTTTATGAGTTGGTCTGTTTTATAGGTTAACTTGTTAACATCTTTATTTTTTTTTTCAGAAAAAAATGTCTTTAATTTTTAACATACAATATCTGTTGGCTTTTTTTTTTTTTTTATAATTAACATCTTTATTTTACCTACCAATTCATACGTTTTTTGTTGACGTTTCCTATTTTTACTTTTGTGTTTGAAGTCACAATGTAGAGATTTGAGTATGTGAAAGAGGGAATTATGAATACATTCCTTTTGGTGGTGGAGGTCTGTGTTGAGGATTGAACCCAGAGCTTCATGCAAGCTAGTTAAGTGTTCTACTACTGAGCTACGCTCATTAATTATGAGGAAATACCATTCCTGAGTACCTAAAATATATTGTTTATGTTTATTCTTTCGTATACTTGAAATATTATTTCCTGCTTTTCTTCTGTGCATCAATTTAATTTCTAAGGATCTGAAGTACATTTTGGGATACAGAGCTCAAATAGACTGTATTCTCTAGAACTAGAGAATGGATAAAATTCCACTTGAGTAGGATCAAAGGAATTCCCACCAGCTAGATGTGTACATACAATTTGTAGAAATTATCCTAAAAAATAATCTGCCTTGAACGAGAGATATGAATTGATTTTGATAAGATTAGTGAACTTCCTATATGTCTTCAGGTGGCCCCTTAATTGAGCTCATGTATCTATTATATCTAATAAAGTAGAAGCGAGAAGTAGAGAGTAGAAGGATGATTATCAGTTGCTGGAGGAGGTGGGTGATGGGAAAAGTAAAGATAATCAAAGGTCACAAAGATTCAGTTAGAAGGAATAATCTTTAGTGATCTGTTGCACAAAATGTGACTATAATAAATAATAATGCATTGTATATTTCAAAATTACTAAAATAGATCATAATTTTTTTTGCCACAAGATAATGATAAGTATGTGAGGTAATAGGTTGGCTAATATACTTTGATTTAATAATTCCACAATGTATGTGTGTGTGTATATATATGTATACATATATATCACATTGCATTCCATAAATATAGACAAATATTATTTTCCAACTAAAATACAATTTTAAACCATATCAATATATAACAACTAAGAAGAGAATACAATTTTAGAAATTGTGTTTCTGATTACCCATGCTTTAAATAATAAGCAGAAGATGAGTAACTAATATTTTTAGCTAGATGCTAAGTGAAGTTAGACAATCTCAAAAATCCAAATGCCGAATATTTTCTCTGATATAAGTAGGCTGAATCACAGTGGGGTTGGGTCGGGGAACATAGGAGGATTAGAGGAAGGGGAGGGAGGGGAAGGGAGGGAGCAAGGGGTTATGAAGGGAAAAAAAAGAAGATGGTAGCTAGAGATGGATATCAGTATCCTAAATGCATGATTGAAGACATGAATAGTATGAATATACTTTGTATATTCATATTTGTAAAAAGGTGCTCTATACATGTACTATGAATTTTAATGCATGTTATTGTTATGTATACAACAACTTCAAATAAAAAACACAAGACTGAATTGGTTTTTAAACAAAATGCAGTTTACACATATAATGGGCTATCATTAAGCCTTAAAAGGAAGACAATTTTGATACATGCTACAGCATGGATGAACACTGAAGACTTTATGCTAAGTGAAACAAACCAGTCACAATGGGGAAAATATTGTATGGCTTTATTTATATGAGGTAACTAGAGTAGTCAAATTCATAGGAGTAAAATGGTGTTTTCCAGGGGTTGGGATGAGGTATAATGATGAGTTATTGTTGAAAGTTGTGGAAGTGGGGAAGATAAAACTGTTCTGGAGATGAATGATGGTGATGGTTGTAGAATAGTGTGAATATAACTAATGCCGTGGAATTAGGTACTAGGTCCAATTCTCAGCACTGCATATAAATAAGTGAATAAAATAAAGGTCCATCAGCATCTAAAAAACATTTAAAAATGGTTATATTGGTAAATTTCATGTTATGCATATGCTACCAAAATATAAATTGCTTTAAATGATGATTATGATGAATTTGCAAGGTCATTATCAACAAAACATTGTCTAGAATTTCTTGTAGCTATTCAAAGATGTAAGTTCAAATGAATCGTTTTATTCATACAAACACAGAAAGAAGATGCAGTCACACACCAAAACCTAAGTCCTTTGCCATCATTTCTTCACCTGGGTAGTTTTTGGTACCTTAATATCAACTTTGTAGAGGATTCGCATGTTTCTTTGCACATTCTCTCCAAGAGGTTTTTGGGATTATTCAAGGACATAGTGGTCCAACTTTGGGAACAATGTCTTTGCAAGACACATAGCATGTGAATGGGCACACCTCCATGGAATAATTTTGTTGAATTAGTTCAATAGTAAGTAAGGGCAATTACTATAATGAATAGGATCAACAAATGACTTGATGCTGAATTGATGAATCTGGGCTGTGGTCCTGCTGGTAAGAGGGCCTACATAGGGGACAACTACACAGAACTGGTTTCTCTTGAAGCCTAGCCATATCTTCCCACTGTTCTGAGCTTTGGGGCACACAACTTGATGGGAACATTTCTGGATTTGCTGACTAGCTGTGCTAGTTATAAATTTCAGATTGTGCAAAATGCTACAACATTGGAATACTTAAAAATAACACCATTAAAATCTCAAAGTTTGAGGCTCATATTTGTTCTAAATTCTGTTGCTTTCTTTAAAATTTCCATATCATCTAAAAATGCTCTATTTGATCCTTCATATTCTTTTGGTTTATTTTCCTATTTTTTTGTATTTGAGGTTTTGTTTAGCTTCTCTAGAATAAGTTATCTGACCCTATTGCCTGCCTCAGGAGCAGCCTGAAGTTTTAGCCCTACAGCCATATCCAGTTTGTGAGTATGATCTTACTAAAATGAATCCAGTCCTTCACTTTCCACAGTAGAACTTCTGAGAGTCTTGAATTTGATCACCTTATTTTATTTTATTATTCATTTATTTTGTTAGTGCACTTTAATTACACAGAATAATGTGTTTCCTTGTGGCATATTTGCATATTCAAATAACACACTTTGATCATATCCACCATTCTATTATCTTCCCCACCCCTCCATCCCACCATCACATTCTTCTTCTCTAATATTCTTACTGTTGCTTTCAGGTCTTCTTTTTTCCCCCTTGGTTTCTACATATGAGAGTGATATAGGTGAAACTTTTCTTTCTGAGCCTGACTTATTTCTCTCATCACTACGATCTCCAATTTCATCCATTTCCTGCAAATAACATGATATTTCATTCTTTTTTATGGCTGAATAATATTCCATTGAGTATATATACTACATTTTTTATCCATTTATCTATTGTTGGGCACCTAGGCTGATTCAATAATTTGGCTACTGTGAATTGTGTTGCAAAACTTGAGTTCATAGTATTTCTGTTGTATATCTGACTTGAATTCATTTGAGTATATACTGAGAAATTATATAGCTGAATCTACAGTAGTTCTATTTTTAGGGTCATTTTTTTCATACCTTCATACTGATTTCCATAGCAGCTGTACTAATTTATATTCTAATCAACAAGATGTTAGTGTTCCTCCCAACCCCCAGCCTTGTGCAGCATTTATTGTTTTTTGTATTCTTTTAAAGATGTTTTTATAATAGTGGGGTTCATTTTGACATCGTCATACATGCATGGAATATAATTTGCTCCATTTCAATTTCTTGCTTTTGTATTCTCAATGATAGCCATTGTGACTGAGGTGAGATAGAATTTCAGTGTAGTTTTGATTTACATTTCCCTAATGGATAATGATACTGAACAATTTTTTCATATAATTACTGGCCATTTGTATGTCTTTTGACAAGAGTCTGTTAATTTGCCTATTTATTGACTGGGTTGTTTTTGTTATATAAGTTTTTTGAATTCTTATTTATTCTGAATATTAATCCTCTGTAGGCAAAGTAGCTGGCAAAGATTTTCTCCCATTTTGTATGCTGTCTCTTCACTGTGTTAATTGTTTTCTTTGCTGGGCAGATTGAGGTTGAACATTTTAGAAATATGAGCTTGAAAATACCCTGGGGGAATCTTTCTCATCATTGACCCACTGAATAGCTTCTGCAACTTCAGATTTCCAGCAGGCCACCTACTCTTGGCTGCCCAAACCCTAAACTCATCTTCATATTTTCTTCTTTGAGCTTTTAATTTATCTGCTAGGACCAGGACAATGTGTAAGATGAACATGGAGTACCTTATAGTGATAAAAAGTAAGAAGGTATTTTAAAAATAACCATAAAGAATATTACAAAGGAATACAGGAGACAATCGGAAGAGTTTCCAATGGCCAATGCTGAACAATTTGATCAACAAAATAAAGAATAGGATTATAACATTATAAAATAACTATCAGAACCACAGTGATATAAATAATTTGAATAAATGTGAGTTAACAGAAGAGAATAGGCAAATCTTCCTTGAAGAACACTTTGGAATAATATACATAGAGAGCACTCTGAACATAGAGACACTATTTGATGGCTATCTCTGCCTGTGCTACAACATGGTATTATTTGTTGGAGAATGGATGCTTAGGTGTGTTCATTGCTACTAGGTGCTTTTAGATTTTCTCAGTTGGCAGAACAAGGAAATATATGTGCAAATACTAACCCTTGCATATTCACATACTTATAAATACTTCTGTATGCATATGTCTGCATCTGTATTAAACATGCGTTAATTCTGGTATGTTCAATTCTAATTAAATACCATGTGGATAAGTCTATCATTCTCTTCTTTCCTGTGTGAAACATCCCAATCCAACAGTGAGAAATCTATATCTGTCATATGCCATCCATTTAATTGTTAAATCAATTTACATGTATAGTGCTTTCAGTGTTGGTAAACTTTAACACCATGGGAAACAATTTTAGCAACCATGATTGTATTATAATTATCTAAACCATTTATTTTAAAAAACTGTATAAAATTATGTTTAAAACATGATATGCCATGTGGCATAAAATTCATTACATGTATATTAAAGCTTTGGTGTTTCAATGGAGATTAAACCATACATTATGTTTTAAATGAAAAGCAAGTTAGAAATGTACTGTGAAAATAGCCAAGAATGTCTAGGAGATAAGGTTGAACTTAAATCAGGGCTAGTGATTAGTTGGCACACAGTGGTAAATTTTTACTTGTAGATAAAATCTTGAAATACTTATTTGCTAGTTAATAACCAGCCACTGAGTGCCCACATTCAGTTTTTTAGATGCCTCAAGCACTCCCTCTAGAACTTGAACTCATTCAAGATCTGTTAACAAAAGGGTTAAGGTTTGTCATAGCCAGTGTTCCTCAGGATCCTGAGTCATTTATCTATAGCTCTCTTTTACATTGTAGGATTGATTGGTATGGGCCAAATGTTTTAATATCATCCTATTTCCAGATGAAAAAATGATTGTAAATCCAGAGAACAGAGCTACTGTGGCTCTAATGACATCCATAATAGTGCTTCTGCACACTTGTGATTTCTAATACAATTGCACAAAAGTTCAGTGTCATTAGCAGAAAACCTACCATTGAAAAATTTCCTCTAATAATTGTTTGGCACAAGAGCTCCTTGTTGGTACCTGATTTGTTGCAAAACCCAAAACCCATGCCAATCAGCAGTTTTCCTAATCAAGAATGAGATATGGTTTAGCAAAATTCTTTGCCTTTGTTGTTGTTGTTGTTTTTGGTACTGGGAATTGAACTCAGGGGGATTTAACCACTGAGACACATCCCACATTTGATTATTATTTTTGTCCTGCTTTTTTTGTTTTAATTTTAGAGACAGGGTCCTGTTGAGTATCTAAGCTGCTTAGGACTTCACTAAGTTGCTGAGGCTGGCTTTGAATTCAAGATCCTCCTGCCTTAGCCTCCTGAGCCACTGGGATTGCAGGCCTGTGCCACAATGCTGGGTGGTTTTTTTTTAAACTTAAACATAATTTGTTTACTTTTGGAAATTGTTGGTTTTAGGCTATTGCATTGTCCAATGATTTCTGACTCCAAAGCAGTTAAATAAAGGACCTTGTATATATAGATAAGTTAATATGTGAGTTAAGAGAGAGTTTAAATGATAAAAATTATAAATTATACCTTACCCATTTATAGGTGCTAATTAATCTTTCCAAAACAATTTTTTGTGTGGGTGTGTGTGGCTGAAGCATGCCTGCACTACACAGCGCTCCACAACCCCAGCCAGGGAGAACAAGGCACAGGCTGATCTTTATTAAAAATGGGGCAGTGCAGGCACAGGGTCCAGACTGCTGCCCCCCATGGGTTTCTCCGAAGCCAGGCTGGTGGCCCTACAAGGAGGCAAGACCCACACTGGAAGGGCTGTCAGATGGAAGGTGCTGGGACCAACTTGGGGACCCCACATCCCACAGCTGGTGGGGAGGGCCAGTGCTGGACCGTTCTTAAGACACCCCTGGTAGAAAAATAGATATCTGGGTTTGAGGGCCTCTTGGGGCTAAAACAGTGCTGTTCTGAAGGTACAAAGACCTGGTGAAACAGTCCCTGGTCAAGGCAGGTCAGGAGTTCATAAGGTGGGGTCCAGGGGTCCCTGGTGTCCAGAAGCCCAGTCCTGCTTGGCTCAACTACTCAAGACCTATTTGGTCCTTTTGGACCGATGAGGACTCTCAGGGTGTCTTGAAGAGGCCAAGGGCAGCCGAGTGCCACCCTATCCCTGCACTAGGACAGCAGCTGCAGCACTGTCGGAGGCGCTGGGCCTTCCCCTGCAGGGTGGCCTCAGAGCCCGCCTCGTCCAGCTCCTGAATCAGGGCTTCCGCCTTCCGGATGGTCAGCTCCCGGGCCCTGCCCTTCATCCCCTCCAGGTAGGCCAGGAGGGTGGAGAAGTGCTCATCGGGAACCTTGTTACTGTTTTCTAATTCTTGTATTTTTGGGTCCATCAGCAGAGGTAGTCCAGGGCCAGCTCTGCGCTGGAGCCCTTGGCCAGTGGGGTCTGGGCTGTGCCAATGCCCGTCTCTCTCAGCCGCTTCTTCTCTTCCTTCTTCCATTCTTTCTTCAGCTTCCGTTTCAGGACCCTCCTTTCCTCTGGTGATGGCTTGGGGCCTGGGGCCTGTACCCTACTTGCTGCCTCTCCCTTGGGGCTGGCTTCTTCTTCATCTGCTGTGGTTTCAGGTGCCTGAAGTATCTCTTCTGCGGATGCCTTCTTTACTTTTTTGCTTTTTCGTTATCACTTTGGGACCTTTTCTTTTCTGTTTTGCCATCCTGTGCCCACCTGCACGTGCTCTCTTGTGCCGCCAACACCAGCTTCCGGCTGGCCCAGCACCTCTGGTCCAAAACAATTCTTAATGTTTATTATAAACATACTTAATAGATAGGCTTGGGCCAACAGGCCACCTCCCCCACGGAAATTTCCATTAGGAGCAACCTGGTTTCATTTTCCCCAGGCAGGAGCCAATCGGCTTAAAGGTCGCCCTGTTTACTGGGAAAAGAGCCAATAGTATTAAAGGTCGCTCAGGCACACCCCCCCAACAGAAATCCCTACTTAAGTCCCTGCCTGCCCAGAGCTCAGACACAATAGCTTGTCTCTGCAGAGAGGAAGCAGCTGCTCCAACAGCTCCAGACTCACCGTCTCCAGCCCGATGGCAGCTGCCCCAGCCGACAGCTCCAGAGACCACAGCTGGCACACTTCTCTGTCCAGAGCTTGCACACTTCTCTCTCCCTGACTCCTCTCTCCACGTACTTCTTCTACCTCCAACCAGCCATAAAGGCTGGTGAATAAATCTCTTGGATGCACGGTTGTCTCCCGTGTGATTTTTGCCCTTCAATACTGAACATTTTAGGTTGATAAAACATATTTCAAAATGTGTAAGCCAAGTGTGGTCATGCATACCTGGCAGACTACTTGGGAGACTGTGGCAGGAGGATCACAACGTTGAGGGCAGCCTCAGCAATTTTAGGGAGACCCTGTCTCAAAACAAAATTGTAAAAAGGGCTGGGGATATAATTCTGTGGTAGAGCGCTTGCCTAAGCCTGTGCAAGGCTCTGGATTCAATCCTCAGAACTGCAAGGAGAGAGAGAGAGAGAGAGAGAGAGAGAGAGAGAGAGAAGGAAGGAAGGAAGGAAGGAAAAAGAAAAAGGAAGAGAAAAAAAGAAAAAAGAAAGGGGGTATGAAAAATAACCATTCTTTAGGATATTTTCATCTTTTGGAGACCCCATTTTTAGCTCAAACCAGCTACCCTGTTTCACATTAACAATGGACCATCTTGACTTAGCATCATAGTTCTTAGGTCAGGCAGTGGGAAATCTCAGAAGTATTTCAATAACCATTTAATTGATCAAAAGAAATTTCCCATCAATTTTAAATTTGTATTTAGTGGAAGTTATGCCAGTTTTAATTTTAAAGTATCACAAAAAATATAATTTTGGGGCATCTTGTTTTTTAATTTAGTTGTTTGTCTCCTTTTAAAAGCTTTTTTGAAACAGAATAAAGCAAGCAGGATAAAACATACTTGTATATTTTAACAAATCATTGTAAAGCGCATTCTCTTTTATACAGTGCTCTAGTCAGGAAATTATGTATTACAGATGCATCAGTAGTCTGCTGTGTATCCCTTCCCTATCACAACATGGTATAAATTTTGTAGTCACTAGGTTTCTATGACTATTGTTTTCTATAATGTTGGGAATTTCACATTAGAGAAATTCAGCCTTGTTCTTTAGACTTATTAAGGATGTTATAGGAAATCAAAGTTTATTTTCTTCCTTTGGGCTAAAAATAAAGGTAGAAGTAATGGAAATATTTTGTTCTGTTTATAAATTTACATCCAATATAAAACTACCTGTATTTTTCCCAATCTGTTAATTGCTTTAATTCAGTATATTTAACTATCTTAATTTAATACTCTTAGCTTTATTTAATTTCAGTATTTAATTTTGTTTGACCATAATCTATAACCTGAACATTTTCTGTATTCCAATGGAACAGAAATCAATATAGAAAATGCTTTAATAAAATTGTTTCAGAATTTAGGCAGACTGAAATTCATTATTTAAATGCTTGAATTTTATTTAAAGATGAATATCATTTTGAAGAACCTTGGAGAACTCCTTCTTGCTCTTACTTTCAAAATAAAAGTATCATCTATTTGTTTTGTTATCTCTCACTTAATGAAATCATAGTTGTAAATACCATTTTGAATCACCTTAGTCATTGAATATACAAATAATACTTATTATAATAAATGAATGATAAGTGACATTTGCAATGAAACTAACCTATGAATAAGAGCTGGACATGAGGATATTTGACTAAAGAGGGTATTTCACAATTTACATTCAGTGGAATTTTGATTATTGCATCAAGAAGTCATGCCTTACAACGGGTTTCACAGACTCAGGAAGGATGTAAAGTCATTGAATAGTTACCCAAGATTTTCTTACTTAAGTGGAGCTGTCTGCATGGTATACTGGCCTACATGTCTTTATCTGTTTTGCCTAGAACACACAAAAAGATTGAGGTTAGCATATATTATAGCTCACTATGATAAATCATCATCTTTATGATATATTTTTTTCTGATTTACAAATGAAGATCAAAGTGGGTTGTGAAATGTGGAAGATGTAGTATTATACCTCCTAATACTCCTTCAAGGTAAGACATGCTGCTCAACTATGTGGACTGTATTCAGGTGACTGCCTCTATCAGGCAGCTTACTGAAGTCAGAATTAGATAGGCAGTCAGTATACATAGGTAAATCAAGTCAGGTCTGATCAAGTTAGGCCAATTTTGAGTGAGTCCCAGGAAGTTGGAGACTGTCCCCTGAAGGATTGAAATGGTAATTCTTTCAGAGCCCTTCCTCCACTCTTATCAAGAACCTGCTCCTGCTCCAACCTGTTGCTAAGGTAACCTGTCCCAGGAATTGAGCTTCCCTACAGAGAGCTATATAGTTGTTAATATGTCCTGGGCTACACCATCCTGCCCTTCCCCCTTCAGCCCACCTGTTTCCCACCTTTTGGCCATCCCACCTAGCATTCCTGGGCCTAGTCACATACACAGGAAGAAGAAAGAAAAGGGGAAGAGGGCATGAGAACAAAGGAAGCCTAAGACATATAAAAAGGGCAGAACGCCTTGCTTCTGGGGATACCAGGATACCAGGTATGGCCCCCCTCTCCCTCCTGGGAGAAGTCTATGTTACCCCTTTTTAAATAAATCCTGCTTTATCTGCTTGCCTCGCCGTGCTTCTCTAATGTTCAAACTTCAACATGTGAGGAAGCAGAACTGGTAACCAGTGGTATCATTACTACAGTATCTGCTTCAGCAAATTATTTTGAAGTTGTGTCCCAGCCATGCAGCCTCCTGGACTGAGGTTATACTCCAACAGGTCCTTGTATCTCCCATCTGACTGAGGCAGAGTGTAGAGGCTCAGCCATTTCAGCCTAATGGCAGAAATTCTGAAGTACAGTCTATAGTTCCAGTTATGTTAGCCAGGTCCTCATAGGGCCTGGATAGCTGTTTTACTTCTTACTCTTACCAATTCTGCTTGTTTCCTATTTCTTACACAGAAAGCAATAAACTTCTAATATTATAGACTCTTTGTCTTTCTGGTGACCTCAACCTGTGACAATTTGAGAATTCATGCCTCTTTCCTCTTACTTTTTAGATCTCTGATGATGGTTACAAAGCAGTCTTTTCTTGGAGTATCTTGAATGAGGATGTCAACCTCTTTATCCATCCATCTATCTATCCACCTATCCAGTCATCCATCTAGCCTCAATCCTTGTAGTCAGTCATAACTTCCAAGTGCTGTGTGCTGGTCTTTGACTTAAAAGGTAAAATATGAGATATTTATGTGCAAGGTGATTATGAAAGGAGAAAGGGCAGAAGTAGAAAGACTAGAAAATAAGTAAAACCTATCAATGGTAAATAAACAATATTGATGATATGACATAGTACAGAAGTACAGAGGTGATGTTAGATTGAAGAGGATGGGATGGATTAGAAAGGAGTGATTTCTGATGGAGTTCTTAATAGGACGTAGTGATTAACAGCAGTGTTAGATGTCTAAAATCCTTTTACAAGGAAGAGAAGAGTACTAAAAAGCATTTTATGTGCATGTAGGAAGGGCCATATGCACTCATGTATCAATCTCTGTAGCTTACTGTAAGCATAATAAAAGTTTAGTCATAAAAAAAAATCTTTAAGCCTTTATAATGAATATTAGTTTCTAGTCCTACCTAGTACATGGCTTCAAATATACCAGGATTTTCTTGCTGATTTGCTTTGATTAATGGAGCATTTCTTCTCCTTTATTAATTAATAAAATGCATTATTTCTACTACCCTCCAAAATATGGCTTTTTAATGCTTAGTAAAACTCCAAACCTTACTAGTTAATTTATTTAATTGTCCATGAAATTCATTATATTTTATATTCTCCTTTATGCCTCTTTCCTCACTTCCTCACTATTATCCTCTTCTCCACTGTTAGATTCAGAGTTAGTTATGTTTTAAAGGTTTTATTTTCCAATTTTCAAGACCAGCAGCCAATGTTATTTCCATGATCTTAAAAACATATCCCCTGTAACTGTGAGAATCAATCTCAACTGCATTTTTTAGTAAGCACGTAAGTGTTTGCAGATATTGGAATCTGACCTTTTCCAGTGTCTTGCAAGACATGCTGCTTTCCTGTTACTACTAGAAAAGTATACAGAAAAAAAGCATTGATGTAAGGAAGTTGAGTTTATTTCTCTGCTACCAAAATGCAAAAGGTAGTTTAGAACTTTTCTTGCAGTGTTACCTGCCTTCCTTCCAATCTAAATGACCTTTATGTCCACCTTGCATAAACTTGATAAATCCTGATGGGCTCTATTTTACCCTATAGTCTGTCTGAAAAGGATTGGTTTCATGTTTTACAAGTTATACAAACACTTCCAGCCTCAAACCCATTTACTAGTCACTTGACTCTGGGGTCCTTTCATTTTATTCTGTGTTGTTTGATAAAACATATGGCAAAAAGTTACTCTAAGCACCAATTTAAAGTAAAATTTTATTTTATTAATCATGAGAGAAAGCACCAACATCAGTAAGATTATGTTCAAAAACATGTGTTAGAAAAATTACTTATCTAACTGTACATTGTTCTTAAGTACATGTGGAACCTCTGGTCAGTAATTTCACTATTAAATGTACTATTGTGCTGGGGTTGTGGCTCAGTGGTAGAGTGCTTGCTTAGCATGTGTGAGGCACTGGGGTTGATCCTCAGCACTGCATATAAATGCATAAATAAAATAAAGATCCATCAACAACTAATAAAATATTTAAAAAATGTATTATTGATGTTGAGAAGAGATCTTTTAGATGGATTTCATTGACTCCTTATTATAAATGAACAAAACAATGTACTATTGAATAAGAATAGTTAATGGTCAACAATCAGAAGTGATAGGCCACTCTAGGCCTGGTGGCACACACCTGTAATCCCTATGGTTCAGGAGGCTGAGGCAGGAGGATTGCAAGTTCAAAGCCAACCTCAACAACTTAGTGAGGTCCTAAGCAACTTAGTGAGACCCTATCTCTATAAAATATTTAAAAAGGCCTGGGGATGTGGTACAGTGGTTAAGTGCCCCTTGGTTCAATCCCTGGTACCCACCCCCCAAATAATATGTAATGGGCCCCAGTTGAGGTCTTCTTCAAATGCAGAATCCACGCCAGGGGCCGAACTGGTAAAAATATTAATAGGCACCACCAAGGCCTATTTCAAATGTAAAAGACCATGAGACTTTCCTGTGGGAACACTCCAGCCAATTCCTTTGTCCCAGAAAGGTAGGAAAATTAAGGGTGGTGAAGCCAGATTTAAAACTAGGTAGTGAGTGTAGTCAGGCAAATCAGGTCTAACATCGAGTTTCATAAAAGAACATGGAGTCCATAAGGAAAATGGAGTCAGCCTGAGTCCTGGAAAAACACAGAGCAACTCTAAGGAAGATAAGATGGTTAATGTTCACAAGTTGAGGGCCCATCTTATGGAATGTTAATGAAACAGCTCCAGCAAACAGAGATGCTAATCAACTAGCCCTAAGCCCTTCCTGTGAATCTCACTCCCACCATGGGCCCTCCTGTGTCACATCTTTTGACATTCCTGTCCCCTGTCCCAGGAAGGACAGAGATAGGGAACATGAAAGGGACAAAAGAAAGATTTCAGATATAAAAGGGAGAAAGTTTCTCCTCCCTTTGGATTCCTGGTTTCCGGGTCCCCTTCTCCCTCTGGGGGAAGTCTTTTGCTATCCTTTCAATAAAGCTGTCCACTTTCCACTCTACGCTTGCCTCGGAGTGCTTCTTCGGCGTTATTCTTCAGCGTTCGGGGAGCAAGAACTCGACACGGTAAAAAGCGGTTTCAGTGGGAACAAATCCAGCCGAGAAGTTATAGGCAGGATTAAAACTCAGGCTGAAGGACATAACCAATAGCCTTGATACTTTTTCAGTGCATGTTTAATATAGATTTTGATCCATGCTCAGACCCCAAAACCATATAAGCCCCTAACTAGCACACTAAAATGTTTTTGTTTTCCTGTTTCAGGCCCCCTCCCACATGGTCTTTTCATGCTTAATAAATCCTACTTCATTTACTTTTCCATTTTGTTATTGTCCATGAATTTTATTTTTCATATTTGTGAGACAAGAACCTAGAAGGGAATTGGTGAAGCAGGGAACCTAGTCTCATTTCAAAACTCTGGTTTCAGTATAACTAAAGTTTGTCTGTTTTCCTGTCATTGGAGGTATACAAATTGATACTATCCCATCTCTTTGGGAATTGCTGGATTATCTTGGCAAGAACTCTCTGGAAGGACTTGGTAATTAGTTCAGTTACTTGTGGATTAAATTCGAGTGGCAACCAGTCACCCACAAGCTGAGAGCAGCAGCACCTAGAATAGGGCAAGAGCCCTGCCTTGCCTTCTAGTGTGCAAGGCCACCTACCCCTCACTGATTCTGACTTATGCTTCCTGCAAGCATTGAAGGTGAGGGAGGGTGGGAAGGCAGCAAGGGCCTCTGTGCCTGGGGTGGGGTGGGGGTGGTTTCTGGCCTGACCTTTTATCTTGGCTTCATTTGCTTCAGTCTCACCCCTCTGTGTCCTCTAAGAAACAGTTTTCCTACAGCCAGTGAGTGGGTTTGAGGGCCTGGACCAGAGAGAAGATGATCTACACTTTTTTTAGGCTAATATGCCTTTGATGGCCTTGGGAATGTTTGCATAAGGACAATTCCTGGCCAGCTTCAAATGTAAATGTCACACCTTCTTCACACCAATTGTTTTAACCACTAGATAAAACTTTTCTCTGGACTCCTACTTTCTGGGATTTGTAAGGCAGAATTGACAATTTTGGGAGGGTGACCTATTCAGATATAGCCATTTAAATAAACCTTTCTCAGGGTGGGACAACTTGCCTAACAGGGGTAAGTTACCTTTGGAATCCTAGCTTTGGGAGAGGTTTCCCACAAGTCTTATTGTTTCCCACTTTGCCTGAAGCTACCCCCAGGAATCATAAGGTTGTCTTTTTTCCTTTTCATCTGGCTGTCTAGAAACATCCTCTCCCTTCTTGTTTTAAATAGACCTCCAGAAAGACCAGACACCCTGGAACCTCTCCCTCCTGCTAAGGAGGCCTGGTTCTGGGGCTAAAATGCCAGTGTATAACAACTTGCTTGTGCATTTAGTGGTGGTGGTTAAATTTTCTGTGAATTGAATAAGCATGTTTTTTTTAAAAAGTTAATGAGGCATTTAATTAATTAACAATGTCAGGTTTATGGCCTTTATGGTTACATTTTGTAGTTAATGGCATTTGGCTTATAGCTGCTTAATAGAATTGTACAACAAAAACAGTTTGATTTTGTTTGGGAATGGGAGGGTTGCCCTTCCTTGTTCCCATTTCTACCATAGAAAAGCAGCCAAGAAATGTAGTGGGTAGGCACCCTTGTCCCATGTCTTCACCATTCTCTCTCTAGGTAACAGTGGTCAAGTCATCTTTGAGGCCAGCTAGGAATGTACCTTTAGCCCTCTTGACCCCAACAGTGAGGGTTCAAGGGATGCTGGTCACAGGTGGGTCACAACCCTCTATCCTGGGTCCTTGACTGGGCCTTTGGAATCTCCCCAGCAGACCAGGTACCAAAAGGCCTTGAGTAATATAGGCCTAGTGCTTCATGCCCCTTACATTTCATTATACTACTCTGCTGAAGCAGGAGGATTGTGAGTTCAAAGCGGGCCTCAGCAAAAGCCACGCGCTAAGCAACTCAGTGAGACCCTGTCTCTAAATAAAATACAAAATAATGCTGGGGATGTGGCTCAGTGGTTGAGTGCCCCTGAGTTCAATCCCCAGTACCAAAAAAAAAAAAAAAAAAAAAAAAAAAAAAAAGAAAGAAAGAAAGAAAAGAAAGGAAAGAAAGTGATGCGATATAATCTCTCGGTTTCCCAAATGCCTGTGATGATTTCATTGTAGTTCTATTGTTCTCTATTAATGTTCCCTGGCTTAGGTGTCATCATTTAGTTTCCATGCTAATAATTTATAGTCACCAGAAATTATACTTCATTTATTTTTGCCCTAACTGTTAGAAAATGCTGAACAAAGTTAACTTAGCCGGGAACACCTCGTTAGTGAAATAAAAGAGTTTATTGGGGTGCCACGTGGGGAAGGGTAGGGAAAGGAAGGGAAGGGGGAAAAAAAAGAAAAAAAAAAATAGGGAAGGGAAGGGGGGGTAGGGAAGGGGGAAAAAGGGACAAACAGGAACAGGGACAGGCACGAACAGAGAGCGATTTCAGTCCAGGGAGGCTTAAATAGCAGATTAGTGGTCAGGGAGAGACCCCTGGGGCAAGTGTCCCCATAGGCTGCTGGAGGTCAGGAGGCAGTGGCCAGGGTACCTGCTGGCCAGGCTGGGGCACCTGGGAAATGTAGTATTTTCACAAAGAACCTGGGGATATGTGGCCTTCTACCTCCCTGCCCGGAATCCAACACTAACCAAACTGAACACACATTTCATGGTATGAATTTTAAGGGCTTTGACCAGATGGTTGAGGAAATATATTTGGAACAAGGATTCTATCAGAGAGAATTCCATCATAACACATTGTTGATAGCCTGTTTTAATAACTTGTAAAGTCAGTTCTGAATGTAGTCCATGTTACTATCTTTATAAAAAAAAATAAAAAGACCTACCTTGTACTTCGATAGGAAGAATTAATATTGTCAAAATGACCATACTACCAAAAGTGCTATACAGATTTAATGCAATTCCAATCAAAATCCCAATGAAATTCCTCATAGAAATAGAAAAAAAACAGTAATGAAATTCTTCTGGAAAAATAAGAGACCCAGAATAGCTAAAGCAATCCTGAGCAAGAAAAGTGAAGCAGGTGGCATCACCATACCAGACTTTAAATTATACTATAGAGCAATAGTAACAAAAACAGCATGGTATTGGCACCAAAACAGACTGGTGGACCAATGGTACGGAATTGAGGACACAGAGACTAATACATATAATTTCAGTTATCTTATATTAGACAAAGGTACCAAAAATGTACATTAAATAAAAGATAGCCTCTTCAACAAATGGTGCTGGGAAAACTGGAAATCCATATGTAACAAAATGAAATTAAACCTTTATCTCTCACCATGCACAAAACTCAACTCAAAGTGGATCAAGGACCTAGGAATTAGAACAGAGATACTATGCCTAATGGAAGAAAAAGTAAGCTCTAATCTCCAACATGTCGGATTAGGCCCCAAGTTCTTTAATAAGACTCCTGTAACAAGAATTAATATCAAGAATCAATAAATGGGATAGATTCAAACTAAAAAGCTTCTTCTCAGGAAAAGAAACAATCAGTGAGGTGAATAGAGAATCAACTAATTGGGAACAAATTTTTACCACATCAGATAGAGCACTAATCTCTAGAATATATAAAGAACTCAAAAATCTTAACACCAAACAAACAAATAACCCAATCAATAAATGGGCCAAGGAACTAAAAAGTCACTTCCCAGAAGATACACAATCAATCAGAAAATACATGAAAAAATGTTCAACATCTCTGGCAATTAGAGAAATGCAAATCAAAACTACTCTAAGATTTCATTTCACTCCAGTCAGAATGGCAGCTATTAAGAACACAAACAATAATAAATGTTGGAGAGGATGTGGGGAAAAAGGCACACTCATACATTGCTGGTGGGACGGCAAAATGGTTCAGCCATTATAGAAAGCATTATGGAGATTCCTTGGAAAACTGGGAATGGATCCACCTTATGACCCAGCCATCCCACTCCTTGGTCTATACCCAAAGGACTTAAAAGCAGCATACTACAGGAACACAGCCACATCAATGTTTATAGCAGCACAATTCACAATAGCTAGGTTGTGGAACCAAACTAGATGTCCTCAGTAGATGAGTGGATAAAGAAAATGTGGTATATATACACAATGGAATATTACTCAGCAATTAAAGAGAATAAAATAATGGCATTTGAAGGTAAATGGATGAAGTTGGAGAATATAATGCTAAGTGACGTTAACCAATCTCAAAAATCCAAATGCAGAATGTTTTCTCTGATATAAGTAGGCTGAATCACAGTGGGGTTGGGATGAGGAACATAGGAGGATTAGAGGAACATTAGAGAGGTCAAAGGGGAGGGAGAGGAAGGAGGGAGTAAATTATAAACATAATTATAAACATTACACTCTCAGAACTAAAATTTAATTGTCCTATAAATTGACCTAATCAATTATGTACTAGTTATGGTAAACATTACATTTTTAAATAAACATAGTGATTAATTATTTTGTGTAAGTAAAATTACATACAAATGAACTTGTTCAGACCAGTTCTTAAATTAAGAAATATTTGTATAGGTGTAGATAGTACAAGCTGCATTAGAAAGCTTGTTGAAGAAAGTTTGTTTTCTGTAATAACCTTCCCTTAAGCAAGTACAGTCATTCAAAATCATTCCACTGTTTTAAAGTCTTTCCTTAAAACTTTATGAATAGAAATAAGCATTTGTTGTGGGTGGTAATGATGGTAGTAGTGGGTTTCACAATGACGAGCAATTTTAAAAGATTGCATCAGTGTTTTTTCTTCTTCACCTGTTTTTCACTTTATGCAGCTTGACAGAATTATAGATAATTTCTCAAAGCAATTTACATGATAAAACTCTTAACCATATATAGCCATGGACAGTTTGCCAACATGTCACTTTTAGTATAATAATCTGGAGGAGAAAGGTGTAAACAAACAACTATATAAAGAATAAGGAGACTTGTTTCTAGAAACCAAACAATGAAGTCCTGATCCTTTTGTTGATCTGTTCCTGTTTCTCTGTATTAAAGTCAGTTTCAATAGAACTGTTTTTTGAACATAAGATCTATTTTCCAATAACATGCATTGGAGCAGAACCTCTGTTAAGATCAGATAAATACACAATAACACCACAAATTTTGGTACATAGAATATATTTAGAAAGTCATCATAGTACTTCATATACCTCATATACCATTGAAAATAAATAAAATGCCTTATTTACAAAGCAATTTATCATAGAAATTTAATTTAAAACTTAAAAATTCTATCCCTAACATAATTTTGGAAGGCAAGGATAAAAGTGTCCTAACTTCACTTAATGATGGAGAAAAGTTTAGTTAGTGACTTGAGATTAGAGTGTCATTATTCCTCTGGTAATTAATGAGGTGATTAACAGGGAGTCTTTATATACTTTCTGTAAGGTCTTACATATGGTCATATAATTTATTGTCAAAATTGTGATTTCTAAACATATCATTAGTATTTTATTGGTTATACTCTATTGTGTACTTAAAAATTCTTGATTAACCCAGTGACTTGGGAGGCTGAGACAGGATCACAAGTTCAAAACCAGCCTCAGCAACTTAGTGAGGCCTTAAGCTACTTAGTGAGGCCCTGTCTCAAATATATATATATATATATATATATATATATATATATATTATATATATATATGGCTGAGGATATGGCTTAGTGGTTAAATACCCCTGGATTCAATCCTCAGTATCAAAAAAAAATTTCTTCATTGACTAATTTTAGGTTTCGGGGTTTTTTGCCCCTGTTGGATTCTAGGCAGAGGCTGCACCTCCCAGGCAGAAGGCCACACCTCCCCAGGTGCCTTGTGAAAAACTACAGCTCCCAGGATCCTCAGCGTGACCAAAAAAACCTGACCAGCAAGTCCCTTGTCCACTACCACTACCTCCCCCCATGACCTCTGCTGGCCTATAGGACAAGGACTCACTCCAAGGGGGTTTTTATGGCCCCTACTCTATTTAAGCCAGCCCCGGACTGAACTCTCTCTCTGTTCCCGCTCTCTGTTCCTGCTCTCCGCTCCCGCGTGCTCCAGCTCCCGTCCGTTCCCCGCGGTTTGTCCCCATCCCCTCCACGTGTTTCTTTGGTAATTCAAAAAACCCCTTTCCTTTTCCTATACGACAGTTCGAGCGTCCGTCTCCTCCTGCAAATTTCGCTAACAGCCCCCACCCTCTATTTGGATATTTTTGGTATGCTTTTATATTTTAGAGCAACCATTGACTTCTTTCCTACAATCTAGCAGTAGGGGGAACCATAAAATAGAATTGAGAGTTTTATATGCTTGGGCCTGAAGGGGGCGGAGAAAATGATGGGGGGGGGGCAGGTGCATGTGTGTCAGTAAATGTGTGCATTAAAATTGGGAAGACAAATGTATTGGGCTGCGTGAAATGAATTTCCATTTTTGTAGTTATCCATTTCATATCATTCACCATAACATTTAAAGATCTTAAAGATCTTTTAGATGCCTGTAGCCTTCTTATAGATCAATAGGTGACACTTTAGTTTCAGATATAACCCATAATTAGATTTGTGATATTCAGAAGCATTTTTTTTTTTTGTAGCAGGAAATAGTATTAAGTCCCAATTAGCATCATAAGGATAAAGTAGTCCCCACCAAGTATCCATGGAGGATACATTCCAAGATCTCCAGTGGATGCCTGAAATCTCAGAACTGAGCCCTAAATATACTGTTTTTTTCTACATACAAACATACAAAGTTTAATTTAGAAATTAGGTTCACTAAGACTAGCAACAATAACTAATAATAAAAGTAAACAAGCCAGGTGTGGTAGTACATGCCTTTTGTTCCAGTTACTCTGGAGGCTGAGGTGCAAGGATCACTTGAGTCCAGAAGTTTGAGATCATCCCAGACAACATAAGGAGATTGTGACTCACAATAAATAGATAGATAAATAGATAGATAGATAGATGGATGGATAGATAGATAGATAAAATAATATAGAACAATTATAATAATGTATTATAATAAAAGTTATTTATATCTTAGGACTTATTTAAATACTTTTGGATACAGAAACTGCAGAGACAAAGGGGGATTATTGTATTAAAATGCAAGTGAGTGAGAGTTGCATCGTTCTCCAGAAATTTGAGACAGATGTAACTCATTACAAACAAATACATCCTTCAAAATCTCTGGTACTTTATTACTAGCTAATTAAATGAATCATAACTACTTCACAAGGGATGAGATATTCTTACATGTTGCAACAACAAAAGTATTTATAGCCTTCAGGTGAAAGGTTAATGAGGAAAGGGATGTTCACATAGTCTCAGTGTTCACCCACTGAATAGAATAAAATTACATTTTCACATTTACTTTTATTAGTTCCTTAACTTTTTGTAAATTAACGAATTGCTAATGCATCTTGTTTTTTAACTTTGTGTTTGTCTTGGGTGGAACTTTCCAAAAATCAACCCTGAAATAAATATTAATGGATATGTGATATATTAAATAAATGCTCTTAGAAAACATAATAAATAAAGGGGTAGGAGAATGTCTTCATTTATTTATGCTGCTACTGCAAAATACTTGAGACTGGGTAATTTAAGAAGAACAAAATTTTATTTCTCACAATTCTGGAGGTTGAGAAATTTGAGATTGTATAGTCATTTAATAAGGGATCCTCTATGCCTCCAAGATGGCATCTTGAATACTACATCCTCCTCTCTGGAGGAGGGGAACACTGGGTCCTCACATGAATGAAGTTGAAAGAAAAATAAAAGGAACAAATTCACCCTGTTAAGTATATTTATGAGTGTGCCTCATCCCATTCAGAAAGGAGGAGTCCTTGTAGATTAATTACATCGTAAAGGCTCCACTTCTTAATAATACTACTTTGACAATACCTGAATTTTAGAGGGGCCACATTCAACCATAGCAAGGAAGCAGTCTCAATCACCCCAAAAAAGTGTGGGATTTAATTCAAAGTCCTAGCTTCAGCCTGATCTTATGGTGTTCTCTGGAACTGAAATGACTAAACAGTTTTGTTTTTGTTTTTAGTTTGAGGCAAAAAAGCTGGGATTTGAAACTTCCACCAGACAGATATTGATTATGGGCCTGCCTCAGGGTAACATTTACTTTCAGGCTCTTCTGAATTTAAGGGTAGTTCTCTGAAAAATATTACAGACACTCCACCATGCTCACCCAGAGAATGGGGACACAGCACAAGTACATGATATCTGCTTCAAGGGCAGAACATCCATAGCTTTTGTTAAAGTAGTATTTCTTATTTTCTTTCTCCACCCCCTTCTGGAATCATTGCTAAAACCAACATAATGCTTTTGATTTTATGATATTAATGCCAATGTGTCTGTGAATAAAACATTGTATATGATAAAGGTAATTATTGTTTAAATGGAGGGGATCAGTTAGAAGTTTTGGTCAATCCTATCATGTTTTAAATAAATGTAGAATTAGTGATTATTTTTTCTGTTAAAGAACTTTAAATCATGTAAAATAATCACACATACATGTTAAATTTCTTTTTCTTCCATATCAATTGAAGACAAACTAAATGGCATCAACTTATTTCATAAATTTGTAGGTGAAAGTCTTGCATGACTGAGCCCTTTGCTCAGGTCCCACAGGCCGACATCAAAGTATCAACTGTGTCACAGTGCTCTTCCAAAGATTGTGTATTAACTAGAAGACAAAAAGAAGTTTCTTTACCCACTGATTAAACAGCTACAGCAAGGCATTGGACAGCAAAAGCATTCAGTGAAGCATTTTAATAAATACATCATCTCTCTGCTCAATTACAAAAATCTCCCAATCACTGCTTAATATTTTTTTCAGGACTGACAAAAGAGAGTACTCTCATATTAGGAGAAAGGGGAAACAAAGGAATTGAAGGCATATTAGGAAGGAACAATACGAATAGAATCGGAAAGTTTTCATCATGAAAGCAACAATATCTCCTGAAATGTTTGAAAGTTTAATGATGCTTTATTCATCAAAGAATTACACAAGGAATATGATAAAATTCAAAAGAGTATGAGGACTATTATGGAATCTTTCCCCAAATTAAGGACAAACAAATAGCAAGGAAGGAACCATTAATTAATTTGAGGAGGGTAATGAAATCACTAAATCCTTAGTGAATTGCTTCCTTCAGATAATTATGATGATGAGAAATCTGGCTAATATATACTTCTGTGTCTTAATATAGATGAATTAATAGAAAAATTGTAAAATTAAATGAACTGGTGGTAGTTAGAGTGGATTTGAGACTTGTATTGAATCATGGATACAAGATGAACTATTAGAATTCAGAATTTGGTTGTTAAAGGAGGAGGAGACCCTAGAAAATAATTTACTGCTTTTATCTTTTGGGATAAGTCCCTGCTTCTCTGATCCATTAGTTTAATTACATTATTCTGAGAAAGTCATATGTTATAAAATATAAATTAAAATTCTGATGCATTGTGGTTCTCTTAAAAATAGTTTAAAGAAAGTTAAACCTAGGATGAGTTAATTTAGTTGACACTAAAAGAAAAATTATAGAAGTTATGCATGAAAAGGAGAGTAGGAGATTTATGATGGAATAAAAAATTTCTGTCACCCAGATGTTATGATAGCTAAGGTCAAGAATAACAAGTTTTCAATTTCTGGGTTAATTCTGTAATAAGTTATGTTCATTAGCACTCAGTGCTTAGGAGTCACTTAATTACAACATCTAGTTTGAGTTTAATGAGTTATTTTCATCAATTACAGAGCATCTATATCACTATCCTGATGATCATAAAAAATGAAAATGTTGGGGCTGGGATTGTGGCTTAGCAGTAGAGCACTCGCCTAGCACGCATGTGGCCCGGGTTCGATCCTCAGCACCATATAAAAATAAACACATTGTGTACAACTAAAGCAAATAAATAAATGTTTTTTTAAAAAAAGGATGAAAATGTTTTTATAAAGCACCTGAAGTGGGCTGGTCATGTTTATTATCTGAAGGATGGTTTAGCATATTTAAATCATCAAGAACTTTGGAAACTGGAAGTATTTAAAGGTGTAAAACCAGGATAAACAAAAGATGCAAACGATTTGAGTTATTTTGCAAATCTAAGTATTAACATAATGCATTCCCTGAGAATTTACATGCACATATTGATCTGTTCTATTTGGATGATATTTATCACATATCCTCATGTAATTGACATCCAAATTCGTTTAGTTAGAATAAAGTTAAAACAACAGGCTTTGTTCATGATGTCACTATGGATACTCATAATCTTACAAAAAAAAAAAAAAACAAAAAACAACAACCTTGAATTGCTTTTCTGGTTATAAAAAAATAAATACTTATTTTAAACCACCTGAATGGTTTAAAACAAAGGGAAAAGTTTCACCATAATGATAACTTTCAAAGATATCTGCTGCCAATATTTTACTATTTTGGTTATCTTCACCCATGTGTACATACCTATCTTTATATACAGTGTTTATGGGCAAGCCACAGATGTTGAAATTTTTAAAAATATGCATGTAAACCAACTTGTTTTTCAAATTTTTATGGAAAGCCCCTTCCATGCCTACCTTCCATGCTTTTTTTTTAAAGTATGTGCCATCTTCTTATGAGGTGACTATTTTCTCTCCCATATTTCAAAAATCATATGTCAGGAGGTGAGGTCAGCTTCCTTTTCAAATGCCATTGCCTCTTCCAGAGTGTGTCACCTCCGTCCTTATTTAAATTCTCTTGTTCTGTTTCATCTCCAGTCATGTGACTCTTATTTCCTGCTATAAAACTAATTCCTGGATTCAATCAACTCTGTCCTTTCACTTCAGTCATTTGAAAAGCCCAACAATCACTACTTTTGTCTTCATCATGATTCTTTCTTTTTTTTTTTTTTTCTTTGTGTATGGTAGTACTGGGGATCAAACTCATGGCCTTGAACTTGCTATGCAAATGCTCAACACTAAGCTTCATCCCCAGCCCTTTTAAAATTTTGTTTTGACACAGGGTCTGCCTAAGTTGCTCAGGCTAACTTCAAACACGTGATCCTCTTTCCTCAACCCCTCATGTAGCTAGGGTTATAGGTGAGTACCACTGTATCCAGCTTCATTCTGATTCTTGCCATAACCTGAACAACTGCAATATTAAAGACTCCAAATGGAGATCATTAGTTTCTTTTTTAATGTTTTTATTAGTGCATTATAGTTACATGTAATAGTGGAGTTCATTGTGACGTATTTATACACACATATAACATGATTTGCTCCATTTCATTCTGCAGTACTTTCCTCTTTTCCTCCTTTCCTCTCTCTCCCTGATCTCCTTCCTCTACTCTACTGGTCTTCTTTCCATTTATTTACTTTTTAAAATTGATGTATTATAATTACACATAAAAGGGGGATTTATTGTGATGTGTTCATACATGCACATAACATAATTTGGTCAATTTTATCTCACAATTCCTACCCTTTCACACCTCTTTTTCCTCTACTGTTGTCCCTTCTATTTTCAAGAGATCCCTTTTTTATTACTCATTTCTCTCTAGCCTCTGCATATGAGAGAAAACCTTAGACCCTTGACTTTCTGGGTCTGGCTTATTTTACTAAATATAATGTTCTCCACTCCTATCCATTCACCTGCAAATGCCAACATTTCATGCTTTTTTATGACTGAGTAGAACTCACTTGTGCATATAACACACGAATAAAGAAAATGTTGTATATACAATAGAAAAATCTCAGTATTAAATGTATCAGGGATTCTCATGCATGTTCTACTCTAGCACCAATCCTATGAATTTTTCATAGACATTGTCTCCACCCAGAACTGCTCCAATTCTGAAATCATGCATTGAAACTTCTGCCCTCTGACCCCAAATGCTTGTCCTATCATTCTCATGTTGGTAATTTGTCATTTTGCCTATCTTTCAATCCATATGTTTCCACGGTTCTAACTCCATTTCTTGATAAATTAGATTCATTTATCTATCACTTTACCATCACTCTTTACAATACCTAAAACCTTTTGTTTCATATTCTTCCATTGTAATTATCTAGAAAAACTCTGTTCATAGATCCTTCCACATCTAAATCTTTCCCAACCTGTTGAGAGTGAGACAAAATTCCACCCATTCAGACTGTCAAAGTCTTCATCTTCAATGTTGATTGGGAGATTGTCTCTGTAATTTTATCCAGTTTTCTCTAATTGTTAACTCTTGCTTCTTCAGATCTTTACCACTGTTATGAAACCTATTTCATTCTGTTCTGCCTCAATCATAGAGGATGATCTTTTCTCTAATTTTAAAAAGAAATAGAGTAGATAAGGCAGGGCTACTCTGAACTTCTAATTGCCAAATTTGAGTTGCAATCCATGATTTATCCCTTGAGTCCTGTCAGAAAGCAGGGGAATGAACTCTCTTTTGTCTTAGGCCACTCATTTCTCTAATGGAAAAATCCCACTACCCAGGGGCCTCATTTTAAATACCTTGTTTACTCTTACTCTTCAAATTCCACCTTCCTCTTAGTGGCTATGGAGGAGTATCCAGGGATGAGAGAAAGGAGG
This sequence comes from Tamias sibiricus, assembly GCA_025594165.1. Classification (NCBI taxonomy): domain Eukaryota; kingdom Metazoa; phylum Chordata; class Mammalia; order Rodentia; family Sciuridae; genus Tamias; species Tamias sibiricus. The sequence continues at coordinate 53,525,846 of CM046667.1, read as the reverse complement.
AAAGAGACTATAATTTCTCAATGAACAATATCATTCACAAAGGGTAAAAGGATGAATTTAGGCCACATATGTCAGATTTCTTTTCCTAAATTTACCCCATAAGATGAATCACCCCATTTCCCAGTCAGAAGGAAGATATGAATAGAGGAAAGTTGTTAGCCGCCGGAAAGGGATTGCAGCCTGGAACGGCAGCGCCGCGGGAAGGAGTCCGGAGACAGGATGGAGACGAAAAAATTCTTTAATCTTTCTGTCTCTGTCTCTTGTAATTTCTAACACTACATACACACTCTCACAAGAAACCAACCACGTACTCTTACAAGAAACTACAATGTATCTATACAATAGCGATAACCCTGTCCTTTCACTCTCACAAGAAACCAAGCCACGTACTCTTACAAGAAACTACAATGTATCTATACAATAGCGATAACCCTGTCCTTTCTCTCTCTGGTCTCATCCCATGCGCCCGAGCAGGAATGGTGCTTGCTCGATCTGCCGAGTCACTCCTCAAATCTCTCGAGATCTTGGGCCAAGTCCCGTGAGACTACGGAAGGCGACAATGCCCAAAAATGTCAATCTGCTGAGTCATTGCTCAAATCTCTCGAGATCCTGGGCCAAGTCCCGTGAGACTACGGAAGGCGACAATGCCCAAAAATGTCTATGGCCCATAGTCAACCGCAATCTTAGCTATCTCCCCAAACAGGGCTCCTGCATTTCCCCCTTTTGTTTTAAAAGAGGGGATGCTCTAGGACGTCTATGTGCAACCAACATTCTTACCCGTCATTGGATAATCAAGGCTGTGCCCTTGACTCCTGTCTTAGGTTGATATGTCGGCCACATGAGACTGTCCCGTGCGACTGTGCCTGTCTTAGGTTGTCCCCCTCTGGGGATCTTACCCGTCATTGGCTAACCAGCCATCCAATGGAGCCCTTTAGGATCGACTGTGTAAGATGACTAACAGCCGTCCAATTGGGAGGAGATGCTGCGGCTTTAAGGCGACAAGCCTTTTGGTGACAAGTCAAATTGCATAGCATATCAAATTCTTTAAACAAATCAGCTGCCCTAAGTTCTATCAAGTAACACAGTGAGTTCTCTAAACAAATACCCGCAAGGTACTGTCCCATGAAGTCCCAAACAATGAAAGATCAAAATGTCCACTTGTTATAACACGTAGATCTAGGAGGCCCCATGCATGCAGAGCAGAGGCCACACTGCTGGTGAGGTTGTTTGACATTTGAGCAGCAGGGATGCTTGCAGCGACCGCGATCCCTGCAGCTGTAGAAGCAGCCGTCTTTTTTATGTCTAGACGATGCCACCGGCAAATCTTCAGGGCCCGCTATCTAGAGACTGAAGCATCAATTGTTAAAGGAAAGGCAGTGCTATTCCAGCACTGAGTCAAGAGGCGAGTTGTCAAACTAAATAATAGAATTATTAGATTGGAAAAATAAGTTGATTTCTGCTCACACACATTGCAGCCTGAGCTCCCACAAACATAAGCTGGCAAAATATCATATTTAGAACAAAACAAAGAAAGACTGAGGGTAATTACTGCATTAAAGATAGATTAAAGAAAAACTAAAAGCACTTTGGAGAAATAATTTGTTAGCTGGAACTCTCGAGTTTCTGCATACACAGCAGTCCTTTACCTGTTGAAATAATTGAAATTAATCATTTATTAAACAAATGAAGTTAATAACAAATAAGCAACCTCATGTCAAAACACCAAAATATCAGGTTATACAGCCCTAGTCATATTTTTTGCTAAAGAGAAGTCCCTGGGACACCTATAAAACAAAATTGAAGGTACCTTCACTTATTAAATTATTTACCCATTTTGAATACTCTTAAACTTAAATGAATTAGAGTTATTTGGATCCATATATATATATATATTCACAAGCGCTTTGTTATTTTTGATGTCACACTGGACAGACGCACATACAAACATATATTTGTGACGTCACATTAACATGAAATTTAGACAAATACACAAATAAACACATATATAAAAAGTAAAAAATATATATATATATAATTGTGTGCACACTAAAGAGAGATCTCTTCGTCCCAGCCGGGAGGAATGACACTTAAGTTGTGACATATTTTGAAGGACTCTTTTAAGGGAATCATTCCATATCTTCATCATGGTCCTCTTGATTTTGTACCTTTTTTATTAATCTTGATTCCTCAACAACTTCATCTTGATCCTTTTGATGTGGTACCTGCTTTATTAATCTAGATGGTATCCATATTGGAGAGGATTCATGCTTTGGAAAGACACAAACAGATCCTCTCCCCCAAATTAATACTGGATCCGGACCCTTCCATGTACCTGAAAGAACATCCTTCCAGTAAACCAAAGGTTTATGTTGTTGATGTGGGTTCCAATGTCTGTCTCCAGCAGAATAACCATCAGAGTCTAAAGTTAAAAAATTTAAAGTAAACAGGGCAACTGCCAATCTGTCCTTAGGATTTTTCCAGTTTCCTTCTTTCTGTTTTAACAACATAACTTTTAGTGTGCGGTTTGCTCTTTCAATAATGCCTTGACCCTGAGGATTGTATGGGATGCCTGTTTTATGGGATATGTTGAATTTTGCGCAAAACTGTTTGAAAGATGAGGACGTATAAGCGGGACCATTATCTGTTTTAAGCATTTTGGGGATGCCCAATGCAGCAAAAGCTTGTAAACAATGAGATGTGACATCTTTAACTTTTTCTCCGGAATGTAAGGAAGCAAAAATCATGCCTGAGCATGTATCTATGGTTACATGAATAAATTGCAATTTTCCAAAGCTTGGCTCATGAGTAACATCCATCTGCCACAAATGATTGGGCATTAATCCTCTAGGGTTAACACCAAAATGAGGATTGGGCAAATGTGTTATACAAGATTTACAATCTTTTACAATTGTTCTGGCTTGCTCCTTTGTGATTTTAAACCTACGTTGCAAGGTGGTGCTGTTGACGTGAAACTGGGAATGAAATAAAGTAGCTTGTTGTAGTGCTGAAAGTATAAATATTGTTTTTGTAAGTTCATCTGCCTTTTGATTACCTTCATGGAGGGGGCCAGGCAAATTAGTATGTGCTCTAATATGGCCTACGAATAGAGGTTCTTTTCTTGCCCACAAAAGTTTTTGTATCTGATAAAACAATTTAAAGGCTGGAGTATGAGGTGCTATTGGTCCTGCTAACTCTAATTTTGGGACGGCTTGTACAATATAGTGGCTATCTGAAAAAATGTTTATGGGCTGGTCTCTAAAATTTTCCAGAGCTCTTACCACAGCTTCCAATTCCACTAGTTGAGCTGATTTGTGTGCAGTTATGTAAGTCATATTTTCTTTTGTAGTGACTACTGCAGCAGTACCATTTGAGGACCCATCTGTAAATACATTAAATGCCTTAGGAATAGGTTGATTTTTTATTACCTGTGGAAATATAATAGGATGATTAATACAAAAAGATAATATAGGAGACTTAGGAAGGTGATTATCAAAATTTGCAGAGGTAGAGCATCTAGCTATAGCCCAGTCATTATCATTGAAGCATAAATATTCAATCTGTGACGATGAATAGGGAGTAATAATAGTAGCAGGGTGAATGCCAAATATTTTAGTAGAAGTTTTAAGTCCTTGAAGAATAAGTTTAGCCACCATGGAGGTATATGACTCAATTATGCTTTTAGGAGAGACAGGCAAATGTATCCATAATAAAGGCCCTTGTTGCCAAAATACTCCTGTCGGTGTATATTGTGAAGAACTAATAATCAATATCAGCGGTTGAGTTAAATCAAATCTGTCACAATGAGCTCCTTCGATGGCTTTTTCTACTACCTTTAAAGCTTTCCTAGCATCAGGAGTCAATGTTCGCGGTGAGGATGGATCAGGGGCCCCTCGAAGGATATCAAATAAAGGTTTTAATTGGCCAGTAGTGAGGTTTAGTGTAGGGCGAAGCCAATTAATGTCTCCCAGTAGTTTTTGGAAATCATTGAGGGTGGTTAAATGTTCTTTATTTATTAAAATTTTTTGGGGTCTAACAAAAGTATCCATGATTTTAAATCCTAAATATAATATGGGAGATCTGGTTTGAACTTTTTCTTCTGCTATATATAATCCGTATTTTTTAAAATTTTCTACCATGTCACTGAATATATTAAATAAGATTTTTTGATTAGGGTGGGCCAGTAAAATATCATCCATGTAATGTAGACACATGAGGTTTGGATATTTATTTTTAATGGGTTGGATAGCCTTGTCCACATATATTTGGCATATGGTGGGGCTATTAGCCATTCCCTGCGGCAAAACCTTCCATTGATATCTCTGATCAGGGCCATTATTGTTAATAGAAGGAACTGAAAAAGCAAACCTGGGGGCATCCAGAGGATGTAGGGGAATAGAAAAGAAGCAATCCTTTATATCAAGACTAATAACATGGAAATTTTTTGGAATAGCTATAGGATTCGGAAGTCCAGGTTGAGTAGGGCCCATGACTTGCATGGTTTTATTAATTTGTCTAAGATCATGTAATAATCGCCATTTTCCTGATTTTTTCTTGATCACAAATATGGGGGAATTCCAGGGAGAGGTGGAATGTTCTATATGTCCTGCTTTTAATTGTTCCTTAACTAGTAGGTGGGCCGCTTGTAATTTCTCTTTAGATAGGGGCCACTGAGGGACCCACACTGGCTTATCAGAAAGCCATGGTATTTTCAAAATTATTTTCTCAGTGGCCCCAAAGAAAAATGTCTTTTTCCTATATGATAATGATTTCTTTTAGGGTTAAGCTTGCCCTGTACTTTTTGATGATTTCTTTTAGGGTTAAGATTACCCTGTATGTTTTTACATTTAACACCTGCAGGTTTGGTTGCAAGGTGTACTCCCATTTGTTGTAAAATATCTCTTCCCCATAAAGTAACCGGTAGATTAGGTAAAACATAAGGCTGAAATGTGCCTTTATGTCCTTCATCATCCTCCCATTTTAAAATTACCGCACTTTTTTCTGGGAGGTTATTATATCCCAAGCCTCTTAAACTGGTTGAAGCTTTTTGTAGAGGCCAGTGTTTGGGCCATTGACGTAAATTAATGATGGAAGAATCAGCTCCAGTATCTATAAGACCCTCCATTTCTATTCCTTGGATTCTTATTTTACACATAGGCCTCCTTGTACAGTCCCGAACCCAGCAAACCATGGGTTTCGAATCAGTGGAACAAAATCCTCTATTGTTCCTATTTAGAGGCATATTCATTTTAAATGAATTATGTAAATTTGGAAGGAGGAGCAGCTGAGCAATTCTATCTCCCTGATTAATAGAACTTATACTTTGGGGTGAGCTAAGCATTATTTTTATTTCCCCTTTATAGTCTGAGTTTATTACGCCTGGGGTCACTTGACAGAATATTTTAGTTCCTTTCATAGGAAGGAAACATGAGAGGTAAAAGTATTCCTCCATTATTTGCTGTTACTGGACTTCTGAACCCCACTTAACACTGTGACTATTTCTTTATTCAAAATGTCTCTCTGGGCTTCGACATGCTATATTTCCTTGGGTCTCCTCTAACTTTTCTGATTCTTCCTTCTGAACATCCCTAATGGGATCTGCTTCATATATCTCTCTTTTTATATTATTTTTCAATGTGAATTTTTTCTTTGTACCTCTTCTCTTCTCTTTTCCATAGCTTCATTTATAATCTGTAGGCTATATTCCAACCTAGAAACTTCTCCAGAGAGTCATTACTCTATGTTCAACTGTCTACTAGATATGTTTCATTGAATTCTTCTTGGCTCCACCAGAACAACATGGCCCAAACTGAACTTTCCCTTCTCAAATCATCTTGTATTTCCAAGTACATTATCTCATTGTACCTATCATCCTGGTGCCTAATCTAGAAACATGAGTGCTCTCCTTAACAATGTTTTCTCTTTCACATTCTTCTTCTAGTCCACCAATTCCTATCCCTTCTGCTATCTAAATTTATATGTCAAATCCATTCACTTCTCTTCCTCTCCTCTGAAACTACCCATATTCAGACTGTGATAATGTCATCCCAGTATCAGTGCAAAGATTTCTACTATCCTGTTACTTCCTTTCCCATAACACCATTGACCCTTTGGCCATAGTGATCCTTATGAACTCAACATTCAGTATTGTCACTCCCATGTTTAAAATTTGTCCATAGAATCCAAAGCCTATGAGGATAAATTCTATAAGGACCCACATAGCATGGACCCAGCCAAAGGCTTCATTATCATTTCTAAATATCTTTCCCTCTCTGTCGGATCCACCCTATACTTCTTGAGTTTTTCCACCATAAATACTTTTCCTATGGTCTCTCTTATGACTAGGGCATTTTCCTATACACAAAGACAATATATGCCCTTATATGTAATTATTTTGAGTTTCTCTGGAGCACCTTCATAACTAAGCAATTATTTCATCATGGCCCTTGCCAGATTGTTACCTAACCTATTATCTGTATTTCTAAATATAGATGTCTAGAAGGTCTGTGAGAGGAGAAATCCTATCTTTTCCTTTCATGCTTATATTCACAGTATTTAGCACAGTGACTGACATGTAAAAGATATTCAATCAATATTATAAAATGCATAGTTTGAATTATGGAATATGTATCTTATCAGAGGGGTTTCACAAGGGAGTAGATTTTAAGTGGAATTGTGTGTTCTGAGTACCAAGATATTGATTTTAAAGTAAATATTGAATAATCATGTTGATTAAATGGGATCAGATATACATATGTGTCCACACACATAAATTGAAGGTACACACACAAATCAAAGTGTGTGTGTGTGTTTGTGTGTAAAGTCCTTTAACATTATGTAATGCCTGTATTATCTCTGAAGTGTGTTATTTCTGAACTTGATATTGGTACTTACACTTTCTTTTGATTAGGGTTAGCATTTTGTATTTTTCACCATCACTTTGCTTTTGCTTTTTCTTTTCTTTTTGGTACTGGCGATTGAACTCAGGGGCACTTAACCACTGAGCCACATCCCCAGTCCTATTTTGCATTTTATTTAGAGACAGGGTCTCACTGAGTTGCTTAGCACCTCACTTTTGCTGAGGCTGGCTTTGAACTTGCAATCTTCCAGCCTCAGCCTCCTGGGCTGCTGGGTTTAGAGGTGTGAGCCACCGTGACCAGCACTATCCTTTTACTTTTAATCAATATGTGTCTTCATATTTAAAGTGCTAAGTCATTTCTTGTAGACAACATATAATTAGGTCTTGGTTTTCTGTTTATTTTATCCACTCTGACAATGTGTCTCTTTCAGCTGATGTACTTAGAGCACTGAAGTTCAAAATGATTATAGATGTGGTTGGATTAATATCTACCATAGTTGTTACTATTTTCTATTCATTTCTATTGTTCTTTATTCCTATTTTAATCTTCTGGTTGTTTTCTACCTCTTGTGATTTTGAGTATTTTGCATGATTTTTTTTTCTCTTTTCTCCTAAAATAAAAATTATGCATTTAAAACATTTTGTGGTTGCCCTATTTAGAACATTCAATACACATGGACCATTAATCCAAGTCCAATTTTAAATAACACTTAACTATTTAATAGTTAGTGTTTTAATCAGCTTTTTCACCCCTGTAGACAATAAACATGACAAGAACAATTTTAGAGGAGGAAAAGTTTATTTGGGTCTCACGAATTCAGAGAGATCTCAGTCCATAGACTGCTGACTCCATTGCTGTGCACCCATGATGTGGCAAAACATCATAGCAGAAGATTGTGGTAGAAGAAAGTGGTTCAGGACATGGTCACCAGGAAGCAGAGAGAGACTCCCCTTGCTATGAACAAAATATATACCCAAAGGCATGCCCTAGTGACCTACCTTCTCTATCCACATCCTACCTGCATACAATTATCACCCAGTTAAACCCTATCAGAGGATTAATGGACTGATTAGATTAAGTCTTTCATGACCAAATCCTTTGACATCTAAGCCTTCTTACATTGTCCCACCCATGAACATTTGGACAATGACTCATCTAAATCATAAGAGGTAGCAAAAGTACTATATACAAAAGCAAGAGTTTCCTTGATTGCTCAAACCTATTTCTTCTATCAGGTGAAAAAAAATTAACTGCATGAAGAATAATTTTTAAAATGAAACTACCTTTCAAAATTGTCTAATAATGAATTTTGAAGATCCAATACATTGTTTTCCTCTGAAACTTACTTATTTACACATTTGATTTACGTAAAATAGTCAAAATTTCAGTAAATCAAGGCAGAAAATTGAACAGTTAGAATTAACTTCTTCTAAAATTCGTTTATTTATTTATTTATTTATTTATTTTTTTTTGTTTGATTTTTTAAATTTATAGTAGTAGTATATATATATTACAACTCATACTGTACATATGGAGCATCTTTTTACACAAAACAGTTTCTATACAAAGTATATTCATAGCATTCAAGTCTTCAATCATGCATTTAGAATAATGGTATCCATCTTATTCAACCACTTTTAATTTTTTCCCCTCCATCCCCCCTTGCTCCCTCCCTTCCCCTCCCTTCCCCTTGAATATTATAGTGTTCCTCTAATCTTCCTATGTACCCCAACCCAACAATACTGTGAAACAGCCTCCTTATATCAGAGAAAACATTCGGTTTCCTCCTTATATCAGAGGAAACATAGGGTGGTTCCATTCTCATTTTTCCAAGAAATCTCCATACTGCTTTCCATAACAGTTGCACCATTTTGCAGTCCCACCAGCAATGTATGAGTGTGCCTTTTCCCCCACATCCTCTCCAACATTTATTGTTGTTTGTGTTCTTAATGGCTGTCATTCTGATTGGAGTCAAATGAAATGTTAGAGTAGTTTTGATTTGCATTTCTCTAATTGCCAGTGATGTTGAGCATTTTTTTTTCATGTATTTGTTGATTAATTGTGTATCTTTTTTCTGAGAAGTATCTTTTCAATTCCTTAGCCCATTTGTTGATTGTTTTTTTTTTTTTTTTTTTTTTTTTTGGTGTTAAGTATTTTGAGTTCTTTATATATTCTAGAAATTAGTGCTCTATCTGATGTGCATGTATTAAATATTTGTTCGCAATTAGTTGGCTCGCTATTCACCTCACTGATTGTTTCTTTTGCTGAGAAGAAGCTTTTTAGCTTAAATCTATCCCATTCATTAATTCTTGAAGTTAATTCTTGTGCTACAGAATTCTTACTAAGGAACTTTGGGCCTAATCCGACATGTTGGAAATTGTAACTTAATTTTTCTTCTATTAGGCGTATTGTGTCTGGTCTAATTCCTAGGTCCTTTATCCACTTTGAATTGAATTTTGTGCATGGTGAGTGATAAGGGTTTAATTTCATTTTGTTGCAAATGGATTTCCAGTTTTCCCAGCACCATTTGTTGAAGGTGCTATTCTTTCTCCACTGTACATTTTTGGCACCTTGGTCTAATGTAAGATAGCTGAAATTATATGTATTAGTCTCTGTGTCCTCAATACTGTGCCATTGGTCTACCGGTCTGTTTGGTGCCAAAACCATGCTGCTTTTTGTTACTATTGCTCTATAGTATTATTTAAAGTCTGGTATGGTGATGCCACCTGCTTCACTTTTCTTGCTCGAGATTGCTTTAGCTATTCTGGGTCTCTTATTTTTCCAGATGAACTTCATGACTGCTTTTTCTATTTCTTTGAGGAATGTCATTGGGATATTGATTGGAATTGCATTAAATCTGTATAATGCTTTTGGTAGTATGGGCATTTTGACAATATTAATTCTACCTATCCAAGAACAAGGTAGGTCTTTCCATCTTCTGAGGTCTTCTATAATTTCCTTGTTTAGTGTTCTATAGTTTTCGTTATAGAGGTCCTTCACCTCTTTTATTAAGTTGATTCCCAGGTATTTTATTTTTTTATGCTATTGGAAATGGGGTAGTTTTCATCATTCCCCTTTCAGAGGCATTGTCAGTGATGTACAAAAATGCTTTTGACTTATGGGTATTGACTTTATATCCTGCTAGTTGGTTGAATTCATTTACTAGTTGTAAAAGTTTTCTGGTAGATTTTTTTGGGTCTTCTAGGTATATTATCATGTCATCAGCAAATAGTGCTAATTTGAGCTCTTCTTTTCCTATGTGGATCCCTTTAATTTATTTTGTCTAATTGCTCTGGCCAGAGTCTCAAGTACTATGTTAAATCACAGTGGTGAAAAGGGCATCCCTGTTTTGTTTCAGTTTTTAGAGGGAATGCTTTTAATTTTTCTCCATTTAAGATAATGTTAGCTTGAGGTTTTACATAAATAGCTTTTATAATGTTGAGATATGTTCCTGTTATTCCTAATTTCTCTAGAACTTTGAACATAAAGGGGTGTTGTAATTTGTCGAATGATTTTTATGCATATATTGAGATGATCATATGTTTTTTTTTTTCTTTAAGTCTATTGATGTGATGTATTATCTTTATTGATTTCCGAATGTTGAACCAGCCTTGCATCCCTGGGATAAGCTCCACTTGATCGTGGTGCACTATCTTTTTGATATGTTTTTGTATCCAATGTGCCAGAATTTTGTTGAGGATTTTTGCATCTATGTTCATTAAAGATATTGGCCTTAAGTTTTCTTTTTTGGCTGTGTCTTTGTCTGGCTTTGGAATTAATGTGATATTGGCCTCATAGAAAGAGTCTGGAAGAGCTCCCTCTTTTTCTATTTTTTGAAATAATTTGAACAGCATTGGTATTAGTTCTTCTTTGAAGGTATTGTAGAACTTGTCTGTAAACCCATCAGGACCTGGACTTTTTCTCGTTGGTAGTTTTTTGATGGCGTCTTCTATTTCTTCGCTTGAAATTGATTTGTTTAAATTGTGTATAGCATCCAGTTCCAGTTTGGGCAATTCGTACGACTCTAGAAATCTGTCAATGCTTTCAATATTTTCTATTTTATTAGAGTACAAGTTTTCAAAGTAATTTCTAATTATATTCTGTATATCTGAGGTGTTTGTTGTGATATTTCCTTTTTCATCATGAATGTTGGTAATTTGAGTTTTTTCTCTTCTTCTTTTTGTTAGCATCACTAGGGGTCTGTCAATTTTATTTATTTTTTCAAAGAACCAACTCTTTGTTTTGTCAATTCTTTGAATTGTTCCTTCAGTCCCAATTTCATTAATTTTAGCTCTGTTTTTAATTATTTCCTGTCTTCTACTGCTCTTAGTGTTGATCTGTTTCTCTTTTTCTAGTGCTTTGAGGTGTGATGTTAAGTTATTTATTTGTTTTTTTTTTTTTTTTTTTTTTTTTTTTTTTTTTTAAGGAAGGAACTCAGTGCAATGAATTCTCTTACTACTGCCTTCATAGTGTCCCAGAGATTTCTATATGATGTACCTGTGTTCTCATTTACCTCTAGGAATTTTTTAATCTCCTCCTTGATGTCTTCTTCAACCCCTTGATCATTCAGTAGCATGTTGTTTAGCTTCCAGTTGTTGGAGTAGTTTTTTTTTTTTTTTATTTCTTGTTTTATCATTAATTTCCAATTTCATCCCATTATGTTCTGACAGAATGCAGGGTAGTATTTATATTATTTTATATTTGCTGAGAGTTACCTTGTGACATAATATATGGTCAATTTTGGAGAAGGAGCCATGTGCTGCTGAGAAGAAAGTGTATCCGCTTACTGAGGGATGAAATATTCTAAATATGTCCGTTAGGTCTAAATTGTTAATTGTTTTAAAGAGGCCTAAAGTTTCTTTATTTAGCTTTTGTTTGGATGATCTATCCATTGGTGAGAGAGGTGTGTTGAAGTCCCCTAGAATAACTATGTTGTGGTCTATTTTACTATTGAATTTAAGAAGGGTTTGTTTGATGAATGTAGGTGCTCCATTATTTGTGGCATATAGATTTATAATTGTTATGTATTGTTGATGAATGCTTCCCTTCAGTAGTAAGAAATATCCATCTTTGTCCCTTTTGATTAGATTTGGCTTGAAGTCTACCTTATTTGATATGAGAATGGAAACACCTGCTTGCTTCCGCAGCCCATGTGAGTGATAAGACTTTTCCCCGCCGTTCACGTTCAATCACTTGATGTCTTTTTCTATGAGGTGTGTTTCCTGGAGACAGCAAATTGTTTGGTCGTTTCTTTTAATCCATTCTGACAATCTGTGTCTTTTGAATGGTGAGTTTACGCCATTAACATTCAAGGTTGTTATTGAGATGTGATTCTTATTTCCATCCATTCTTAATTGTATTATGATATTTAGCTTGATTTGGATTCTCCTCTGGCTGGTAATTCCTTTAGTTTACTATCTCCCTTTGTTGATTTTCATTGTTATTTCTCTCTTCTTCTTCTTTGTGGAAAATTTTACCCAAGATGTTCAGAAGTGCTGGCTTTTGATTTGTGAAATCTTTTAACTTTTGTTTGTTGTAGAAGGTTTTTATTTCATCTTTGAATCTAAAGCTCAATTTTGCTGGATATAAGATTCTTGGTTGACATCCCTTTTCGTTCAGAGCTTGAAATACGCTATTCCAGGATCTTCTAGCTTTTAAGGTCTGTGTTGAAAAATCTGAGCATAGTCTGATTGGTTTCCCCCTATATGTAATCTGCTTACTTTCTCTTGTGGCTTTTAATATTCTCTCTTTGCCTAGTATATTAGGCAATTTCATTATAATGTGCTTTGGTGTGGATCTGTTGCGGTGTTGTACGTTTGGTGTTTGGTAAGCCTCTTGAACTTGGTTTTGCCATTCATTCCTCATGTTTGGGAAATTTCCTGCTATTATTTCATTGAATAAATTACTCATTCCTTTGGTTTGAAAATCTGCACCTTTTTCAAACCTAAGCACTCTTAAGTTTGGTCTTTTTATGTTGTCCCATAATTCCTGAATGCACTGTTCTTGATTTCTTACCACTTTTACCGTATAATCTAGATTTATCTCCAGGATATATGTGTGTGTGTGTGTGTGTATATATATATATATATATTATTTATTTATTTATTCTATTCAATGTTGTTGTATTTGTAATAGTAGAATGCATTACAATTCATAATACACATATGGAGTCTCTTTTCACATAACACTGTATACAAAGTATATTCGTACTATTCAAGTCTTCAATCATGCATTTAGGATAATGATATCCATCTTATTATACCACCTTTTCTTCCCCCCCATACCCCCCTAGCTCCCTCCCTTCTCCTTCCTCCCCTTTGACCTCTCTAGTTTTCCTCTAATCTTCCTAGGTACCCTGACACCCAACACCACTGTGAATCTGCTTCCTTATATCAGAGAAAATATTTGGTATTTGTATTTTTGAGAGTGACTAACTTCAGTTAGCATTATATTCTCCAACTTCATTCATTTTCCTGTGAATGCCATTATTTTATTTTCTTTTATTGCTGATTAAAATTCCTTTGTGTGTATATACCACATTTTCTTAATCCACTCATCTACTGAGGGACATATAGGTTGGTTCCACAACCTAGCTGTTGTGAGTTGTGCAGCTACAAACATTGAGATAGCTGTGTCACTGTAATATTCTGTTTTTCAGTCCTTTGGGAATAGACCCAGGAGTGGGATGGCTGGCAAATAGGGTGGTTCCATTCCCATTTTTCCAAGAAATCTCCATACTGCTTTCCGTTATGGTTGCACCATTTTGCAGTCCCACCAGCAATGTATGAGTGTGCCTTTTCCCCCACATCCTCTCCAACATTTATTGTTGTTTGTGTTCTTACTAGCTGCCATTCTGACTGGTGTGAAATGATATCTTAGGGTAGTGTTGAGTTGCATCTCTCTAATTGCCAGTGATGTTGAGCATTTTTTTATGTATTTGTTGATTGATTGTATATCTTCTTCCGAGAAGTGTCTGTTCAGTTCTTTGGCTCATTTCTTTATTTGGATATTTGTTTTTTTGGTGTTGAGTTTTTTGAGTTCTTTATGTATTCTACAAATTAGTGCTCTGTCTGATGTGCATGTATTAAACATTTGTTCCCAGTTAGCTGGTTTTTTATTCACCTCACTGATTGTTTCATTTGCTGAGAAGAAGCTTTTTAGTTTGAATCTATCCCATTCATTATTTTTTGATACTAATTCTTGTGCTACAGGATTCTTATTAAGGAACTTGTGGCCTAATCCGACATGTTGGAAATGGTAACTTAATTTTTCTTCTATTAGGCGTATTGTGTCTTGTCTAATTCCTAGGTCCTTGATCCACTTTGAATTGAATTTTGTACATGGTGAGTGATAAGGGTTTAATTTCATTTTGTTGCATATGGATTTCCAGTTTTCCCATCACCATTTGTTGAAGAGACTATCCTTTCTACACTGTATGTTTTTGGTGCCTTTGTCTAATATAAGATAGCTGAAATTATATGTATTAGTCTCTGTGTCCTCAGTTTTGTGCCATTGGTCTACCAGTCTGTTTTGGTGCCAATACCATGCTGTTTTTATTACTATTGCTCTATAGTATAATTTAAAGTATGGTATAGTGGTGCCACCTGCTTCACTTTTCTTGCCAAGGATTGCTTTAGCTATTCTTGGTCTCTTATTTTTCCAGATGACTTTCATGACTGCTTTTTCTATTTCTTCAAGGAATGTCATTGGGATTTTGATTGGAATTGTATTAAATCTGTATAGTGCTTTTGGTAGTATGGACATTTTGACAATATTTATTCTGCCTATCCAAGATCAAGGAAGGTCTTTCCATCTTCTTTGTCTTTTATAATTTCTTTCTTTAGTTTTCTATAATTTTCTTTAAAGAGGTCTTTCACCTCTTTTGTTAAGTTGATTCCCAGGTATTTTATTTTATTTTATTTTATTTTATTTGATGCTATTGTAAGTTGGGTAGTTTTCATTATTTCCCTTTCAGAGGCTTTGTCACTGATGTACAATAATGCCTTTGACTTATGGGTATTGATTTTGTATCCTGCTAGTTTGCTGAATTCATTTACTAGTTGTAAAAGTTTCCTGGTAGAGTTCTTTGGGTCTTCTAGGTATATTATCATGTCATCAGCAAATAGTGCTAATTTGAGCTCTTCTTTTCCTATGTGGATCCCTTTAATTTCTTTCATCTGTCTTATTGCTCTGGCCAGAGTTTCAAGTACTATGTTAAAACACAGTGGTGAAAGGAGGCACCCCTGTCTTGTTCCAGTTTTTAGAGGGAATGCTCTTAATTTTTCTCCATTTAAGATAATGTTAGCCTGGGGCTTTGCATAAATAGCTTTTATAATGTTGAGATATGTTCCTGTTATTCCTTGTTTTTGTAGTGTTTTGAATATAAAGGGGTGTTGTATTTTGTTGAATGCTTTTTATGCATCTATTGAGATAATCATATGGTTTTTTTCTTTAAGTCTATTGATGTGATGTATTATGTTAATTGATTTCCATACGTTGAACCAACCTTGCATCCCTGGGATAAACCCCACTTGATTGTGGTGCACTATCTTTTTGATATGTTTTTGTAATCAATTTGCTAGGATTTTGTTGAGAATTTTTGCATCTATGTTCATTAACGATATTGGCCTGAAGTTTTTCTTTTTGGGTGTGTCTTTGCCTGGCTTTGGAATTAGTGTAATATTGGCCTCATAGAAAGAGTCTTGGAGAGCTCCCTCTTTTTTCTATTTCTTGAAATAAGTTGAAAAGCAATGGTATTAGTTCTTCTTTGAAGGTCTTGTAGAACTTGGCTGTAAAGCCATCAGGCCCTGGGCTTTTTAGGATATATATTTTGTCTTCATTATCTGAGGTCCTTTCTTTTAGGTGATTTAATCTGTTGGTGGTGCTTTCAATTGAGCATTTAGTTTTGTTTATTTCTTCTTTTATTTCCAGAATTTCTGTTTGGTTTCTCTTTAGAATCTCTATCTCCCTATTGAAGTTATCTTTTGCTTCCTGTATTTGTTTTTTGGAGTTCTTTGTGAAAATGCTCTTTTATCGCCTGTATTTGCTCTCTCATCTATTTTTGAGTTCATTCTTAAGATCCATAAACATTTGGAATGTGTAATTTCTAAATTCCATCTCTTGCATTTGACCAACTGTGCTTGCCATGGAATCTACTGAAGGGGTATGTTTATTTGTTTCAGTCACTTTCTTCCCTTGTTTCTTCATAATGCTTTTGTGTCTATTCTTCTAGCACTGTGGGACCTTGCCTATTTCATTTTCACCTTATAGCCTTATGTTGCTCCTGTGGTACAATGCTGTCAGATTCCCTTTTAAATACTTTACACTTTAAGATCTAACACTTTCTATTCAGCAAATCATAGAATGATCACAATTTATAGATTTAGTTAACTCAGGTATTGTTTCCAATTTACTCTGTATTCTTGTGTTGGGGTTTACAGTTTCAGTATTGGACACAGAGATGATATGTTTAGGAAGAAGGAAGTGAGGTTATTGAGATGTTGTTTTTCAGGAAAAATGAAAATAGAATTCTATGGAAGTGGTTTAATATCAGCAGACGGTTGAGGAAAGAGAATGGAGTGAGCAATTTAGAGGGAAGACCGATTTATATATAAACCAAACTTGTGTAGCCTTTGAGAGAAGAAAAAAAAAAAAAAAAAGAAAGATGGAAAAGAAAAAAATAAAACAGAACAATAAAAGATAACAAAGAAGTAAGAATTAGTGTAAGACAGAGGAGAGAGAATGTGCGTCAAGAAATTAGATTGTAAACTGTATGAATGTAAGTCAAGAAAATAGAGAGTAAACTATATATAATACCGCTTTGCTGTATAGTTCAATTGCCCCAGATCTAGAAATCCCAATTTCTGCATATAACTTGTTTTCGCCTCTGATGTGTATGCAGTGACAGGGTGTAAATAGAGAAGGTGAGGAAAGAAGAGACAAAAGTGAGAAGGGAAGAAAAGAAAGAGGTACACAACCAAACAAATAAGCACACTATCAAACAGAACAAAAACAAAACAAAACAAAACAAACAAACAAACAACAACAACAACAAAAAAAAAAAACAGTCAAACCCAGGAACAAGTCTCAAACAAACAGGACCCTGGGAAGCCCTTCTTTTTTCCCTTCCAGTTTAAGCCAGTTGTGCAGGATCATGCCCAGATAGTCACAGAGCACCAATTAGCGAAGTCAAGTCTGCGCCTTTGGCCAGCAGCAGAATGGGTGTGTCAGTACGTGAATGGCACCAGGAAAGGGTTCATCCAAAAGGCGCGCATTCTCCACACCCGCCCCCAGTTATAGCTCTTGGGGTTGCTGCGTTGGACTCAGACAGGCCCTCCCCTGCTGGCTGCCCGCGTCTCACCCAGGTGTATTCTGTTCTCCAAGCCCCAGACAGATCCTTGGATGCCTGCAGCTGCTTTTCTTCCTTGTTTCTTTGTCCCGATCAGCCACGGCTTTCCTCCAAGATGGCGGCACTTCTCCCGGTCTCAACAGTAGTACGCCAGACCCGTGTGTCACTCCAAAGCGTGTAGGTCCCGTTCGGCAATTTGCGTGAAAGAATTCTATGAGGACGCTGCTCGAGTCTTCTGTGCTGTTCGATTTTAAAGTCATTGTTCGTTACTTCCCTTACTACAATGTTACTGCGGCTGTTGTACTGCTAATGCTGGTTCGGTCCCTTTTTGTGGGCCACTTGCATTGGGGTAAAATTCTTTAATTAAGATAATTTTATGATATTTTGTAAATTTGTAACATATCTGCTGCATTAAATTTCCCATAGTATGAAAACATTAAATAATAGTTAATTTTTTTAGAGCAAGTTTTGTCTTATGTTTCAAAAGCTGAATAAAATAATACATAGGAAACCTATGGATCTAGCTCAATCCCACTCAATATTTAATATAAATGCAGAAGTTCTAAATATATCCCTCTTATCTATTTACAGAGATCAGAATTTTTCCCTATGGTACCTACAAATTAGTCAGGTGCTAAAAATATAGATATAGAAGAAATCCTGACAACCCACCATACTTAGTATGGGTGGGTCCAGAATTCTGTTTGAACTAATAACCAAAATAAGTGATTTGACATAAAAATTTGATGTAACTATTTTTTAATTACAATTGATTGAACAACTCATGAAATAATTTGCTAAATGTATTACTAAAGTGGAGGTTAGGTCAAGAAAAAGTGAGCCTTCTCTGTTTCCTAAAACTACTGTCTACCTAAGTATACTGTAGAACTAGGGTTGATCTTTTATTTATATAGATGTATATTGCTTTCAAATGTTGCCAATTAAAATGGGTTCTTTTTAGCCATCATCCAATTTTCTCATTTCATAAATGAGAGAAGCTAAATTTTTAGACCTTCCAAAATCACTATATGTTTATAGTAAATAGAAATATATATGTATTTAAAAAACTCACATTGTCAAAACTTTAATGTTTTGGCAATTGCCTCATAATTTATAATTTATATAAAGTTATTTTTTAATATTTATTTTTTAGTTTTAGGTAGACACAATATCTTTATTTTTGTATTTTTATGTGGTGTTGAGGATTGAACCCAGTGCCTCATGCATGCTAGGCAAACACTCTAACATTGAGCCACAACCCAGCCCTACATAAAGTTATTTAAAATAGTATTTCTTTTAAAATTGTCTGAAAGAATGCATCACATTTTATATTATACAAAGCAAGGGGTAAGAAGACAGTTTTGGGAATAGAAAGAAAATGGGGCACTTGGGGTCAACTGAACATACTAAAACAGGCCTGAGTTGCATTTAAAACCTTATGAAAGAAATCATGCCTTTTTGTCTATTTTTCTTCTAATCTTTGATAAATATATCAACTTCTTTCTTTGATAATTTATTTATTTGTGAATTCAAATATTCACTTAACATACCCACACCTTAGTATTTAAAAGTATTGGTCAAATAAGATACCTTGATTATTATAAAGTATGCTTAGTTACTACCATTTTACATAATGCTTATTCTATGTTCCCTAAGCAGAAATCATCAGTATTTCTATATCTTAAAAGGAATGTATCTATTTCCAAAGATCTAACAGAAATGCCCAGAAAACAGGTGGATTTTAACAACAACCAAAAAAAATTAGTTTTTCTTATTATTGTGATAGATATGGAAATATCCCCCCACCCATTACACTTTTATTTTCATTTACATGTGAAACATCTTGAAAATTCTTACCATTCTTAATTAGCCTAAATAAAAACATAGCTGCAAGCATGATAGAAGCAAAAATATGTCACTTTCAAAATAATTTTGTATCCAAATGAAACACTATTGCTAATATGAAGTATTTCTGATTTAATAACATTTTCAATACAAAGATATGATTTTATCACAATGCAAATATGTGTGTCCATGTAATAGCATAAAAATATAATCACTAAAGAAGTAACTTGTTTGGTTTGAATATATCAATACAAAGAAAATATTTCAAAATTATCCACATCAAGGGGAAAAAAGCCAAATTCAGTTAATGGGACTTTACTCATATATACAGGCCCATCTCTTCACAAGGCAGGAAATCTTGTAACCTGCTGGTTCACAGGAGCAGTACATGGACACTGCTCAAACACTCTGGAAAGCATTTTCTTAATTTGTAAAGCGGACTCATAAAGTTAACTAATTCAGGATTGGGCAGACTAAATGAAACAAAATAAATCATTCAGTTTAGCGGTAACTATGTTACCAATTATTATTACACATATTTCTAAACGTAATCTAAAATGCTTAAGAATCATAATGTCCTTCCTTAGAAATATTTTACCAAATAGATACATTATTTTTAACTCATATACTTCTTGCCCAATAAATCTGAGAACACATATTTTATTTATATAGAAATATTATTTATTGTACTACAATGCCTCATTTTAAAATTATTATTATTATTATTATTATTACTATTATTTTAATCAGGGATTGAACCCAGGGGCTCTAAACAATAAGCCACATCCCAAGCCCTTTTTATTTTTTATTTTTTTTTTATTTTGGGACAGAATCAAGTTGCTGAGGCTGGCTTTGAACTTGCAATACTAATACCTCAGCCTCCTGAGCCACTGGGACTATAAGCACATGCCACCACCTCATTTGTTTTTGTAGAAGGATTGTATAAAAAATAAAACAGTAAAAACCCAACATAAATAACAGTTATCACAGTAAAAATAATAAAATGACAATAACAGTAATGTCTTCCTCACAAAGCCATCCAAACAGATAAAACAAACATTATTCATATCCTGTTACTCCCACCCCCCATGTACATTTTGTTTTACAATATATAATATATTTGAGACTAAGAAACATATATATAAATTTATATGGAAAGTTGGTGAGGTCAAGACACAATATAAACTTTCTAGTTGAATCTATGTTTCTTCATCTACTGCTTTCACCATTATAAAATTCTGTTCATCCCCTAGCATATTTTTATTTATTATTTTTAGATATATGTGACAGTAGAGTGCATTTTGACATATCATACATACATGGAGTATAATTTCCCAATTTGTTGGGGTTTTTAGCCCCCGACTCCTCTCGACCCGCAAGAGAAGTGGAGCATGCCCAACAAGGATGGATCGGGAAAGGTAAGAGCCGACTGATCGCCGCACCCAGCCCTCCTTCTGGAGGACAATCAGACCCGTCAGGGAGACCAGTCAAGGCACGAGCTCAGTTTATTGAGGAAGTTGGATGGCTTTTATAGAAGACATGGGCCAATCAGAAGAAAGATTATAGGGAAACATAGGGAGTGTGAGCAGATCACATTGGAGGAACAGCCCCTAGCCTATCCTAGTGGTGGTTTGATTTTTTGTCATATGTCAGGGCAACACCCCTGGGCTAGGCCAAGTCCACATATCAGGAAGTGGGAGACAGCCAGAGAGTTAGGTTTTCATTTCCTTGACTTAAATTTCTATTCTTTTTTTTGGCTGACGTGTTCTTAATGTCCCCGAAACCAATCTTGTGGTTGTACATGATGTGGAGTTTCACTGGTTGTGTATTCATGTATAAACACAGGAAAGTTGTATCTGATTCATTCTACTGTCTTTCTTATTCCCATACCCCTCTCTTCCCTTCATTTCCCTTTGTCTAATCTGATGAAATTCTATTATTTCTTCCTCCATCCTTTAGTATATTGGAAAACTAAAGTATTAGGATTAGTAAGAAAATCTTTTGAAATGTATATAAATTTGCTAGTGAATTTCATAAAACACTTAAGGAATTAACACTGATCCTTCTAAAATTTTTTTCTAAAAAATATTGGAAGTCATCTTTATAACTCTTTTGTTGAAGCTATCATTACCCTAACATCAAAACTAGATAAAAACATCACACACACACACACACACACACACACACACACACACACACACACAGAGTCAATATCCCTTATGAGAAGAGATGCAAAATTCCTCCTTATACTAAATACACCAAATCTAGCAACACTTTAAAAAGATTATAAACCTTGACCAAATAGGATGTATTTCTGGAATACAAGGGTGGGGTGCCATATGAAAATCTATCAATTTAATACACCTTATCAATAAAATAAAAGGAAAACAATCACTTTAATTGATTCAGAAGAAACATTTGGCAAAATATGACACACTTTCCTTTTTAAATTTAGTTATTATTGTTATTATTATTATTGTTATTTTAATTTTTAGTTGTAGTTGAACATAATACCTTTATTTTGTTTATTTATTTTTACATGGCTCTGAAGAACAACCCCAGGGCAACGCATGAGCTAGGTGAGTGAGACACAACCCCAGCCCTCGTTGTTTTTTTTAATATTTATTTATTTGTTTTAGTTGTACACAATGCCTTTATTCTTATGTGGTGCTGAAGATCGAACCCGGGCTGCACATGTGCTAGGTGAGCGCTCTACTGCTGAGCCACAACCCCAGCCCCCAGCCCTAGTTATTATTATTATTATTATTATTATTATTATTATTATTATTTGGTGGTACTGGGAATTGAACCCAGGGCCTTGTGCATGCAAGGAAATCATTCTAACAACTGAACTATATCCCCAGCCCCTAGTTACTATTTTTTGATAGGAAAACATTCAATGATATAGGAACAGAAGGGAACATTTTTTTTATCTAAATAAAGGGTGCTTAAAAAAATCCTACAAGTAACAATATATCAAATGTTGAAGGAAAGAAAAATTTCCCCACTATATCAAGAACAAGAAAAGTATGTCATTTTTCCCATTTCCATTCAACATCGTACTAAAAATTCAATGCATGGACATGAGGCTCAGGAAAAAATTAAAAGGCATACAAATTGAAAAACAAAAACTCTCTCTATTTGCAGTTGGTATATTCTCTTTTTTAAATATATTTTTATTTGTAGATGGACACAATATCTTTATTTTATTTATTTATTTTTATGTGTTGCTGAGGATCAAACTCAGTACCTCATTCATGTGAGGCCAGTGCTCTACCACTGAGCCACAACCCCAGCCCTGGTATATTCTTATATAAAAAAAAAAAATCCTAAGGAATTTGTTATTTTTTTTTTATAAAAAAAAATATTGGAGATAATAAATTAACAGCATAGTTACAGTAGGCTAGATTAGCATAAATATTTTATTTTATTTTTCTTTATATCCACGCTCATCTACTGAGGGGCTTTTGCTAACAATTAACAATACTGTAATATATTGTAAATTGGGTTGGCTGGGTACAATTTACAATACCGGTTGCATTAAAGAATGAGTGTGCCTTTTTCCCATAAAATACTTAGATACAAAATTGTTACCACAAATGAGAAGACTTACACAGTGAAAACTACAAAATATTTGTTGAAATAAATTAAAGAAGCTAAAAATAAGTAGAAAAAAATGGGGGCCTATACATTTTTTGTCTCTGGTTCTATTTATTCATGTTTTTTCAATTTAGAAGTACACATAATTGAAATTATTATGGAATAGTTTAATATTAGAAAGATCATAATCTTGGCTCACACCCCACAATTTGAAGATTTAATCGCATATCAAAATTCTGTCTTTTGATTTCTTTCTTTAGTCAGAAAAGTAGATTTCCAGGTGGCCAAGCTTTAGATGTACTAACACTTTGCCATGTGTGGTAAATTACTAGGGTCTAATTGCCATTAAAGAGTGGGGGGGGCAAAAAACTTGAAAAAGAAGAACAATTTCTAGGTGGAGTATTTTGTCCAGAATTGAGAGTAATCATTATGATTTTGTATCTTTTTGTCTATTGAGTGTGATGTATTATGTTTATTGATTTACGAATGTAGATCCACTTCCTAATATGTTTTTTGTAGGCATCTAATTAAAGATATTGGCCATAATTAATATTGGCCTACAAAGCTCCATCTTTTTCTATGAAAATCAACCCATCCAGGTCATGGACTTTTCCTTGTTGGTAGCTTTTTGGATGTCATCTTCTATTTCTTTGGCTTGTAATCGATCTGTTTAAATTGTGTATTGCTACCAGATCCAGTTTAGGACGAATCATATGATCTCTAGAAATCTGTCAATGCACATTCAGCATTTTCTGTTTTATTAGAGTACAAAGTTTTCAAAGTAATTTCTAATTTTATTTTTCTGTATATCTGAGGTGTTTGTATTGTGATATTCCCTTTTTCATCTCAAATGGTGATTTGAGTTTTTTCCTCTTCTTCTTTTCGTTAGCTATTGCTAAGGGGTCTGTCATTTTGTTTATTTTTTCAAAAGAACCAACTTATTAGTTTTGTTAATTCTTTGAATTGTTTCCTTAGTCCCTCAATTTCATTAATTTCTGCTCTGATTTTATTTATTTCCTGTCCTTATGCTGCTCTTGGTGTTGATATGTTCTTCTTTTTCTAGTGCTTGAGGTGTGATGTTAAGTCGGTTTATTTGTTGTTTTTTTTTCCTTTTTAAAGAATGAACCTAAGGAATTTGTTAATTTTTTTTTTAAATTTTTCTCTTCTTGCTTCATGATAATAAAAAATGATATTGGAGATAATAATATTAACAGCAATAGTTACAGTAGGCTAGATTAGCATAAATATTTTGCTGTTCTGCTGCGCCCTGGATTTTTATTTGCTAACAATTAACAATTATAAATATTGTAAATTAAATTTACAATACCATAAAGACTTATAAAATACTTAGATACAAGGTTACACAAAAGAGGAAGACTTACACAGTGAAAACTACAAAATATTGTTGAAATAATTAAAGATAAAAATAAGTAGAAAAAATGGATACATTTTTATTTATTCATGTTTTCAATTTAGAAGACATAATTGGAATGTTTAATATTAGAAAGATCATAATACACCCACAATTTGAAGATTTAATCGCTATCAAAATTCTGTCTTTTTTGTCAGAAATGGCCAAGCTGATGCTAACACATGTGTGAAATTACTAGGGCCATTAAAGAGTGGGGGAAAAAACTTGAAAAAGAAGAACAATGGTGGAGTAAGAACACTTCCTAAAGGCAAAAATTATTACAAAACTATGAAAATCAAACAGTGTGGTACGACATAAGGAAAAACATACTGATCAGTGTGATATAATTGGGAGTCCAGAAACAAAGTCAGACATGTATCTTCAACTACTGCCTCTTGGCCTTTTGGAAAATATCAAAGTAGTATTTATTATTATCAATTTATTTTCAACAAGTGTGTCACAACAGTTGAATAAGGGAGATAATAGTCTTTTCAATAAATGTTTCTGGGACAATTGATATTCACAAGGGGAAGAATGAAGTTAGATTCTTATTTCATACCTGTTTTGATTTGGATAATAGGTAGCTCCTGAAAGCTCATGATTAGATTATGAGACCTTTAACTTGATTAGTGGATTAATCCACTTAATGAATTAAAAGACTGATGTGGTGGGTTGTAACTGGGCAGGAGTGATGAGGTAGGTCATTGGGGGCACTCCTTGGAGAATTATATGTTGTCCCTTGGTTTCTCATTCTCTCTCTCTCTCTCTCTCTCTCTGATTCTTGGTTGCCATGAGTGAGCAACTTTCCTCTGCCATGCCCTTCTGCCATGCCCTTCTGCCATGATGCTCCACCTCACCTCAGGCCTAGATCAATGAAGTCTGCCAAACATGGACTATACCTCCAAAAATTCAGCCAAAATAAAGTGTTCCTCTTTTTAGTTGTTCTTGTTAAGTATTTTGATCATAAGGACAAAAAGCTGACTAACCCAACACCAAATACAAAAAAAATAACTGCAAATAATAGGTCAAAGTTCTAAATGTAATACTGAAAAATGTAAAACCCTTAGAAGAAAAAATAGGAATAAGTCTTCATCACAATGGTTTTAGCCACAGATTCATATATAAGAGACTAAAAGCACAAGCACAGAAACAAAAAATGGATAAAATGGATTTGATCAAAATCAAATAATTTTCTGCATCAAGACAACAAAAAGATAACCCATACAATGGAGGAAGTATTTCCAAATTATATTGGACAATAGCTAGCATTCAGAATACGTAAAGAACACTTACAATCCAACAACAGAAAACCTACCAAACAAGAATACCAATTAAAAATGGACAGAAGACTTCAGTAGACATTTTCCCAAAAAAGATGCACAAACTGCCAAAAAGCACATGAAAAGATGCTCAACAGTTTTTGTCTTTGGGAAAAAACACACAATCAAACCACAGAGATACCACTTCATACATATTAGGGTGACTATAATAAGTTTTCTAAAATTCACAATGTTGGTGAGGATGTAGAGAAATTGTAACCCTCACTGCTGATGTTAACGTAAAATAGCACAATGCACTACAAATTTTAGCATTTTCTCAAAAAGTCAATGATAAAATTACCATATGACCCCAAAATTCCCCTCCTAGATATATACCCAAGTAAGTGGAAAAGAAGAGTTCAAATAAAAAGTTTTACATGAATGTTCATAACAGCATTATTCACAGTAGCCCCAAAGTAGAAATTACTAAACTGATTAATAGATAAACAAAGTGGAATTTATTCATGACAGTGGAATATTATTTAGCCATAAAAAGAATGGAATGCTTGTGTGTATTATAGCATGGATCAACCTTGAAAATATTCTTCTAAATCAAAGGATCCAGAACACAAATTGAATAGGGAATACAGATAACTGGTTGCAAATAGCTGAGAAGAGGATAAGGGGAATGAATATGGATTATCTTTTCAGGGTGATTGTAGCTGCCTGACGTATAGCCACAATACCGTGGGAGGAGATTCGGTGGCAGGAATCTATTATTCTTAGTCTCTTTCTTTCTCTTTATCTCTTTTTCTCTTCTTAGCTAAACTCTTTTCCTTTTTTTTTTTAATATTTTATTTATTTGCTTTAGTTGTACACAATGCATTTATTTGTATGTGGTGCTGAGGGTCAAACCCGGGGCACGTGCATGCTAGGCGAGCGCTCTACCGCTGAGCCACAACCCCAGCCCTAAACTCTTTTCCTTTCTTAGTCTCATTTCTTTCTTGTCTCTGTCTCATTTCTTTCTTAGTCTCTGTAGCTAAACTCTTTTCCTTATACTCTGACTCTTATTTCTTCTTCTGACTACGTTCTGGCCGCTCTGACTCTTTTCTTCTTCTCCAACCCAAACTCTTCTTCCGACCGACTGAGCAACTGAACGACTGACTGAATGAATGCCGCTTCTGACCGCTTTCACCCGGTTATATACCTTTAGCTTTGAGGGTGCATCATGTGCATTTACAGGTGCGTCAAGTGCATATGATTATTATCAGGTGGAACTTATGGCTTCCAGCTAACCGCAATAGCCATCTCCCTGATTGGGGCTGCTTCAGGTGATGAAGATATTCTTGAATTGAATGGTGATGATGATTACACAGCATTTTGATTATACTGAAAACTATTGAATTTTACACTTTAAAATGGTTAAAATTATGACTTTCATGTTACATGAATTTTTACCTCAGTAAAAAATATCCAAAAGTTTAAAGAACAAATTCACACATCTTGGTATCCCTCATTTAGAAATACTACAAGGACAACAAATGTCAAATATGTTGACATTATTTGGTGGGGTATTGCATCAATAGTATTTATGATGAGAAGATATTGGATTAAAATTTGACATTTTCTGTACTTTACTAAGCCTTAAGATCTTCCAGGTATTCAGACAGGAAAAATTGGAAGGTGCCATCACTATAACTTACAGTTGTTGAGAATATCTAGAAATGGAAGGAGATACAGAATAATATTACAGATAAGGCTCTGTTAAAATGGCTGACATTTGAAATGTATATTTGAAATGCAAATCATTGATAGTTAACAGAAACAAAATTAAAATGACTATCACCTTTACTGGAGCTGTTGATATCATCCCTGTGCACTTTAAATCTCACTCTCCTTAGAGAATTGATTCATCATCTTTTTTTTAAAGAATTATCACATTAATAAAAGCTAATTCTATAGTTTCCTATCTAGAAATAGAGACCAAATAACTAATTTAATTTTTATATTGCAACAAATCTCAGTAAATCATTCACTCACTGTCTCTCTCTTATCAAATGTTTTATTTTGCCACAAGCCATGTAGTATATGTTAGGTAAAATTTGTTCATAGCCAGAACAGTTGCAATTACATTCTATAACATCAACTTCAATATAGAAGCCCTTAAAATAAGTTTAATCATGTGCTAATTAGAGCCAAAGTGTGTCGGCAAGATGCCAGTATGAGACACATGAATTGCATAATTGCATTACAAAATAAAATGATGAGGTAGTTCAGGATTTTTGTTCAGTGGACATTTAAAAGCATTATAGAATGACAGGACATTAAAATTGATTTTGTGTGAATATTTCAGTTTGATCAAAAAACAAATGTAGTTCCAATGACATAATGTAAAAATTCCAAAATCAGATCTGTGGCAAACTTCAGCTAAATCTCTCACTCATTCTAGAATACAACCACGTAGAACTTTTAGAAAAATAACTGATGGTTATTTATAATATATGAATGAATGAACTTTTAAATATATGGCTTCTGTATATTTACTGGAGTCCACATTTAAGAATTAAAACTCTGATGTACTTTCAAGAATAGCTTCTGTAATTTTAATATGTCTGTTTTACTTAGCAGGTACTTATGTGATAATTAGTACAATTTATCCCAAAATATATACAACTTTACCTCCCAGGATAGCCTAAATCAGAACTTCTGGGATTATTATCTGGTTATCTGCTCTTTAATAAATTTACTGTTTTATTCTTGTACTCAGTCTCCTTTAGTTTGGGCTCATGTTTCAAAGTTCACAACAAAAGAGGAAATTATTATTTTTTCTTCTGAGGATAATTGTGGGTTTCTTTTGAAATAAAGATGCTTAAGTCCCCTTATTAAATGAACTGAGGTCAAACTGTAGAAAGAAAAATGAATGCTTGAAGCCACTACTCTAATTCCCAAAAAAACCATAAGGCATAAAACACTATAGAGACATCTACTTTAACAGGGTTTTAGGACTGCAAAGTATTTTTGTTTAGAAGCATTTGAGGTTAGATCTTCATGTCAAGATATAACTGCTTAAAAGGAGCTATTTTAGTGATAGGAAAGTCAGGAATTCTTGGTCATAAGTGGGTTCTAAGCAATCTACACCTAAATAAACTTCCTGTTGCTACATCCTTCTTTCATTTCTCATTTGCCTCAAATCTACTCTTCAGAAGCACTTCTGGTTTGGTGGGTCAAGTGAAGCTCTCTAATTTTATGTCCCTATGCTTTCCCGTTTCCCTATCCAACTTTTCTTTCCTATCCAAAGCCTTTCATTTTCCTTTAGAAGTAAAGGTACTTATTATCCCTTCTCCTAGTATGTTTTTATTTAGTGTCTTCTACTTCAACATGATAAAATCATTCATATGTGAGGAATTAAGTTAGGTCTTGCAGGGTCTCAAAGAAATAAGGTTTCTTCCAGTCTCCAAATATATCCATGAAAAAAAAAATCAAACCTGGAATGAAATGTCAGCCTGGAACCTTCTGGATACTTTTCTAAGAGGACAAGTTTACAAACAGTCAATCACACTTTGGGGAAATTTACTTTCTTAACTACAGATGGTTTCTACTAGCCACTTATTTTAGAAAAAGATATCCATTCTGTGTTTGAAAATCCATAACATGATTATTTGTTCTAAGTGTGGTGAAAATAAAAAGATATATTTTCCATTTAATGACACCTGTTTTTGTAAATAACAGGCCTTTTATATTACTTGCCAGTGCTTCCTATTATACACTCATCCTCTGTTCCCAATAGTGCATTGCATTATATATACTTAAAAAAAAAAAACTTTTATGTGTTAATACAATAGTTAACATTTTTCACTGATTAACATTTTTCACACCTTAATATCTTCTTCTGTAGATCATGCTTATGATAAAGTATCGTCTATGCAATTCCTTTAGACCCTTTACTTCAATTGCTACATTGGGATGATAATGGAAATTTTATCATCCTGTAATCATCTGGTCATACTGAAAGTAGCAAGCAGAGCATTTTGTAGTGTTAAGTGGAATTTCTGTAATGTTAAGTGGAGTGAGTAATTTTACCACACTCTTAGCAAAATCCTGCAATTGGGGCATTAGGAACTTTCTGTTCAAAGAAGTACTGCTTTACAAAATACAGTGTTAATTTTTACCTTATGCTATTTCAACATCTTTGATAGAAAAATTGCAATTCTTAAGAATGAAAAATGCTGATGTTATGCTACATTTTTTTAGTGGATAAGATCTTTAAGTATATTTGGTAACATTTATATTTTATTTTATGTATCTGAATTTCTGAATGAAAAGGTATTCCTTTTGTAATATTTTGTTAATGTAAAAAAAGTATTCCATGAATGTTTGGGACATTGTGATGGCCTTTTAGTGATATGTTTTTGAAACTAATGTGGTGTTGAAGTCTTAAATTTGGAGACATTTAGTTAATTTTTTCAAAATTGTCTAATTTTCAATTTCACTGAACCAGAAAGTAATACTTATTTACAAAGAAGTTTGTATTTTTACCATAGGTGACAAATTATTCCCTTAAATTTCAGCATTAAATATTTATCATTGGTGTCATAAAATTGGAATGTGCTTGAACAATAGAAATAGGGTAATCTGACCTTGTTACATTATGTTTACACTGTTTTATTGCAGGAGTGTGACTGTCATTCAATAGATGGATGGTGTGATTAGTGTGAAGCTCAGCACTAAATTCATAGAAGTGCCAAGGAAACAAAGTAAATGTGACAACAGAAAGGAAAACCTTCTCCAGCGGACCAGAGGCATAGTAATATGCCTTGATGTACAAGGCAATTACAATGTGTCCTGGAAAATGAGAGTGTAAAAATAGACCTGTAAGCTACCTGGTACCGAAAACCGGGAGGAAAAACTCTCGGAGGCAGAGTTAAGCTTTTACTACTTTTACTTCTACTTTCTTAGAGCTTAGAGAGGGAAAGAAAGATTTTTAGAGAGAAAGATTAAAGCGAGCTTTTTAGAGAAAGATTAGAGCTTCTTTCTTCTCTCTTCTTTCTTCCTTCTTCTTTCTTCTGTCTTCTGTCTTCCTCAGGAGTCTCGGCCTAACTCTGACCAGTCATTACTTCTTCTATCTGGTTTCTCTTCTGTCTTCTATCTGGTTTCTCTTCTGTAACTGCTCTGCCTACGTTCTGGCCGCTCTGATTCTTCTGACCGACCGAGTGACTGCCCGGCTGACTGAATTCTCCGTTCTCCTAACTCGGACCGCTTTCACCCGGTTATATACCTTCAGCTTTGCGGGTGCCTACAGGTGCGTCACATACATATCAGGTGGAACTTATGGCTTCCAGCTAGCTGCAACAGCCCTTCCTAATTAGGGCTCCTTCATAGACCAACTTCCAGATCTATTCTCTTTCTTATATTCCTACCTATTTGCAATAAACAAGTAAAATCTATTGAGAAGTCTACTTGAACTATGATTTAATATGCCTAAATCATTAAGATGTGTGAGCAATAACAAATAATTGAATTAATACTAACATTTTTAAATAAATGAGAGTTTCTGCTGGTACAGAAACATTATCAGACAGGAATGGTGGTGCATGATTGTAATTCCAGAGACTTATGAGGCTGAGGCAGGACAATCACAAATTTAAAGCCAGCCTCAGAAATTTAGCAAGGCCTTAAGCAATGTAATAGAAACTGTCTCAATATAAAAAATAAAAAGGGCTGGGTAAGTGGATATCTCAGTGGTTGAGTGCCCCTGGGTTCAATCCCTGGTACCAAAAACAAAACAAAACAAAACAAAACAAAACAAAACAAAACAAAACAAAAAAGAAATATTATCAGAATTATTCACTAAGATTAAATGACCAATATTAAGTTTTGATAGTAATTATAACTCACATCTTAACTTTTTCCCCATGAGCACAGGATAGGATAAAATAATGGTATAATTTGGATGTAGTCAGATACTGAAATGGGAAGGTTTCTGACTCAGTTTTGCTTGAGGTCCCAAAGGCCAACAACAAAGCAATTGTAGCATATATTTTAAAGGTATGCAAAAGATGACGTTTGTGAGTGGGGAGTATTTTTTTTTTTGAAGACAGTTATTGCTGCACTGTTGTTTGTTTCTACCTCCCTTGAGGCAGGGAATGGGTCTATCCATGTCACTTTAATCCAAGTGAAAGAAGGGGCTTGAAGAGACCAAACATGTGACATTCTCCAGAGCCTGGGAACCATTAAAATATAGGAAAGTAGAGGAGGGCTACTTTGAAAGTCAGTAGCATTCCACTGAAGGTAGATGCAGGAAGACTGAGTATTTTTCAGATCTGGGAAATGTGGAGAGGAGCAATGCTGGTGCTGCTTTGAATCACTCCCAAGAAAACTACCTAAAGAAGCAATCAGTGCACAACATAAAGTCTGTGTAGGGTAGGCAATGAAAAGTCCATGGGCTATGGGTTGATGTTCTAAGAGAACCAGCTGGAGAAAAATATACATTGCCCACATATTGAAATATGTACTAGGAATTTCTAGTGGGTATGTCTGAAGAGTCCACAAAATCACCATCTGAAAGCAAATTTAACACTGGAAAGCAGCCGTTCTGGATAATCATGCAATGATCTCTGTATCACTCAAGCAAAATGTTTTTCCCTTCCTCTTTCCTCATTTTTCTGTCTCTGTAGAGACAGAATCATTCTAATAAAGGGTGGGGGTAAGGCTGACATTGGGCGAAGTGGGAAACAAAAGAGTAGTAAAAAATAAAGAGGACTTCCAGCCAGACTACAGGGTTTAGGGTCCAGAACAATCCTGAGCTGGAGAAGGAGAGAGAATTCTCATTGCATAAGATCACAGTGTTATGCATTTATGACACTGGAGTGGACATTTAATTACTGAAATGTGATTTTCCAGGAACTTAAAGTACAGAAGGGCATTTCAGTATTTAAGAGTTACCAAAAATTTTATGAGATTTTCTGAGGCAGAGGAATAACTTGTACACAGAGTAGGTTTGAGTGAGCAGAAAATGTTTTCTGATTATATCCTAATGAATAGAGTCTATTCAGTGTAATTCTTCATGAGGGTATTGATGATAGGACTGTGACCATGAAAAAAGATTATTGAAGACATCACTAAAAAATGTTGCCTATTTTATTTTTGACTGAAAAATTGTTCGGACTCATTCTGCATTTTGTACCTTTTAAATCCTAAAGACTTAATCATGTATAATTAAAACATATTATTGTGAATATTGCTATTAGTGTGGTTTAAGCAAGTCTTTTAGATATTAATAAGGGAAAAGACAACTTTTTATTTTGGAAATAATAGTGATATAATTCAATTCTATTAGTTTTTTTTTTTTTTTCTTGTGTTACTAAGGATTGAACCAAGGGGTACTCTACTACTGAGCTGTATTACCAGCCCCTTTTTTACATTTTATTTTGAGACAGGGACCTGCTATGCTAAGGTGCCAAGACTGGCCTCAAACTTGTGATCCTCCTGTTTCAGCCTCCTGAGTCGCTGAAATTACAGGCACATGCTACCACCGGCCCATTAATATTTATTTAAGAAATGTGGTGTGGGCTGGGCACAGTAGTGCACACCTGGAATCCTGGAGACTCGAGAGGCTGAGGCAGGAGGATGGCAAGTTCAAAGCTAGCCTCAGAAACTTAGCAAGGCCCTAAGCAACTTATCGAGACCTTGTCTTAAAATAAAAAAAATTTAACAAAGGGTTGGGGATGTGTCTCAGTGTTTAAGTGCCCCTGGGTTCAATCCCTGGTATCAGAAAAAAAAAAAAAAAGAAAAAAAGAAAGAAATGAGAAATGTAGTGTGACCAATACATAACTGGAGGATGAGACTGAATATAGAACATGAATATGGCAATGTATAAATTTTGGATTTCATTGATGATTCTAAGTAGAACAATCTCAAAATAAAATTCACATATGTGGTGGCACACATTTATGTATGTGGTTATATGGAAAAGTCTTCAAAAGGCTAAAGTGGAAAAATACAACATTTCAGAATGTGACATATTAAAGTATTTTAAAACTTGTGAACTAATGAATAAATAATGGAATATGCAAGTCAAAATGTTAATCATTTGTAAATTATATGCCTGTCAAACTGTGAGACACTGAAGTCATAAATGAAAACCCATTAGTACTCAGAAGAGAACGTACTGGTGTTGCCACTTATTAAACTGGTAAAAATCAATAGCTCTCTTGTATACTAGCAGTCAATGAGAAATTTAATAAGCAATAATTAAATAATTTATTGAGCAATTTAATTACCACTTCAACAGCAAAAATATATAAAAACAATTATAACAAGCTTAAGAAATGGACAAAAGCTACACAAAATAAAACAAACAAAAATAACTTTAATATTGAAATAAAAATGAATGGATTAAATAAATAGAAAGATGTAATATGTAATTGTGGGGAAACTCAAATGTATAAATGTTAGCTTTTTAAAGTAAATTTGTAAAATTTAATACCAATAGGAATTTTATAAACCATGACAAAATAATTTTACATTTCACCTGCAAAAATAGACAAGTGTGGAAAACAAAACATTATTGATAAAAAAATAAAGAACAAATAGTGTGTGTTCAGGGCAAATTATTACTTTAAAAATTTAAAAATACATTATCAAAAAATAATTGGGCTGGGGATGTAGCTCAGTTGGTAGTGTGCTTGCCTCGCATGCACAAGGCCCTGAGTTCTAATCCCCAGCACCACAAAAAAAAAAAATAATAATAATAATTTAAAACTTTTTTATGGAAAGACATAAAAATAGAACAGACTACAAAATTCTGAAAAATTCCAGAATACATAATAGAATTTAAACACCATAAAGCTTCACCCTAATTAAGCTTCTAAGAATATCAGAAAATTTCCCAAACATTAGGAACAATATGGAAATTCAAATATAAGAAGCTTTTAGAATCCCAAATAGGCAAGATCAATAATGATCCTCTCTAAGACACATTATATTTAAAATGCCTAATATAC
This sequence comes from Tamias sibiricus, assembly GCA_025594165.1. NCBI lineage: Eukaryota > Metazoa > Chordata > Mammalia > Rodentia > Sciuridae > Tamias > Tamias sibiricus. Next base: position 53,491,524 of record CM046667.1, on the reverse strand, counting down.
AGAATAAAGAGAAATTTAAAAGCTGCAGGAGAAAAATGCAGACCACATTTAAAGTTAAGCCAATTAGAATTTTAACTAATTTCTCAGCTCAGACCCTAAAAGAAAATAAGAGCTTTTTTCTAATGGTAAGAAAGTCTAGTTGCTTGTTAAATCTATTAAAAACAGGAAAATAGGGAATGAGGCAGGTAATCAACCACCATATTTCATAATTATCAGAGTTATTATGCAAAACATTTACCTTTTAGTGAATATTTATTATATATTTATTTTGGTTTTATTATCTACAGAAAACTAGTCTGTGAAATTGTGGATTCTCTCAATCAATGCCAGACATTAGGCCCCCATATGTTTTTGCACTGTTTAGCTTTTTGTCAAAATGCTTTAATGTCCTTTCGTCTTTGAAGGGAGGAACTCAGTGCTATTTACAAAAGAATAAATAAGGACTATTTTGCAACTTTATAGGAGGAAAGCATGACTGGATGAGACACAATGTGTTCTTCAACATAATTGTCTCCAATTCTCATTGAATGAGAGTGACCATGAACACGCAGTAGGAGCTGTACCCAATCTACCAATGTGTGGGGTGGGATCCCCACCAGCTTCCATCTAGTGACAACAGCCAGGACCTATAAGACCATCATTCAGGTCCCTGCAGGCAAGGTATTGGCAACCTACAAGGACACTACAAGATTCCAAGATAGAAAATGTAATACCTCGAATCCACACTGCTAGAGAGGAAGACTCATGGTCAACATGAAGAAACAAGGGATGAAAGTGCCCAAAACAAACCAAGCTGATAAAATAATAGACTCCATTGACAGCACAGTAGATGAAATGTAAGAGAAGGAGTTCAGAATGTATATAATTAAAACGATCTGTGAAGCAAAGAATGAATTAAGAGAGCATATACAGGCAATAATTGATCCAACAAAGAGATATGAGAGGAAATACAGGTAGCAAAAGATTACTTCAAGAAAGAGATGGAGACTTTGAAAGAAAACAACCAGAAATCCTTGAAATGAAGGAAACAATAAACCAAATAAAAAGTTCAGTAGAAAGCATCAACAATAGACTAGATCACTTGGAAGACAGAACCTCAGGCAATTAAGACAAAATATATAATCTTGAAAATAAAGTTGACCACACAGTGAAGATGGTGAGAAACCATGAACAGAAACTCCAAGAATTATGGGAGAACAGGAAAAGACCAAATCTAAGAATTATTAGGATAGAGGAAGGCACAGAGATACAAACCAAAAGAATGTGCAATCTCTTCAATTAAATAATATCAGAAAATTTCCCAAACATGAAGAATGAATTGGACAATCAAATACAAGATGCTTACAGGACACTAAATATATAAAATTACAACAGATCCACAACAAGTCACATTATAATGAAAAACCCCAGCATAGAGAATAAAGATAGAATTTTTAAAGCTGCAAGAGAAAAGTATCAGATTACATATAGGGTAAAACCAGTTCAGATCTCAGTAGATTTCTCAACCCAGACCATCAAAGCTAAGGGATCCTGGAACAACATATATCAAGCTCTGAAAGAAAATGGATGCCAACCAAGAATCATATATCCAATTGTCATTGACTATTCTACAAACCCATGATTAGCAATAATAATGATAAACCTATGTTTAGTAAAGCACTAAGCCTTTTTTAAAAAATATTTATTTATTTACTTTAGTTGTACACAATGCAATGCATTTATGTTTACATGGTGCTGAGGATCAAACCTGGGCCGCGCACGTGCAAGGCGAGCACTCTGCCTCTGAGCCACAATCCCAGCCCCAGCACTAAGCCTTTTTACATATATTTGTTTCACACAACAACAGGATTAGGTATTATAATCATTACTGTTATTAAACAAATAGAGAAACTGAAGCACAAAAAATTTATTTTCCTAGAAATATGCAATTAATAAAACTTGGATTTAAATTCAGGCTGTTTGACCTCAGATTCCATGATTTCTATTATTGTGGGTTGCTCTTTTGTGTGTATAGGTTGTTTGTAACATTATCAGGCTTATTCAACTTTGATCTCTGAAGCTTTCAAAACCTGCTTTCTAATAATTAGGAAGATGTCTCATTACCTGTGGGACTCAGATGAAAGACTGGATGTATATTAAAATCACCTACAAAAGAGGCTTGGGACCTGTTCAAAACCAACTGAGACTAGATCTCTAGTGTGTCTTCATCATCTGTAGTTTAAAAAATTGTCAAGGTAATTCTTATGCCCAGTAAATGCTGCAAACTACTGATATGAACAAATTTAGGCAGAGATAAGGCTAAGTAGTCATCTCCTTGATACCTTAAAATTTACGTGTACGAGAAACGGAATAGTATAACAAATAAATCACATATTTCATTCTTACAGAGAAATATGCTTTTTGTTACCTACTTATAATTTTTTCCATGATGGATATGAGCTTAAACAGTTGTTTTAATTTTGTAAAATTAAGTATCTATTGGGGCTTCTCAAAATGATCTTCGCTCCTGATCTTCAAGATTAATTATTTTCTTTACTCTTAACAAATAATATGTGAGAACTTATAGAAACTCTTCCATTTTCACTTGTAGCAACTTTTATAGTTAAAAATTATAATTTAGGACTATAATGCATATTTAGAATTCAAAATGACAGAAAATCAAGAAAAAGAGAGAGATCAAAACCCTATAAATTTCACCCTGGGGCTGGGGTTGTGGCTCAGTGGTAGAGCACTTGCCTTGCATGCATGAGGCATGGGGTTCAATCCTCAGCACCACATAAAAGAAAAATAAATAAATAAAATAAAGATATTAAAAATAAAATCTCACCTTGCATGAACAGTCAGCTTTTAATATTGAATGAATGGACATTTTAGGCTTTTAATCTACTTATATACAAATGGATGGGTAGGTGGATGGATGAATGGAAAACAAGGTTGAGTATTCATAAAATGGGACTAGGCTATATGAAATCAAATGAATTAAATTTGATTTAATTTAAATTTAAAGAAACTTCTGAAATTAAATTGAAGAAACTACTGAGCTTCAGATAATTATTTGTCATCAAAATACACTTTAAAATAGTTTTCATTTAAAATAATAAAGTAACAATATTATTATGAATTATGTTCATTTTGTTCTTATATGTTTTAGTTTTAATTAGTTTTAAGTTTTAAGCAGTGATGGTTGACTCTACTATCATGGAGCAGTAATTTCAGTTAATTTTATTTTTAATAAATTGTCAATGTTTAAAACATTTACATTTTGCAAGTGTTCACCAACCATCATTGTAGTACAAATTCTCCTTTTTGTGTCTGGTACTGGGGATTGAATCCATGGGCATTTTACTACATTACATAGCTACATCCCCAGACCTCCCCCCCACTTTTTTTTTTTTTTTTTTTTTTGACAGGGTCTAAGTTGCTCAGGCTATGCTGGAACTTGTGATGCTCCCATCTCAGTCTCCCAAGTGGCCGGGATTATGTGTGTGTGCCACCATGCCTGGCCAAATTCTCCATTTTTATATTTTATTTCAAATTCTCTATTTTTAAAGACTGTATGTTAGTTTAATTGTTCATTGGCCTGATTTCATAATTATCTTATTTTTCCTCTAAGGACTGTTATGATCTATCCTGAGTTCTCTCTTATTTCAAGATATTTGTTTTCTTCATATGTTAATCATCTTGACTGGGTATAAAATTTGAGACTCATCATTTCTTTTCTTCAGAACTTGGTAGAATAGTGCTGAGTTTTCTTATGTCATTAAAAGTAGCAATGAGGAAAAGAGATCAACCTGACATTTTTGTGCTTACAGATAATTTGCTTTTTATTGTTTATGACTCTTTTATAATCTCTAAATGCTTGAGGGAATTAAGAGTTTTGCAACCGCTTTCAAATACCTTTGCAAATTTGGCATAGCATTCCTTTTGGGATCCATCATATCAGTGGTTGAAGCTGAAAAAGGAAGAGATTCTTTTTACTATTCTAACACCATGCTATTATAGTTTGAGCTTTACAATTCATTCTATAATCATATCTTTTTCTTATGGATCTCTGTTTTATTCATGTTTGTGTTGAGTTTGTGGAGATACCTTTTTATACTTTGAATTTTCTTTCAAACATGTTATCTGTATGTTATTTATATGCCATGTAATTTACATATATATTTGAATACTTACATAATTACTGTCTTCCTCTCACATCCCTCCCCTTGCTCTTCCAATCCCCATATTCTACCTCCACCTGTTCTTTCTCTTCTTCATGTCTGTATGGCAGTTATACAGTTTCGTTTGGTCTTGCTCATGATCACATACTTCTATGTAGACCTTCTGTTCCCATGTTTGTGTTGATTTTGTGAGAATGTCTTTCCCTTGATTCTACTTGCACTGGATTTATCTGGGACTAATTTGTTTTATAATCTAAGATACAGTTTTATGATAGGTGTATGTGATCCTATTCATTTTTCCTTATTGTAAAATTTGGTATCTCATTTCCATTTTAACTATTATGTGGATTAGAGTTTATTTTATTTAGATAGGATTTTCTAATCCTAAATGGTTTCCTGAAATCTCAGGAATTCCCCCAGTTAATTGAGAGAACCTTGGACTTTTCACTTATATAAGAGGCAATCTTTGTGGTTTACTTCCTTCATTTCATCAATTCCAGCAACTATTTCTACTATTATGCCACTCAGAAGAGGGACAGCTAAGATTAATTCCTTCTTAGCAGAATTGGGGAATATTAGATTTTTTACAAAATTGTAAAATAATTTATAAATTTTCTTTAGTAAGTCTTGGGTGAGGAAGAGGAAAGATCCCTACCCTATCCATTTTTTTTAAAAAAAATTTAATGGACCTTTATTTTATTTATTTGTATGCAGTGCTGAGAATCAAACCCAGGACCTCACACATGCTAGGCAAGTGCTATACCACTGAGCCACAACCCCAGTCCACTACCGTACCTTTTTTTTTAAGCTTTCTTTTCTTGTCTACCTTTGAGAGAATCTTTTGTTGGTTTGTTCTATATGTTGTTTCTGATTTTGTAATTTTCCTTATTTGGTTGGTAATGTTGAATATTTTAATTTTGCCAGGTTTGTGTTTGATTGCTTTCTTGCTAGCTTCTTCATTTATCTTATTTGGTATTGGGGGAGGGAGAGTTTGTAACCTTACTGTGTAATACAAACTGTTTCTGAAAATATCCTTGAATATTGTATTACTGAAGCTCTCATCTGTCACTCTGCATAAATTGTGGTCTAGCAGAAGCAGAAACTTTGGCAGTATACACCTTGAAATAAAAATCTGGTTTCTGAAAGAGCTCCCTCTGATGAGACTGAAAGTGTACATGTTTTAGTTCACAAAAATTCCTTCATCTTGATCTCCTGGGTAGTACATGGTTTGGGACTCCTTCAACAGACTCACACCTATGGCAGGCTTTCATAGATCTGCCCTCTTGTATGGTTCTAAGTCATCTCTATCAATTTTTCTATAATGCTGTGCTCTTAATACACTAATCGACTCCAGCTTTTCCTTTCTTTTGGGAAATTTGTTTTATTATTCTGTCTCATTTCTTACATGTTACATGTTATAGTGGAACATCTTGTCTTTATCCTTATAGCAGAACATTTTGTTTATTTTAGCCTCTTTTTGCTCTATTTTCTTTTGGTGCAATAATTTTAGACTTGTTTTTGTCAGAAATTTTATTTACAAACTTATTTATTATGGTACTTCCTATCTTTAAATACTGTTAACTCTATAATGATACAGTTTTAGTTGTCTGTTGTTTCCTTATATTTACAGTGTTCTTTTTTTTTTTCTTTCTTTTTTTTTTTTTTTTTTTTTTTTTTTTTTTTTTGTACCAGGGATTGAACTCAGGGGCACTCAACCACTGGGCCACATCCCCAGCCCTTTTTTTGTATTTTATTAAGGATAGGGTCTCATTGAGTTGCTAAGTGCCTCGCCATTGCTGAGGCTGGCTTTGAACTCGCAATCCTCCTGCCTCAGCCTCCCAAGTGCTGGATTACAAGTGTGTGCCACCGTGCCTGGCTTACAGTGTTAATTTTTAACTGTTTTTACATCTCATATTTTAGCTATCACTTCAATGAATGACTATTCTAAGTTGTTAGGTAGCCCAAAGTACTGCTGAGAATTTCTTTCTATTCTTTGGACTGTTTTCTATCAGTCTAGGGATTTTCCCTTTTTTGTTTTTCATTATTGTTTACTTAATTTAAATACACACACACACACACATTTCTTGTATTGACCTGAGAACCCCATTATATCTTCATCGTATTTAAATCCCACGCTCTCTCTCCAAATAATAACCTGGAATATTAGACTCATGACTCTTTTCAGAAGCAATACTTTTGCTCTCTTTTCTTGCCACATACCAATGGGGTTATATAAGAAACTATATCTTTCAAGTACATATGAGTGGGTTGATTGCACAATTCAAATAAGGTAGCAATTGGACTCATCACTGATGACAAATTAAGGCAGAATTAGCTGCAAAGAGATTGAAAGTGATAGTGCAGTGAGAACAGCAGGAGCATATAGAGGAAAATTTTATCTGATTATTACATCTAAGGTTAAATAATTCCAGCTATTGACAAAAGAGTTGAAAATGGTTGGTTGAAGTGGTTAATAATATGATAATTTAAAATATGATTAATGAGTAAAGAGCATGGGTACATAAGAGAGCATTCTCATAAATACTTAGACTATGCAGAATAATGTCAAGACTGAGGAAGAAGAGGAGGACTAAGACCCACATGTCAATCTCTTTAAAACATTAGAGACATTTACAAAAAAGTAAATAATTGATAGGGTTAAGGACAAATAAAGGGTCTAGAATATCAATAGTTCTAAAATTTGGATTTCTATGAAGTCATGTGTGATATTGATTAAAAATGAAGATACTCATAACAATGTCCAATATTTTGGTTCACATAGGTATTTGCAAATTTTTTTCAGCAGTTATCTAGATTATTCTGATGTAGGTTGTCCTCAGACCCCATACGTTGAATCCAAAGGAAACAGGTACTGGGCAGTGAAAAGAATGCTGGCTCCATTTCCTAACTTTACTTGATTGCTTGAATTAGGCTGTACTCAGGTGAGATATGGGGTAAATAGTGTATTTGGCAGTGTTAAGTGTAGTTTTTTTTTTAATCTTTAGTCTCAATATATCTTCAAGAAACATGAAAATTAGTAATTCAGATTTTACTTTCAAAATTTCCATTTATTTTTTGTGTGTTTGTTGTTTCTCACTCCCTCTCCAGTGAGGACCAAATATCCTTGGTGGAATTAAATTTCTACTGACCATTCCAAAGGATTCCTCATGTTCCAATTTGATCCCTAGAAATGTTAGGTGTCCTTTACCTCAATATTACATGTGTCCTTTTAAGCCACATCATTCTTATCCAATTCTCAGGCTATACTGCATTTTCTTAAGATTAGTAATATTCCAAAATGTTAGAGTAAGAACCCAAGATTTTTTTTCAATACTCATTTCAATAGAGCAAAGGTTTTTCTCTTTTTAGGAAGGGAGGATGAGGCAGATCCTCCCACTCTTGTGTGTACGTAAACAAAATGCATTTTCTCCATTCCTTGCCTATTGAAATGACGGAAAGTTTATAATTATAGGATATCTGATCTGGATTTCATCACATCATCCAAAAAGTAAGAATCAAAGTATGACAAAAAACATGGTCATTATTTGCATTTTAAGTGAAAGATAATCTGTGTCTGATCCAGAACACATCATGTGAGTATTCAGAATAAAATTAATAAAGATGATTATCAAAAATGCAACAGTGGTTTGACTCTCATTTTATAGATATGTGCACATGACTGAACCATTCTAAATAACAGCTACACAATTGGCTGATTATTATGAAAACTATTTGTGAAATTGATTTAGCATGGACAGTGAGTGTCTTTATGACATGCATTCTATAAACATTTTATGAGCATTCTTTATTACTCCACCCTTCTGCATTATTGCTTTGTTTATAAATTTTTAATGTCTAAATTGAAAAAGAATTTTCATGGAATATTGTTACAGTGTGGAAACTGAAATATGACTGCACATAAATCTATTGAATTTCAATAAGTGTGTAGAAGTCTGTACGCCCAACTGGAATGAGAAGAAAATAGTCTTAGTGAGAGGTCCAGGTGTCATAAACCATGAGAATGAAGCTTGAGTACTTTATTAACATTACTCCCACTCAAGAATGAATTAAAGAAACAGAATGGCATTCATGCAGATGTTGTATTATTGCTTTCTAATTTAGTATCAAAAAAAGTTTTTCATTTCAGTTGGTTTTAAATTATGTATGTGTGAAGAGTGCAATAGTAATAGCATATTCAATTGTGTTCAGGTCTCCTAGTCATAATTCCATTTGATCTTTGACATCAAGATCACAATAGCAATCATTAAAAATATTTTGTATGCTTACTATTTTTTAAGCCCTTTTATCCTGTTGGGGAATTTGGTGATACAAAAAATGAGTCCTTCTCTTGAAGGTTGTACAAACTAACTGAAAGGTATGCAGAAAACAAGAGTATTGTAAGGACAAAGTAAAATTAAAAAACTAGTGAATATCTTTAGCAAAAACTGTAGAGAAGATATTTAAGATTCGATGAAAGGAAAATTTGGCAGTTAATTTAGCAGGTAGTTACAAAGTTTCTATCAGACACAAATGGCCTAACATTTTATCAGCCCAAATTCTCCAACCATATTACATAGTAGTTTTAAAATGACACTTTTAAATTAATTCACTATGGAAAATTAATACTGATATTTAACACTTATTCACATCTGTACACTGTGTAATTCAATAGTACACTTGTTTAATGGTGTATTCTATTTTCCTTATGTCATTCTTTGAAAATGGGGGACAAGCTGTATGAGTTGCTGTGCCAACGTATGTCCTAGTGTAGAATCTTGCCAGTAGGAATGTATAGTTATTACATAGTCACAGTTTTATGGAATGATATTAATTTTAAAAAACATCCAGGTGATTATTTTGCTTTAGCATGGTAAGTATATTTTATTCCCTTGTGCAGAGACATGAATATCAGAAAAACAAAGTTAATAATCATTTATGGAGTTTGTACTACATACAACATTTAGTATCATAAGGGGAGAATAGGCAATATAAATTTGTACTTCAAAATATTGAGGATTTTTTTGTTATTTGGGGTGCTTTCATCTATAAATAACCAGTTAAATGGATAAATATTTAAACATAAGAAACTTTAATGTTTTGTATGACATGAAAACAGGTGGTAAAAAAGTTACATGGGTAATTAATCAGTTTCTCAGCATAATTTTTACTCAGCCAGGTTCAGTCTTCTAGCTTTGTTTTAACCATCTACATTGGTAACTCCTAAATGGCTACCAAAACCCTCACAGAGCAACTTTATGCATGGGCTAAGATGAAAGGCCTCTTTTCTTGTGTTTCTCTCTTTCCAGAAGTTGAACTTTTCCCAATAGCCCCACAGTCCCTTAGAGCCTATTGACCATAATTAATATCTGTGGCCAAGCCAAGATTTGGTAAAGAGAATTAAACACTACAAAAAAGTACAATTCATAGTGAAGAAGACAATATGTGCAATATGTGTTGGGAAGGCAGTCAATGGAGTTTTCTCTAGGATTAAAGTATGTCAACAGATACTGCTAGTTGAAGTCTGATGTGACAGTTGTTGATGGTATGAAGTCTTAACAATGAAATATGAACAAGAAAGCTCTTATTACAGGTGGAAATACCAAGTTCTACTCAATTCACTGATTTAAAGAAGAACATGTCACAGAATAGCAGGATTTGAATGTACTTTATTAGTTTTCTACTCCAGCATATTTTTTATGTTTTTAGCATATTATTGTTATATATAATACTGGGACATAATCACACATGAATGGTATACAAGTGGGTCCATTTTAGTCTCCACTTCTTCCTCTTTTTCTCCCCTCCTTACTTCTTCCCCTATTCTACTTCTTCTGTTATATTTGTCTTTCTTATATTTATTTGTTCTTTTAAAAATTGGTGCTTTATTGGTATACATAAAGGCGAAATTCACTGTGGTATATTCATATATGTACATAGCATAATTTGGTCTATTTAAATCCACTGTTCCTCCCTTTTCCTGTACCTTCTCCCTCCCCCTCAAACCCTTTCCCATACTCCACTGATCTCTCCTCTATTTTTGTGGAATCCTTCCTTTTCCCCCTTGTTTTGCTCTAGCTTTTGCATATGATAGAAAACATTTGACCTTTTACTCTCTGAGTATGGCTTCTTTTACTTAACATGATGTTCTCCAGTTCCATCCATTTACCAGAAAATGCTCTAATTTTGTTCTTCTTTATGGTCGAATAAAACTCTACTGTGTGTATATACCACATTTTTTTTTGTTTATCCATTCATTTATAGATGGACACTAGGCATGGATCCACCATAGTTTGGCTATTGTGAATTGTGCTATTACAAACGTTGGTACTCATGTGTTACTATAGTATGATTACTTTAAAGCTTTAGGGTAAATACTAAGGAGCGGTATAGCTGCATCACATGGTGGATCCATGCCTAGTCTTTTAAGGAACCTCCATACTGTTTTCCATAGTAGTTGCACTAATTTGCAGTCCCACCAACAATGCATGAGTATATCTTTTCCACCAAATCCTCATTGGCGTTTATTATTATTTGCATTCTTGATGATTACAGTACATTTTTATTATAAATTTTTTCTCATTTTAAAAATTTTATTCTGGCTAGGTACAATGGCACATGCCTATAATCCCAGCAGCTAAGGGGTTTGAGGCAGGAGGATCACAAGTTCAAAGCAAGCCTCAGCAACTTAGTGAGGACCTAGATTGGGGATGTGGATCAACAGTTAAGCACCTCTGGGTTCAATCACCAGTACCAAAAAACAATTTTATTCTGTCTTTTGCAAGTCCAACAGCAAATACTATCTTTGGAGAGAAAAAGAAAAACTATAGAATTAAAATACTTTGTGAATAGGTTTGTACATGGAAAGGAATGATGATGTTTACAAATATATTTCACATTACCATTTTAAAGAAGCCTGACATATTTGATTTTTTAAACTTGAGTGAGGCAATTGTAATTTATTTTATTTTTTTCAAACTGCATCATGAAGTTATGCATGATCTTTCACTTGAAAAGTTCATTTCAATTCCCATTTCTATTTTATCATGCTTATCAGAATAATTACCTTTTTTGCCTATATCCTGGGAAAAGTACTTCCCCAAACACCAGTGTCTATGATGCTTGAATTTTTACTCTTTTCATGTTGTTCTTTGTTTGCAAACAAAGCCCCTCACCCTGGCATCCAAGCAATCCACAATGTGACTTCAGCACTCTTTAGGCATGTCACTCATTCCTGTCTTCTTTTTCCTTATGCATGGCCCCAGTTCTCCTTCTCCTTCCCCCCCCCTTCTTCTTCTCCTCCTCCTGAACAACTCTGTACTCACCCATCTTCTTGTCTTATATCACTCTCTGTCTTACAGAATACAAGTTTTCCTTTTCCTGAAACAACCCTTTTAAAATTTTACCATTCTTCAAGGCCTGGGTCAAATGCCGTTCCCTCCCTTGAGTTTTTGTTTGAAAACTTGCATATTTTACTTAATAACTCAGTGATCTGTCTACTTGTCATCTTTCTTTTACTGAACTCTATCCTTTTTAAAATCAGGGAATCCAACCAGACACAGTTGCCCACACCTGTAATCTTAGCAGCTCAGGAGGCTGAGGCAGGAGGATCACGAGTTCAAAGCCAGCCTCAGCAAGTTAGCAAAGCCCTATGCAACTTAGTGAGACCCTGTCTCTAAATAAAAAAGAAAAATGGCTGGGAATATGGCTCAGGGATTAAGTGTCCCTGGATTCAATCTCCGGTACCAAAAAAAAAAAAAATCAGGGAATCTGTCACTTTAGTACTTTTTTACAGTGTATAGTATTCTGTGTGACATTTGACTTTAGTAGGGTGTTTGAGACTATGAGATCAGAATTATTGTTAGATTATTTTGAACTGATGTTTTAACTCTTCTAGATTGTCAACATTTAGAGAAAAATCTTCTGACTGATGTCAATATACTGTTTATTGTGTGTACCTCTGTGCACCATTGCCAATTAGTGACATTAAAAAATACAGTAATTAGTGCACTATATTTTAACAATTTTAATACAATTAATTAATTTATATATCCTCATAGTTTAAAATCTAGGTCACTGACATCTGTGACCCAATCTAATCCTGATGTTTATGCTTTTTGACTCCATGTATGAAAGTTACCCTACACATTTGTCTATGAAGGTATTACATTCTCATTGTACTCTCAAACCAAATACACACAATGTTAAGCACTTAAGAAGGATTTAGATATTTTTTCCTAAGCCCAAATTCACTGTAAGTATGCATATATTATTCTAAGTGAATATCTAGAAGAACAAAAGAAACATTTTTTTTTCACTTAATAATAATCACCACATGCAATGAAATGACACTCCTGAGTTTGGGGAAATAAGGAATTAAGAGTAAATACATTTGAAAGTTCCATCCTTTGAGGCTGCTTGTGATCCATATTATGTATGCAAATATTGACACTATAAATGGAAACTTGTGATCTGATGCACTCAGTTTTCCCTTTAGGGAAAGTTATACACCTAGATGGATTTTATTCAAATGAGGACATATGAAAGGAAATAATGGAATTGCTCTTAATGTAAATCTAATTACCACTAAAGATTTTCACATCTACTGGAACTGCTAAATATGTAGAAACATTCTTTCCATTTCACAATTCACAGAAGAAAGTAAAAATAAAATGTCCCAGTCTAGTGTAATATCTCTGTATAAATGTATCTATGGTTACAAGTGTTCTTCTTTGTGGGGAAATACCTTGTCAAGGTACATTGACTTTTAACTTTTTTCCTAACAATGTATTTCTTATTGATAGTTAAGAAATATTTTTAGCACAAATTTAAAATTGTGTAAAACTATATCTTCTATTAATTTTCATAAAATTGTCAAGCAGATTAATTGATCTTTCCATGCTACTTTCTCAGGACACTGTGGGTTGAAATAATCTTATTATGTAAAAGTAGTTATTTTACCACTTTAGTCAAATTCATGTGTATACCTTTCCTGAAGGCTGTTTTGTGCATTCTCACTCATTTTGGAGGGGAAGGAGAACAATTTTTACATTTTTGTTATGAAACTCATCAATATTATTTCTGGTGATTTTTTTTTTTTTAACCAGGGATTGAATCTAGGAGTGCTTAAACCCTGGACCACATCTCCAGCCTTTTTTATTCTTTATTTTGAGACAGGGTCTCACTAAGTTGCTTAGGGCTTCACTAAGTTGCTGAGGTTGGCTTTGAACTTGTGATCCTCCTGCCTCAGCCTCCTGAGTCACTGGGATTACAGGCATGCACCACGGTGCCTGGTGATTTTTTTTAAAATTGATTCTTCTTAGTTATACATGACAGTAGAATCGATTTTGATAAAATTATACAAGCATAGGATATATCTTATTTTAATTAGGATCCCATTCCTGTGGGTGGGCATAATGGTGGAATTCACTTAAGTATTTTCATATTTGTACATAGGAAAATTGTGTTAGATTTATTCTACTGTCTTTCCTATCCCCTCTCCTTCCTTTTGTTTCCCTTTGTCTAAACTACCGAACTTGTCTTCTTCCCTTCTCTCTCATTTTACTGTGGTTTTGCTTCCACATATCAACAAAAACATTTGACCTTTTGTTTTGGGGAGATGGCTTATTTTACTTAGCATGATAGTCTCTAGATCCATCCATTTACTGCAATTGTCATAAGGTCATATGGCTGAGTAATATTCCATGATATATATATATATATATATATATATATATATATATATATATATATATATCTCAATTTCGTTATCCATTCATTTGTTGATGGGCATCTAGGTTTGTTCCATAGCTTACCTATTGTGAATTGTGCTGCTATAAACATTGATGTGGCTGTGTCACTGAAGTATGCTGATTTTAACTTTGTTGGTTATGTGCTGAGGAGTGGGATAAGTTGGTCAAATGAACTGGTTCCATTCCTAGTTTTTTGAGGAATCTCCATACTGCTTTCCTGAGTGTTTGCACTGATTTACAGTCCCACCGGCAATGTATGAGTGCTCCCTTTTTACCCACATCTTCACCAATATTTGCTGTTACTTGTGTTCTTGATAACTGTCATTCAGACTGGAATGAGATGGAATCTCAGTGAAGTTTTAATTTGCATTTCTCTAACTGCTAGAGATGTTGAATATTTTTTCATATATTTGTTGATCATTTGTATTTCTTCTTTTGAGAAGAGTTCATTCAGTTCCTTTCCCCATTTATTGATTGGATTATTTGTTGTTTTGGTGTCAAGCTTTTTGTGTTCTTTGTATATCCTGGAAATTAACATTGCATCTGAAGTGCAGGTGGTAAAGATCTTCTCCCATTCTGTAGGCTCTCTCTTCTTACTCTTCATTGTTTATTTTGCTGTGAAAAAATATCTTTAGTTCAATACCATCCCATTTATTGATTTTTAAATTTTATTTCTTGTGCTTTAGGAGTTTTGTTCAAGAAGTGAGTTCCTGTGCCAATATGTTGAAGTTTTGGGCCTACATTTCTTCTAGTATGTGCAGGGTTTCTGGTCTAATTCCTAAGTCTTTGTTCCATTCAGAGTTAATCTTGGGGCAAGGTGAGAGATAGGTTAACTTTCATCTATTGCATATGGATTTCCAGCTTTCCCAACACCCTTTGTTGTTGTTGTTGTTTATTTGTTTTGGTATCAGGGATTGAACTCAGGGGTCCACAACCACTGTGCCACATCCCCAGACCTTTTTTGTATTTTATTAGAGACAAGGTCTCATTGAGTTGCTAAGTTCCTCGCCATTGCTGAGGCTAGCTTTGAACTTGCAATCCTCCTGCCTCAGCCTCCCAAGTGCTGGGATTACAGGCATGTGCCACTACACCTGGCACCAACACCATTTTTTGAAAAGGCTATTTTTTCTCCAATGTGTGTTTATGCCACCTTTGTCTATTATGAGATAACTTTATTCATAAGGATTTTTCTTTGTGTCTTCTGTTCTTTTCCATTGGTCTCCATGTCTCTTTTGATGCAAATATTATGCTGTTTTTGTTACTATAGCTCTATAGTATAATTTAAGGTCTGGTATTGTGATGCCTCCTGCTTTGCTTTTCTTGCTCAGGATTGCTTTGGCTATTCTGGGCCTCTTATTTTTCCAAATTAATTTCATGACTGCTTTTTCTATTTCCATGAAAAATGTCATTGGAATATATTCTGGTGATCTTTGATTCATAATTGTCTGCTGCTTGAAAAATAATCATGTAGTTTTGTAAGGGTATGAATGATGTTTTAAAAGTATTAATTATAAATGAGAAAAAAGCACGTCCTTGTCTCAAAGGAGGGTTTAGTTCAAGGGAAATAAAGCAGTCAACTTCTGTTTTTGTTTTTTGAGCAAATATTGAGACATACATTCTTGTATTGATTTTTTCCATTGTAAATAGAAGAGATAATACATTTTTGAAAATTTTACTATTGCAAAAGAGGAACATAAGTGCCAACATTTTCTTTCCTTTTGAAGAGTTTGCCTTTCCTCCATCTACCTCTCACTGATATCAGAGTTTTAAGATGAAACTTGATTCCCTGCTTCTGCTGGGAGGTAGAGTCTGTGTAAGGTTGCAGGCCTCTTCATCTGGGAAGTGTTGCAGCTCTCAGTGGTCTGCCTTGCCCTCTAGTGTGGCAGCAGGCCCCAGCAGCTTACCTTCAATTTCTTCCTCTTTCTGGGTTCTTGTTTTGTGAGTTTGAAGAATAAACTCCACAGACCAGGATGAGAGACTGTAACAGTAGGATTTATTGAAGTTTAGAAACAGGAACAGAACTTCTTGCATTACAAGAGGGAACCCGGTAGCAGACTTTCTCCATCTGAGTGTGCTAGTCTAGGGGGTTATATTGCACTGGGTTCACTGCTACCGGTCTAAACTTGTGTTAATTAGTGTTTGAAGTACTAACCCTATTGATCAATTCTTGAGTCCAGACTTTCTCTCATATCTGCCCCACTTCCATTTTCTCAGGGCAGGCATGAAGCAGGAAGTTGAGGTCCTTGGATTGTGCTGTAGTGCTTAGTTGAGCAGGCTTCTGCAGCAGGAATCTCTACCAGGCCCTCACCAATGAAGGATGACAGGTTGGCGGGCCTTGACTTGTCTTGGCGCTGCCTCTCTGTGCCTGCATGACAGGTTCCACGTGTCTGTATGCTGTGCTTGCAGCCTGCATTCCAACTCACCTGGGTTGCCTCTCTGCTGCCACTTCTCAGCATGGAGCAGTAGACCAGATATATGGCTTGGTAGCCAGGAAGCCACACCATCACCACAACTTTATAAAATATTAAACATTTGTGGAGAAGATATATTCAATGTATTTGTCACAGAACTTATATTGCACATCACTTTCCACTGCTTATTGATACCTCCAGCCTATCTGGACTGTGTTTGTCATAACTTGATAACATTTGCATAGCTCCACCCTTAATGGAGAGGGTCCATTGTACACAGAGGATAAAATACCTGTCTCCTGCATGAGATCCAAGTTCTGATACACTGGACCACCAGAAGAATCAAGACATGTTACTTTCTTAGAAATCATGAATAATATTAGTAAACCATACAGGACAGTCATATTTGGCTTAAAGTAGCTACAAGCATTTTAAGGGATGGTGTTGTTTTGTAATGCTTCTTGGTTTTTTGTCCCAGTAAATCAATCCACTCAGATAAACATACAACTTCCAGCTATTACTGGTAATTCAGAGATTATCCAAGTTTATTTATATGAGTTGTCCTAGATATTTTAGCCAGAAGACCTACCTTCTGTCCTTCTGGTCCTTTCTCCATCTACAGTGAACTCTGCATTCAGAGTTCTTACTAAGAACCTACTATGGGCTCTCTAAACTTAAGTTTTACTTGTGTATTCTTTCTTACCTATGCTGTCTTCTTGGATCCTTATCCTTCATTTATTTTATGTCTGATCTGGTCTCATTCCCTATCACATGATTATTTTGACTGAATCTTTGCTTCTCAAATTAAGCATTTTGGTTTACAAAATAAAAGGTGTTTCTGATATTAAAATACACTAATTTATGAGAATATGTAAATATTTGAGGGATGAAACCTTGGCAGTCTTCATAAAACTTTACAATCTCTTCTCACTCACCACTTTAACAAAATTTCTGCCTTACTCTCAGAATAACAGACTAACTCCATAATTCATGTTCAAAATATTTTAGTTCCTAATTTTGTTAATTGTCTTGAAACATTTATGTTTTAATTGCAGGAAATGTGCTATAATTAACAGATTGTTATA
Organism: Tamias sibiricus; assembly: GCA_025594165.1. NCBI lineage: Eukaryota > Metazoa > Chordata > Mammalia > Rodentia > Sciuridae > Tamias > Tamias sibiricus. The sequence goes on along the minus strand of CM046667.1, from coordinate 53,474,116 downwards.
TATTTTACAAATAATTTTAACTAAAGTGCCAAATAACGAAGGATTTGATTTGGTTCCGCAACTAAATTTAAAAGCAAATACTACCTCAGTAAATTGAGTTAAGATGTATTTTATACTTACAGAAACACTGATAAAATGTATCAGTTAAATCCTTTTAATTTATGTGATCAAACATAAGATAAATGAGGTTATAGTAATGGTGTTCTTATTACTGAAAGATATTCTTTCAGAATTGTCATTATTAAAAGAATTCCATGCTGTCATTGTAACGTTTAATTATTTTGTCTTAAAACCTGTACATTCTTGTCACAATATCTCTGTTCTTTACTAACACTAATAAATTTAAAAACTGTGAAAAAATATTTTAGTTTTATAAGTCATAGCAACAGATGAGAAACAAATTATGTATTCATTAGAAAGTGATGGTTAAATTATGATACCTATATACTATGAGAGTTGTTACAAAAGTAAAGTTGATTTTTAGGTATTTTCATGGAAAAATCCTTACAGCACGTTAATAAGTAACAAAAATATATGGCAGAATAATATGCACATTAGTATTCATTACATTTAAAAATCACAATATATTTTATTACATGTCTCATATACCTATGTATGAAAAAGCTTGGAATTAACTTTAAAATAATATGCTAGATTATTTGTTATGGTTATCTATGAGGATGGGCCATAAATGTGAGGGAAATTCATAAAGGTAAAAATTGTGACTTATATGTATTAAAAGTTTTGCTCCAAGAACATTTGCACTATTAGCTTTGTTGTTAAAAAATATTTAAGTAATCCTAACAACAGAAACAATAGCTATGTATTTGTGAGATGAAGTTTTGGCTAGCTGATGCAACAAAAATCTGAATAAATTAACATAAAAGTTATTTCTTATCTATATTATATGGGCAAATCTGATATGATTTGACAGTGGATCTTTGCTACCAGTTTAACCAGAGGTTCTGGTTGCTTCCATCTTATATTTGGACATGTCAACATCTCAACATGGGGTCTCCATGTTTGTTGCTGAATGGAAGACAAAACATTGGTGGTATAATGACTCTTAGATGTCTTGGCCTGTAAGTGTCAAACATTGTTTCTGCTTCTATTTCAGTTGCAAGGGTTAATCACATGTCCTTTCTAATTGTAATTGAACTTGTCAATGTAGTCTTTCTATGAGTTCTGGAAGGAGAAGAGGTATGTAGATGAGTACCTGTAATATCTTTCATAAACTGCTACACAGTAGATGCCCAATGAAGAGTGATGATTATGATTTGTTATGTTAACAACCTTCTTCATTTCCTGGTGAAGCTTCTGAGGAAGCCAAATTTCCATTGCAATTATCTAATTAATATTTTTGACATCTTAGTAGGTTACAGGTACATTCTAATATAGATTCATATCTTTTTTTACAAAAGGACTGTAAATCTCTGCACTATTAGCTTGGCATATCAAAATCACCAGCAGTACAGACTTTTTTCAATAACCTCAATAATTACGGTATATGGAGAACATTCTTATTACTTTTTGTGTATCAACAAAAACTTAACTTAGGATTATCTACTATCTACCAGCTGACTGAAAATGACTGAACATCTGCACAGGTTCAATTATGCACATTGAAAACCCAGATTTAAAAAATAACTAATTAACTGATTAGTCAACTAATTATCATTATTCAAAGGTAACACATCTACCAAAGAGCCATATTCTACTTCATAGGAAAAATTCATAGTCTACAGAAATCAAAACACTTGTAGATATTTCCTTACTCTTGTATAATTTTAAAAATATTTTATTAATGTATTATAGCTCTATATAATTTGGGGGTTAATTTTTACACAATCATACATACATAAAATTTAATTTGCTCCACTTTAGTCCCCAGTATTTTCCCTTTTCCTCCCCTCCTCCCTCCATTTCACTTCCTTTTATACTTCTGGTCTTTCTTCTATTTATCTATGGTTTTGTTTTTAAATTAATGCTTTATGGATATACATAAAGGTGAAATTCACCATGGTGTATTGCTTAGTCCTTTTGATGGTCTCCCCCAATATATAACTTATAGGTAAAGCTTTGGCTTTTAAATACTAAGCTAAGCTCACGCATTGGTATGTGTCCAGTAGCTGGCATAAACACGAGAAATCCCATTAAAATTCTGCTGTAAATACCACAGTGGATTTCAAAATCATGTGTATTATGAGATAGAGCCCCCAAACTATTAGATTCTTTGCCATATTAAATTATACTCACCAGTTTATTTGAAAATCATTTTGAGAATGTTGAGTAAAACTAGTAGTGATACTCAGAACTAAATTCCGCTGAAAATTACCTTTTGCATGGGATAGGATATTGCTATGATAGGGGTTCCAAAGTGAAGGATGGGCCAGTCTGGGGGTTGGTATACTCTAAATCAAGGGGAAGGCAGGTGATTCTGGGCTGTCTGTTCTGCCAGGAGCAGGAAGCAGTATTCAAAAGAGGATAAAGTGAACAGCTGGTCAGCAGGTTAGACTCCAATTTGGATCACAGGGTACACAGGAAAAAAAAAACAGGGTAAAGTGGATGTAATGTACAAAATAAATGGAGTTGTATAAAAATGTCAGCTCCTGGGCAAAGTCAAATTTCAAGGAACCCTGATGCTAAGGGGAGCAGAACTTTGGGTAAAGGAAGATGACAACCCTTGAATTGTATTTAATTATAATTTTCACTTTTCTTTATACTTGATTTTAGTCCTTTAGGTTCAGGGTGCTTTTTATCCCAAGATACATTGTGGAGTATCAAAAAAGAGAAATGAATCAAGAAACAGAAGACCCCAGACTCAGCTGGAGGAAACAGAGGTGCCCATAGAATTCAGACTACAGTTCACTCTCAGTCATTTCACATACCAGCCCTACGAACTCAGGCACACTGGTAAGTTGTATTAGTCTTAGGATCCTCATCTGAGGATAGAGTCTAACAAACCCTATCATACATATAAGAATGATGAAAGAGTGTAAAGTATAAAAAGCATTTGTATAAATATATAAAAAGCATAGTGCTTGGCATTCCTTAGATCTTTAGTGAATGGTAGTTATTATTACAATGATTTTGACAACTGAACTACCAGCCACTTATGTGACTTTTAAAAACTAGTATGTCTTAGAGAACATAAAATGCTATAGGAAATAAAATATCAGAGCACACAAAATAATGCCAAACAAGTAAACCTAAGCAAAATTTTCCCCTCAGAGGTTGTGTTCTTTAATAATGGACATAGAATTTCTTTTCCATTGATGCAACCTAAATTGTCTATAAGTTTTGACAAGAAATAACTCCTCACCTCCAAATTACCCCTATCTTTGCTAACTTTCTATAAATAATATAACCATCTCTTACAGTATGTAATTCAAATTACACCGACAATAAACTATTTACAATATCCCTTTAAAAGGAGTAGTTTCTGGCTTTTTGAGCCCGATGCAACGAATGCCAACCAGTGGCTTCTGGGAATCTCACCTCAAAGTATTACTGAAAAACTCCTTGAAGACAATGTGTAGCATAAAAGACATGGTATGTGAACTATATGCAATGTCACAGGGACAAGAGCAAAACACTTTCCATCCCTTCCCTGGGTAGAGATTTGTCTCCTGTTAAATGAAGATCCCAAGTAACTGGCAGGAGGAGGTTTCCACTATGAAATTTTTGGTCTCAACTCTGACACACATAGAGATCTAATCCCCAATCACTACACCTTACTTTTTCCCACCCCTAAAATTAACTTAAAATTAACACTCCTTAAAGCACTTTGCCATTTACTTGCCTCAAGGCATTTCCATTTAGTAGACTCTAGGATTCATTCCTTTGCTAAATCCTTCTTTCACTTACCCTTTAGACATAACAAGATATCTCACCATCATCATTGGTATGTGTCCAGTAGCTGGCATAAACACAAGAAATCCCATTAAAATTCTATTGTAAATACCACAGTAGTTTTCAAAATCATGTGTCTCCCAAACTATTACATTGTAATAATTTTAATAATAGGATTATTACTAATATCTAAATCCTAATCCTAATAGTAATAGGATTATTACTAAGATAAATGAAAGTTGTAAGGGCAGGTCACATGCACTGTTTTCTTTAGCATTCCAGTATTAAAATAATTTTTATGACAGAGCAAATGCTCAGTAAAGGTGTAGGAAATTAAAAGACAGTGAGAATAAAGAATAACTGCTTAAAATTTATTTTAAAAATTGTATGTAACTTAAGCAAATCCATATACATATAAAAACTTCATAAAACAAATATCTAAAAAGTATAAAAACGAAATCACTGATGTTATATTTTTCTCAATTTCAAGACACATCTATTTTAAAGTTGAACAAAGCCATGCATGTAATATTGTTCCAGATCACAATACAGGTAGATGGTTTCCAAGTATGTTTTACAAGGCTTCAAAGGACATAGTACTTAACTACATAAACTCATTAAATGTGTGAACAATGTCATTTGAGACTTGGAGATTTCAAAGTGAAGCATTATTAAACAACATTTGAACAATATAAACATCAAAATAAAAGAATAAATTATCAAAGTTATGCACACAAAATAGAAACACAGGGACGATATATTATTTTTCCTCTAAACCTACATTTTCCCTGGAGCCATATGCTCTTTCAGCACTAAACACTGGCCTTGAACAATATAGGAAGGAGCTATTTCTGACTTCACTAGACACTGGAGGAGCTGCCACCCATGGTACTGGAACTGGCAGTGGCCACAGAACTGGAGGCAGACGCAATTGAAATTCTGGCCAGTGCTCTCTCTTCTTCTTCTAGCAGAGCTTCCTCATACTGAGCTGAGAAATCACTTGGGTCGGTTCCTTGAACCTTGGCCAAAAACTCAAGGACTTTCATCTTGCTGGTTTCAGCGTGGGCTCTTGGGCCCCACTGGAACTCATACTGCACTGGATCACTGTTGGCCACCCGGTGGTATTCCAGGTACTTTTCATTCACAAAATCACGGGCAATGAGCTGTCTGGCATCTCCAAAGATGAAGTGCTTCTGATCATGACGGATCCCTGTCATTTTCAGCACATCCCAGATCTCCTCTTCAGTGGCACGGTTACCATTCATGAAGATCACACCCAGCATAAGTATCAGGAGCCCGGTCTTGGGTACATTCTCTTCATCACTCAGCATCCCATCGTAGGTGAGGCCCAGCTTGATGGAGAGGCCATAGCTCTGGTTGATGGGATCCATTTCCTTCACATCAAGGCCAAAGATCATCTCCAAGCGAACAGAGGCTCGCAGGAGGATCTCATGGAAGCGGACCTCATCCTCTTCCATGATGAACTTCAACATATCTGCCTTTCGGGCTGGCTCTTTCATTTGATACTTGAGCAGCAGGAAATTCACCAAGAAAGCTACTTTCTCATCCAGAACACTTTTGGGCATGTGCTCGGGATTTGATGCCATCACTGAGGTGTTTGGAACACTTTCCTCTTCCTCGCTACTGGAGCCTTTGCCGGATTGGATCAAAGAGGGGGCCATAACAGCAACAGGAGAGGAGGAGGAATACTGAAGATCCTCAGGAGTGCTGGGTGTGCTGGGTATTACAGCAACAGGAGCCTCATTCAGGTTTCCAGGCATCAGAGGCTGGGAGGAGGAAGAGGGAGAGGGCCCCTCCATAGCCCCGGACACCTGTGCAAACTCTGGGCCCTGGATCTCACTGCAGATCTTAAGGTCTTCATTGTGGGTGCCTTCTTGACGCTTGTGATGCCTAGGCATGATGATTCCTATAGAAGGGTGTATAGTAGGCAGGAGTATAGAAGGGTGAGTGTACAATGGAGAATTACAGCCTAAGGGAGAGAGGAGGGCATCAGTGTCACCTCATAAACTGGAACAAATTGGTTCTGATGGAATGGAGTGTGTGTGGATTTTCCTACAAACAGTGCTGTGAAGACTCACAAGCCTGTCATGGTATCTGGGTCCACCAAGAACCTGAAAGTGGAAATGGGACTCCTCCTTGGGGTAAATCTGGAGAATCCTCAGGGTTCTAGTAGACAGTTACAGTTAAGCTCTGTAGAACCCATTCTGTTCTGAATATAGTGCCACCAGTTAATCGCCACAAAGGCCATAATTTTAAATTTTATTTTATTGGTACTTGTTAGTTATACAGGGCAGTAGAGTACATAAATATGAAATCCCATAAGGCTCATGCCACCTCCTCTCTGGTAATATGACCCTGCCTTTCTAAGACCAAAGTCATACCTCCTAAGTCAACTGAGGAGGAGTGGAGGTATGTCCCAAGAACCCCCAAATGCATGTTCCTGGAGCTCACAGCAGAGGATAAATTCTGGACAGGTATGGGTGGTCTCCTGAGTTCTCACATGCCTTTCTTGAATCCAGGCAGGTCCTCAGGTATCACCTATTTTTACTAGATGTTACTCATTGTATCAAAGCCTCCACATTCTCCTCCAGGAGGAAGTGAGGTATCACCTTCTTCTAAAAGTGTTGTTCTCGGATCCCATGACTGACAGTAACAGGGCTGGGCTCTTCATGAGTCCTACTCTTCACTCGGGATATCCTTGCCTTGGCCACCTCAACCCCAACCACTGCGCTACTTAATGCTGTTCCCTCCCACACAGGGACGCCTCATCTACTGGTCACACTGTAGATGGAAGTGAGCTGGGAGAACCCTAGGAATATACCCAGTATCTTCACCTGGACTCCAATGAGGCCCAAGAGACCTTTTTTGGGTGATGTGACATTGCCTATGTCAGACTAATATCCCGCCTTCCTCAGACTAATATCCTACCTTTCTCAGACCCTGGAGAAGAAGTCATTCTGCACCACTTCTACCTTGTGGTCCGTTCACCCCCACCCCCATTTCTGTCACCCCCCTTACAGTGACCCCGACCCCATACACCCCTCCCCACTCCCCACCCCCGTCCCTGACGTATTGTGTATCCCACATTGTTCTGCCACAGGTCAATCCCCTTCGTACTTACTCACTCGTGGGATCTTTTCTTAACTAATCGCAGGCCTGGAGATACATCCCCCTACTAAACAAGGCATTCGCCACAGACCACTGAGGAGGAAACATGGCGTAGGTTCAACCGACTGCCCAGACCACAACCTCCCCCCACTGAATGTTGGGGCAGGATTTTGATATGTTGGGGGGGGGTCTCTGTGGAGTTTCCCCCCCATCCCCAGCCATTATTTAGCCTTACCTTCACACCTGGCAGCACCTGGGACCACCTCTCCTTCTCTCTTCTGCCTGGATCCCACCGGCTGCAGAACTCAGCGCCTATGGAGCTCCTCAGAACACGTGGCTTAGGGGAAAAGGAAGTGAGGGCATGTCACATCCGGCTTTCTCTGCACACCACCCCTCATGCCTGGGGTCTCTCATGCCCACTGCAGGGTTGAGGCTCTGAGAATGTGCATGACATCCTTAGTGGAGGTTATGGTTGCTTCTTGCATGCATTGTCTTCTGCCCGGTCCTAGGAGCTCTGTCTCTGCTGAGATGAGCTCGTGTCCTTCATGCCACAGTCCTCATCCTTCAGAACTCAGTTGACCAACTGAGCGGATTCCTCTGCTGAACAGTCCCACCTGTGGACTTTGCGGTGTGAACAGGCTAAGAGCAGGTACTGTCAAAGCTTTATGCTTCTTTTTATTCTGCTTTGTTACTTTTTAGTCGGCATTAATAGGGATCCTCTTCTCTGCTCCTTCTCCTTTGATTCAGGGCTTCCTAGAAATGCCACCTCCATGTCCTGTGAATTTTGACTAATTTACTTATTGTAGCCCTTGCAGACCTTGTATTGGGGATGTGTTCCAGCCTTGATGTGAGATGGGGAAATAGTAGGACAAGGAAGGGAGGGACCAGGACAGGTGATGCAGTTTCACAGAGAAAAAAAAAAAATGCTGAATAGTTTCTTCTTTTACCAGCCAGACAATACCAGATTTTTAAGAATAATAGGTTAAATTAGATAAATGAAAAAGAAGAATATAAGTTGAAAATGTGAGACTCTCTATATATTATGTTAGATAATCGGAATAGATCACACTTCTCAAAATCATAAATGTTTTTCTCTTATAATTTGGAAGTAAATTTATTTTTCTTTTTCATAGTACTAGCGATTTAAACCCATGGACTTTTTACCTCCAAGCTAAATCTCCAGCCCTTTTGTATATATATATATATATATATATATATATATATATGTGTGTGTGTGTGTGTGTGTGTGTGTGTGTGTGTGTGTGTATGTGTGTAAAACTTTATTTTATTTATTTATTTTTATGTGTTGCTGAGAATCGAACCCAGGTCCTCATGTGTGCGAGGCAAGTGCTCTGCCACTGAGCCACAACCCCCAGCCCACAAGCTCTTTCTTTATTTTACATTTTGCCACATGGTCTTGCTCAGTTACCAAGGCTGGCCTTAAACTTGTGATTTTGCTGCCTTGTCTCTGGAGTTGCTGGGATTAGAGATGTTCATCACTGCTTCCCACTAGAAGAAAGTAAAATTTTAACAGTTGAAGTTGCATAGGAGGAAATTTCTGGCCGGGCTTGGTCACACATGCCTGTAATGCCAGTGGCTGGGAAGGGTGAGGCCAGATGCTAGCAAATTGAAAGCCAGCCTCTACAACTTAGCGAGGCTTTGAGCAAGTTGACTGTGTCAACCAGACTGTGTCAGAAAATAAAAAATATAAAGGAGTGGGCATGTGGGTAAGTGCTCCTGGAGTTAATTTCCAGTACCAAAAAAAAAAAAAAATAGTGAATGTCTGGTTAGGATGCATATGCCTGTATTCCCAGTCATTTGGGAAGCTGAGGTGGGAGCATCTTGAGGTTGAGTCCACTCAGGGCAATTTAGTGAAACCCTGTCTCAAAAATGAAAAGATCTGGCTATGTAGGGCTATGTAGTTCAGTGGCGGAGAGTGCCTGGGTTTAACCCTCAGTATCCTAAAGAAAACAAAAAGAAAATAGGTATAACTGGTGAGGAGATAGTATAGAGAAACATCTTTTTTTTTCCCCCCCGTGAAACTGAACTTTTTGTCCTGAGCCTTGCCTTTCTTCTGCTGCATCTTCATCATATGACTTTAAGACAGGGGAATTTTCCAATACAAGGTCTGCAGAGGTTGCAGTAAGTAAATTAGTGAAGATTTCCTAGGAGGTAGAGTTGGTATATTGAAAAATGGAAGTGGTAGTATACATCATTTTGTTTGTATTTTTTCTTACTGTAGTGGCAATTCTGACATTTCACATTTATAGTATTTGAGAAGCACTTATGTCATCCTATAGTTGATTTTCTGTAAGTTTCTACCACGAACTATTGTAGATTTTTTTTGTTCAGTCTATCTTATACACCTGAATATTATGAGATTTTCCTCTTGTCTGTTATGTTTGCATTACAATTAGATATCTTCTTTTCCTTCCTTTACCAAGCCTATTTATTTATTTACTTCATTCTAGTATTGAATATACTATGAGTATACTCATAATATTTGCCTAATTGTGAGTAGCCTCATCTGAAAAGTTCTTTTTTTAGAGTACCTTTGCCCGGTTTTTCCATCAGTAAATGTTATCTTATAAAAATATTTTGAATAATTTCAAATCTTTTTTGGTTTTTGAATGAATTTTTATAAGATGCTTGTTGCTTTTTCCCTGAATATGTAGTTCAATTGTTCTTCAAAAACTAAAACCTTTGAGTATGATTTGATATGTAAGTAAATTTTCAGTTTGTGTTTGTTCTGTTTTTATGGTCCTATTTACTTATTTATATTTTGCTTGATCCATTTTACTTATATTTTCATATTAAAAGGTATGATATTTCTAGCTACATGGTGTATTTTACAAATTCTCAAACACAAGTAGTATCACAAAACAGTACATTGAACTTGATATACCTTTTACTCCACATACTATCCATAGTTTTGTGTAGCAGCTTGTTCAGATGAGGACTTGGTTTATTCTTTGGCAAAACCACTCCAGAGATAATTCTTAATATTTACATTTTGTATCAGTAAGTCTTGTGTATCTCCCTTTTTGGTGATATTAGCTGTATTGAAGATTGTGATCTTCATCCATTATCTAGTAGAGGCTCTACAATCATAATTTTCTCATTCCATCATTCCTTCTTAGTTTATTACCTGAAATTTTACTATAGGTAGAAACCTTTCTTTATGCATTACTTGATTATGTTGAGGTTATGATATATATTTGTTATATTTAGGCATTTTCTGCATCTATATTTTGTAAAGTAATGTTGAACATAATCATTTATTTCTGCTTATATCTTTTGTGATTTATATATTATTAAGGAACATGTTGAATAATTTTTTCATATAATTTGAAGAAAATGACAACATTTTTGGCCCTACGGACCCTAATCTGCAACTTGTGCCTCCTATTGCAAAACTACTTTGCATCCAGATGTGGAGAGTCTATGAATTGAGAATTAGATCCTCTACAGAGTAGAGAACTAAGGAGAGCAAGGGTCAAGAATGGATCTAAACATAGGTCCAGAACTGGTGTAGCACATGGACAGATTAAATGAGAAGAACCATTCAAAAATTGATAGAGAAAAATGATTTACACAAGTAATAATATTAATTTATGATAAAAGGTACTTTCTTAAATTAGACCAAGGATGTCTATAAAACAAACCTAGAAGGAAAATCATACTTTACATTGAAACATTGAAAACATTTGCATTAAAATTGGGAAGCAGGCAAAGATATCTGCTATCACCATTTTTATTCTTCATTTTAAGGAAGATAAGAAAGTAATAGAAAACAAAGGTAATTAAAGAGATATGAATTGGAAAATAAAAAAACAGTGCTGCTATGATTAAACATGAATTGACTGTATATTTGAAAAATCTGCTGAAAAAACTATTAAAATAATGAAAGCATTTTTAAAAGTTGCCAGGTGTAAGATCATACAAAAATGCACTATTTTCTTTAGCAATGTACAATATGAAGATGAAATTGAATAAAAATAACTTCTAAAATACCATTATATATCTTGTATCTAAAAATAAATAGAACAGAGCAAAGATGAGAATTCTATAGAAGAATTGTAGATCTACTATTTAGAGAAAATATTCATGTTCTAACTAATTGGAGAAACATTAGATATTCTTAAGTAGGAGATTCAATACTCTAAACATGTTAATTTTCTCTAAATTTAAATTTAATCTGCTGATTACTGTTGTCCCTTTCGTAACGTTACATAGGATTTTTTTTTTTGCTAATATGTGTGTGTGAAATTTTACCAAATAATTTAAAAATATAAATTAACTCACAAATTGCTAAGAATAGCCAACATGTTCTTTGAAGTATATAAAGAGATGCTAAAATTATTAAGGCATTATAATACATAAGAGTTTGTGGTAAAAGATGAAGACATAGTCAAATACATCAAAATAAAAGCATGATAAAATATTCCAAAGCAGAGCCACCACACATTGTTTCCTGACTAATTAAAATATACCACTGCAGAAAAGTGGGGGAAATAATAGTCTTTTACTAAGAAATGACAATAGAATAATTTGATATCCATATTAAAAATATGACTTAATACTTTCCTTACATATGACACAAAATTCAATTCCAGTGGATTATAAACCTACTTTACAATGAAAATTTTCAGTGAGATTACAAAAGGAAATAGTAGATTAGCAGAAAAATAAAAAAAAACACATAGTGTTTATTCATGAAAAGAAGATATATTGTCAAATTAGATAAAGAATATGTATAAAACAATATTGTACTTAAATGGTTAAATGGAAACATTGAGAGTTTTACATTAAAATTGAGTTAAAGACAAGGATATCTGTTATCACCATTTCTAGTGCACCCCCAATATATTTTTTTTGTTAGCATCAGAGATTGAACCCAGGAGGTGCTTAAGCACTGAGCCACATCTCCAGCCCTTTAAAAAAAAATATTTTTTTTTAATTTTGAGACAAGCTCTTACGACGTTGCTCAGAGCCTCCCGAAGTTGCTGAGGCTAGTTTTGAATCCGTGATCTTCCTGCTTCAGCCCCCCCCCCCCCCCCCCCCCCCCCCCCCCCCGGCACTGGTATTACATGCAAGCACCACTGTGATCAACTCTAAAAAATATTTTGATGAAGATATTATATAGGGAAGTAGGGAGGAACAGAACAAATCAAAGAGATCATGCTTGGAAAGTAGGAAGCAAAGTTAATATCATTAACAGATGATTAGAATTTATATGAGGGAAATCTAATGATAACCTATTATACCATTTGAAGTGTTTATAAAGGTTGCTGGGTATAAGATTAATATACAAAATATGTTTTGTTTCTGTGGCAACAAATAGGAAAATAAAATTAAACAAAATATAACTTGTAAATTACTGTAACAAAATATTTGATACTTAGAAATGCAAGTATAATTTTTAAAATATAACAGCTTAATGAAAAAAAAAACACAGCTATTATTGAGAGAACTCAATGAAGGCCCAAGTAGAGAAATATATATTTGTAGATAGGAGATCCAATATAATCAACATATTAATTATTTCCAAATTCACTCTACAGGTGACTCTGATTGTTATCTCACACATAAAACCCTAAATGTTTTGTGTGAATATCTGTGTAGATAGTATGTGTGTGTGTAAGGGTTGACAAGCTGAATATAAAATTTAAGTTCACTTTCAAATGACCAAGGATATCTGATGTCATACTGAAAAAGAAAATATGGCTTACTCTAAAAGATACCTAGAATTACTGGAAATCTGTAGTAGTAAAGAGCTTATTATGTAAGTGCAGACATAGGCAAAACACCAGAGGCCAGAAAAGAAGTATGGAACATATTTTCTCTCAGAGATTCCAGAAAGAACCAACACTTGTTGATACCTTGATTTTGCACTTCTATTTCCAGACCTCTGAGTGAATATATTTCTGTTGTTTTTAGTCACCAAATTATTAATATTTTGTTTTCATAGCCCTAGGAATCAAATATACTTAGGAAAGAAGTCATGTTGAGTCTCAAACTGCAGATGACCACCTGCCCTTGAGGTATACTAGGGTGACAACAGGAGCTGTTAGTGTAACCTCTATTCTGTTGTGGATTATGCTATCAGTTAGCATTCAGGTCATTATTTCAACTCTTGGCAAGGCTTGAGTCACCTCTCCTTTGCTGCTTTGAAGTCGATACCTCAGACTTAGGCTCTTATTTCTCTTGGAACTCAAAGAGAAATGAATAATGCTTCAGACACCATCCCTGTCATGTGGCCCTCAGTATTGACTGGTGCCATGTCCTCTCTGTCTTGGGTTTCTTGAGGCCTTGAGTCCTCACCTTGGCTCCATTTAGGGCTTGGCACTGCTGCCTTTGTTAATCAGCGGTTGCCTCTTCAGAATAGGGGTCTCATGCCCTTAGATGTGATAGAAAGTATAAAAAAAATGGATCCTGAGACTGACAGTCCAGACTGGGATCTTTGAGGGCTGGCTATTGTGGTAGGGTCAAACTGTATATTGTCACTGAAAGCAAAAATAACCAAAATGGGGAACAGACCTTAATGGATCAGCAAGCATTCTTCATTAAACAATGGAATGGCACATTTTCATGACAGAAAATGGCAACTGGGTACAAGAGGGTATGATTTTTATAGGGTTCAGCAGAATGTTTAATGTGACATGCTTAATCATTAGAGACCTAATAGTATACACTTAATCATAGCAGAGAGTGTCAGTTGGGCAGACACAGAAATAGTTGTAGCATGGGAAATTGTGAAAGTTCAGAGCCCCTTGTTTCTGGGAAACAGTGAAAGTTCATAGCCCGTTGTGTCCCCTCCACCCACCACCCATTGTCCTCCTTTCTCCCTGGGAGTTGTTGTTTTCTATATCCTTCAGTCACCTCTATTCAGACTAGGTAATCCCATAGTTTTCATTTCTTTGCTTTGGCTTCTGGTAGGGATTGGTGTTTCCTATCTCAACTTAAAGTTTATCCTCATGTTATAGCCTGCACCTTTCTGAGGAAACCCTCCATCTACTTTGTATAAAGTGAAGGGTTATCTCATCTGATTATATGTGTCCCTGGTTTCCAAGAATCACAGCAGTAGACTGTAGGTCAAAACCTTATAGGTCAACTTCTGTTATGATTTGGGTGATCCCATCAGTTCCTGCTAAGGGCCCCCAGTTTAACTCACGAGGAGTCCAAGATTCCTGCCTTTCCTGAACTGAGGCCACATCTTTCAGTCTAAGGTACACACATTTTTTACCATAGGAAATTTTGAAGAACACCTCTGCTTGGCTCTGATAGGGCCTCCTAAGATGTACAGTAGGGGAGGTATTCTGTGCTACTCCCACAGACATGGTTTGATGGCACTCTTAGTCCTCAAACATAATGTTTAATTTTAAATAAATTTGGAAAGCAGATAAATGTATCTAGTTAAATTACAGCATTGTTTTAGTCAGTATTTTTGTTGCTGTGACTAAAGGATCTAACCAGAACAACTGTAGAGGAGGAAAAGTTTTTTTGGGGGGCTCACGGTTTCAGAGGTCTTAGTCCATAGAAGGCTGGCTCCATTTCTCAGGGCTCGAGGTGCGGCTAAATATTATGGTGGGAGAGTGTGTCAGAGGGGAGCAGCTCACATCATGGTGACCAGAAAGCAGAGAGAAAGAGAATCCACTCTCTGGATACAAAATATATACCCCATAGCCACACTCCCAATTAACCACTTCCTCCAGCCACATCCCACCTGCCTCCAGTTACCACTCAGTTAATCCCACCAGGGATTAGTTAACTGATTAGGTTAAGACTCTCATAGCCCAATCATTTCTCCTCTGAACTTTCTTGCACTGCTTTACACGTGAGCTCTTGGGGGCTACCTCACATCCAAAACATAACATCCCACCCCTGGCCCCCAAAACCTCACACTCATGTTACAATTCAAAATACATTTAGTCCATTTCCAAGAATCCCCATAGTCTCAAGAGGTCTGAGATTGCTCAAAGTTCAAGTCCAAAGTCTTCCCTGAGGCTCAAGGCAACCTCGCATTGTAAGTCCTGTAAAATTAAAAGCAATCTACAAGTATCCAATATATAAAGGTACAAAATTAGGGGCGTAGAAAGAAGGTATAGGACCAAAACAAGACCAAATCCATCTGGGCAAACAGGTCCTATAGTTCTGTGTCCAGCATCTGGAGCACATTGCATCATGATGTTATCTCCAAATAGCATGTGTGGCTTCACCCCTGTGGAATTGTTTGTTCAGCTCAAGTGGCCTTCCAGTTGGCTTTCTCTGCTCAATTCCTACAGCTTTCCTAGGACCATGTTTCCATTACTTGCATTTCTTAATCTCGGGGGTCTCCACTGCAGCTATAGCTTCTTCCCCAAATCCATAGAAGGCCGGCTTCACTTCTTGGGGCTCGAGATGAGGCTGAACATGGCAGAGTGTGTGGCCGAGGGAAGCAGCTCACATCATGGTGACCAGGAATCAGAGAGACTTCACTCTCCAGATACAAGATATGTACCCGATAGCCTTACCCCCAATTAACCACTTTTTCCAGCTACACCCCACCTTCCTTCAGTTACCACTCAGTTATTCCCATCAGGGATTAGCTCACTGATTAGGTTAAGACTCTCACAACTCAATCATTTCTCCTCTGAACTATCTTGCGTTGTCTCACGTCAGCTTTTGGGGGACACATCACATCCAAACCATAACAAACATCATGACATAAAGAAAAATCAATCCTATGTATATATATCAGAAAACTGAAAAATAAGAAACGATAAAAGAGGAAAATAAATAATATCTGGGTACATATAATGGACTATCCTCCTCTTGATATTTTAAAAGTATGCTATATGTTTAGAAACAAAAATTATAATTTATATGATTCTCAATGTATTCAGAAGTAATTTTTAAGATAATTATGTAATAAAAGAAGAGCTTAAAGGGACTTTATTAAATAATCTTTCTACTTTCTGTTAGAAATGATATAATACTCATGTTAGATTCTAAGAAATTAAGCATACATAATACCTTGAGTCACCAGTAAATGACATTACAACACATATACTAAAAAAAAAAACTACAAATTTCAAAAAGTCTGATAATCCACAGAAAGGCAGGAAAGAGGAAACAGGAATGAAAATGGTGGGAATAAAGGGAAAGACACTAATAATATGTAAGATATAAAGCCTGATGTATCAATAATTATGTTAAGTATAAATGAAAGGGGAGTTATGAGATGAAATTAATTACCCACTTCTCCAATTTCCTCTGGGTTCTTGTCTTCCAAATTTTGAAGAATAAAATCCATGGACAATCACCGAAGGGAAAAGCAAAGAGAGCAGGATTTATTTAAGCAAGAAGAGATAGAACTTTGACCATGTGGGAGCTGGCCTGACAGCAGAAAACCCCATTTTGGTGTGCCAGCTTAGGAGTTTAATGTATGGTTTTGGGCAGAGCATGGAACAAAATCTACGTAAAATAGGTATTGAAAAAGTCATCCTGGCTACCATCAGGGTTCACTTCCATTCTCCTGTCTGTGACCCATCTTCCCTCCTGTAATATCTATATGGATTCACCCTCACCTTCCATTTTCCATCTCTGGGACAAAGGAGTTGGTTGGAAGTGTTCCCATAGGTGAGCCTCAAGGTTTTTTACATTTGAAATAGGCCTTGGTGGTGCTCATTAATATGTCTGCCGGTTAATCTCCAGGTGTGGTTGAATGGGGCCCATTACCCCAAAACTGCCTGGTCATTTTACTATCTATTCTATTTTATCCTCATTCATAAACATTCCAAACACATTATTTAAATGTAATTAACAGAGTGAATAAAATTAACCTGACCTAATTATGTAAAAAACTCATTTTAAAAATATTACCTAGGCAATTTAAAAGTAAAATGATGGAAAGCAATGTGCTTTATAAACACTCACATGGAAGGCAGAATTCTAAAGATGATTTCCCAAAGTTATGTGTTTATTTGATTAAATGCTACTGCTGTAAAGGGATTTGGGAGAGAGAACAAAATTGCTTACAAAACTAAGATAGTGAGATTATTCTGGATTATATTCATGAGCCTGGTGTAATCAGAAAAGTGTATAAAAGCTGAGGAGGAAGAAATAAGTGTAAGTGAGGAGACAGATCTACAGTAGAAGAGGAATTCTAAACCACATGGTGGAAGGTGAAATCAGAGTTATTTCAAAATTGATGAAGATATGTTCCACCAGATTTTGCTGATGTAGACAATTATGTGCAAGGATATAAGACAGGTTTCTAAGAAGCTTGCTGTGGCAAATCGATGAGAAGCAGGTAGGAAATGGAGGCCTCACTCATACAACCACAAAGAGCTGAATTTAGTTAACAACTTGAATGAGCTCAGAAGCAGATTATTCCTCATAATTTCCAGTACGGAATGAAAATTTCTTGATACTATGATTTTAATCTAGAGAGATTACTGTTGAACTTCTGACATAGAAACTGCAAAATAATAGTTTTGTATTGTTTTAAGCTGCCAAAATTATGGCATTTTGTTATGGCAGCAGTAGAAAGTGAATATGCTAATCCAAGAAAACTGCTTGGTTGTATTGTTACCAGATAATATAAGAACTCAGAAGAAAAAAAATAATTAGTGTCAAAGAGAAATAGTATGTAATTGTTGATCCATGACGCAAAGAAAAGACCACCGACTCCAATGTTAAATCAAATTAAAGCAAGCTTATATTGTGTACACAAAGAGAGCTGACCAGCGGCTGCCTCTCCCAAACACGGGGTTTGAGATCAGCACCGTCCTCTGGGAAGACAAGGTTTTTATAGCACAGAAAGTTACAAAAAAAGGGGATGTCTTGGGAACTTACAGCTAACAGGATTCTGGCAGATAGCAGGCTAATGATCTACATGGCTTAACATTTCAAGGTAGGGAGTAAATTAAGATTCCTGTTGGAATTTATGAGGTGCCACTGAGGTTTTAGGGAGGGTTGTTATCTGGTCAAGGAGAGCCAGAACTGTGTGAGTTCAGAGCCCAGGCAGGAATTCCAAACAAGATTAGCCCTCAGAGTTTTGTCAGGCCAAATAAAATATCTTAGTAAAACAGAAATGATTTTTTTTTAAACTTTATGACCCTAATCTTAGGATAAAATTAGGTTGGGTTCATCAAAATGATAAAAGTATCACTCTACTAAAGAATACATAACAGTCTTAGTATGTATACCTTCAAAGAAGAATTTTCAAAAACATAAAGCAAACTCTGAGAGAACTAAGTGGAACTGTAGACAAATTCACACTTATGGGCTGGGGTTGTGGCTCAGTGGTGGAGCATTTGCCTGGCGCGTGTGCAGCCCGGGTTCAATCCTCAGCACCACGTAAACATAAATGCATTGCATTGTGTACAACTAAAGCAAATAAATAAATATTTTTTAAAACATTCACACTTATATTTGGGATTTAAACACCTCTATATAATGAGTCAATATTAAAAATTAAAAAGAAATCATCAGGGGATCTGGCTGTGGCTGTGGCTGTGGCTCAGTGGTAGAGCACTGGTTTCGCATGTGGAAGGCCCTGGGTTCAATCCTCAGCACCACATAAATAAAATAAAGGTATCGTGTCCACCTGCAACTAAAAGAAAAGGAAATCATCAAAGATATTAAGGATTTAGATTAAAGGATACAAAACTGAACATCACCATGGCCTAACAGGATATAATTAATATTTATGGAATACTTGACTCAACACAACACACCCACAGATTGTTTTCAACAGCATGTAGAATATGCACAAAGACAAGTCATACCTTAAATTATTTTAAAAAAGGGGAATCTTAAGAAAAATTAAAAGAATGAAACCCCACAGATCATGTTCCCCCGAGTATAATGGAATAAACGTAGAGATCAAAGACAGAAATATAATAGCAAAGTTGCCAACAATTGGAAATTAAACAATATAAACTATTAAACTATATATAGGTCAAAAAAGATATTGCAATGTAAATTTAAGGCTAAATGAATGAAAAACAAAGTAGAACATAGAACCCAAATATATAGGATGCAGCTAAAGCAGTTACTATGAGAATTTATGGCACTGATTGCTGAAAGCACAGAAAATGGAATACAAAAAGAAAAAGAAAATGGAGGCAGACCTCAACCGACCAGCGATGCTTTATTAAGCAATGGAGGGGCACATTTTTGAGGGGAAAATGGAAGCAGTCTGCAACAAGTGTCTGGGTTTTATAGGGTTTTTAGCAGGGCCAGGTCTTGGGAGGAGTAGGTCAGTTATTTTAGGTGAGCTTATTTAGGGTGGGGCAGGGCTGCAGGTAGGGAAGTTACCTGGGGCCTATTGTACTGGGAACAGCTGGTTCAGCTAGGTGGGGTCCAGATGTGAGTTCCTTTTGTGTTCTCCCTTTTAGCACAAAAGGACCTGGCCAGACACAAACTTCATCTATCAGCCAAAAGCCTTTATTCAGGAATGGAGTCATGCCTCTGATGGACCCACCTTCCTGGTGGAAACTAGCCACCAAACAAAGGAGGGGACTGGGGTTATATAAATTATACTGAGAGGTGACTTAATTAATGAGCCTGTCAGCTTGAGCACTCAGGAATTTGGGGTCTGTTTCACTTGCAGAAATGGGAGGGGGTCTGGGGTCAGTGATCATCAGCATCTGGGGTTTATCTTACTGGACTCGATAGAGGGCCTGGGGTCAGTGGTTGGTGAAGGGCAAGAACCACACCAGGACTGCCTTGTAGAAAAGGGGGGGTTTATTAAGGGAAGGGGAGAAGGGGGAAGGGGAAAGGGAGAAAGGGAAAGGGAAACGGGGAAGGGGAGAGCTGGTGAGAAGATGACGGTGAAAAGAAAAGAGAAAGTTCTGGACAAGCCGGGGCTTAAGTACAGAGGGGTGGGAGCGTGACTTGTATGGTCCGAATTGGCTCAGAAAGGGAGAGCCCGCCCTGGGTTGAATTCCCGTGAGAGGCGAGTATTCCCAGGATCAGGAAGGGTGGGGACTCGGAGCCCGCCAAAGGTGAATTCTCGCGAAAGTTGGGCACTTCCGGGAAGGTGCCTGGGGGTATGGCCTGCCAGCCTGAATCTTATCCAACATTCCCCCCTTTTTGTTTTCTGAGGAAGTGGGGCATCGTGTCTTGATCTGGCTGCTTCGGAGCTGAAAGGGGGCAACATGGGGTGTTATGGGGGGGGGGGATGTAGGCATACAAAACAGGCAAATCAGGCTTGAGGGTGAAAAAATTCCCAGGAGGTAGGCGCGGAAAAGATGAATCTCTGCAGGTATGAGATGGATGAAGTTTCCTTGAGGCTATAGATCAGTGAGGGGTGTGAAACCAAGCTTCTGCAGAGGTCACGGGGGAAATCAGCTGTCTTCTCGAAGAGCACGTAGGAATTGTAGGCCTTGCAAGTTTACAGGTAGCAGGTGAAGAGGCCAATGGAGAGTACGAGGTGCATCATAATGAGCATTGGGTGGCAGGTTAGAGGCCTTTTGGAGCAAGCGTGCCAAGAGTCATCAAAGTGTAGTTGATCCCTTTAGAGTCTGGCAAATTCGTCTTGAATTGATGAGAAGACATGTGTGGTTTTACAATTGATAATCCTGAGGAGAAGCTGGTTAAAGGTTTGGTTAGAGATTTTACTTAGTTGTCCCTATAGAAATTTTATGACACAGGGAAGGAAGGCATAGAATAAGATAACTTCAACTAGAAGTCCCAATATTGGGAGAGCCTAGCTGATGAAGTTTTGTGAACATGTCCCAATGGGATTGTCATGCCAGTTGTAATTTTTCCTTTCTAACTGTTCTCCTTCCTGCATACTGTGACCAGGCCTGTACTTTGACCAGGCCCAGTGAGATGGCCAAAAGGTGGGAAGCAGATGGGCTGAGGCAGGAAGGGCAGGATGGTGCATCCCAGTACACATGAATCAAAAACTATATAGCTCCCTGAAGGGAGGGGCAATTCCTGGGACAGGTTACCTTGGCAATGGGTTGAGGCAGGTTGATAAGGGTGGAAGAAGGGCTCTGAGGGAATTAACATTTCAATCCCTCAGGGGACAGTCTCCCAAGTTCCCAAAATTGGCTCACTCAAATTGGTTTTCGACCTGACTTGATTTACCTATACATGCTTACTGCCTATGAGATTCTGGCCTCATTTCCCTTCTAATTTTAGGAACTCCTTACTACTGTAAGGGAATGGGACGATGACCGGATCTGGCTTCTTCGTGCTGAACAGGGGCGACGAGATGGGGACAAGTAGTTTGGAGTTCCCTTTTTAGAAGTCAGGCAAGATTGAAGCCAGGGTAAGATTGTAAAGTCATCAGGGACAGGAGCCTCTATAAGAGAAGCAAAAAACATGAGTACCAAAGAAATGTTGCAGCATCTGAAACATGTCAATGTATACCATGAAGATGATAATTTCTCACCAGGAGGTGTGAGGGCTGAGAAGTTGTCCCCATAATAAGGCCAGAATGGATATGGCCTTTATTTGGGAATATAAATCTTTAACATTCCAGAATTATCAGGAATTTAAACACATTTAATATGGTAGTCAAGCTACTTAATGTCATCTGATCCTATAAAATCTTTCTACTGGAGGGCTAGGTAATCATGCTAGTAAATATTAAGCCTACCTATGTAGGTTAGGAAGATTTGTTAAACTGTTTCTTTTTAGAGTTATCAGGCATTCCTGCCTAAGAATCTCTTTTGTAGCCTTCAGTCTTGCCAATTCTTGGGGCTAATACAAGTGTATCTCTGAAGTTACATTTAACTATTATTTCTTAAATGCCCAGGAATGGTTGTGTTTTGGTTTCAATTGTTTTTGCTATTTGTTTAAGATGAAGTAGGTCAAACTGACTTTTGCTTTTATCTATTGCTAAGAGTCAGCTGATTTCTGATGGGAATAACTCTTGGGGGAACTTAAGAGAAGCTTTTCCATTCTGCTAGTGCCTTCTGCAAGGATAGGTCCTATCCTTCTGCAAGGATAGGTCTTGACCTTGTGGCTTCCCTTGCAAGCACCAGGGATGTCTCTCCATTTTCTAGGGACCCTCCTTTTATCAAGTGCACTGATTGGCTTTCTCTTCTCCAGATGTCTCATAACCTCCCTGCTCAGGAGGCCATGTGGCCCAGAGTTGCGAAGCTTTTCAGAGAAGTTCCCTGTTCCCTGGACTCAGACTGACTCTGAGGGCCAGAGCCAAACATTGGCTTTTTTTGGCTCCTTTAATTTAACTTTAAAGTCTTGATCTTAAACATACACCAAGAGTCTCAGTCTTAAATTAAGAGCACTGGGCTTTACTTCAATGCCAATAACCTTACTGTCATTTGCCCTTTCCATTAATTGGGGCTTGTACCACCCTAGGTGATTGCTTATTATCTTAAATTAACCTAGGTTGTGTTCTTTAAGCAATACCTCTGCAAAACATTGACAGGCAACTTTTAGACAGTTTGCAAGGAAAATACAAAATAAAATTAATGAGAATAAAAACACATTTAATTTGTGTAATAACCATCTTGAATTTTGACTGAGTTATATACTACAACCCCTGTTTCTTAACAACAAGAATCATTCTTTTGACCATAACCATAAACAAATTGAAGTTTGTTCTGCCCCTGGAGCCACTCTGGCATGCAGTAAAGGTGGAAGGCCAGAGCCTTCTCAGGTAAGGTGGGGCTCTTTATAAATCTTAGGTCAGATGTTCTAGTTCTGAAGCTGATCTTTGCTTCTTAAATAGAATTTTACAGAGTTTACATATATTGTTGTTCGAGTTCCCATGAACATTAGCTAACACAATATTACATTTAGAAGAAATTAAGGAAAGGCTGAGAGCTTTTAACCTTTCGTGGAAAAGTTGAAACAATACAGTAACAGTCAAAACCTTTGAGCCTCTACATACATAGCAATCTTTTATAAACCTTTATATAGAATCACACACATCTGTTAACCACTTCATGAGAACACAATGTTCAAGCATATAGAATTATACCTGTTGAAACTTCAACCTTTTTCAGTGATGACAAAGTAACCTTAAACCTCTTTTTAATTTACCAATTTATGAAAACAATCAATAATGTTACCCAATGGAATTTAAGGAGTTACTTGATGGCATATTGAACAGTTAGCATTTTAACCTTGTAAATTAATCAGACGTTTAACCAAGTTACTCACAAATCAGACTGAACAGTACTAGTCATATCTTCCATGCTGAAGAGAAGTTCTAGGATCAAGGGATAAAAGCAAGAGTCCTTGAAAAATGACTAGTCAGTAATTACCAAACAATTTGCTTTTTGGTTTAGTCCAATGTAAGTTTAGGTAAAAAAAAAAAAAAAATTCCCAATCTTTTGGGGACTGAGCCATCTCCTACTGAGCTTGCTGGCTTCCCCATTTGCATTTCAATGTAAGTCTCAGCTGAGGTCTGGAAGGTGGGCAAGGAGAAACTCATTCTGAGCAGAAACCTCATGTAGAGGTAGGTAAGAAGCAGCTAGAGCCCTAAGACAAGGGGCCCATCCGTGAACAGTGGAGTCAAGCTGTTAGAGAGACAGGCAACTGGAGCAAAGGTGGGGCCCTTGTATTGGCCTAGAACACTGAGAGCCAAACCCTTCATTTCATGGACATAAAGGGTAAATGGCTGAAGAAGGTCTGGGAGATGAAGAGCTGGGGCCTGTGACAGTGCCTGCTGCAGATGCTTAAACTTAGCCTGAATGCTTTCGGGAAGGAACTTTCCCTCAATCCCCTTAGCTGCCTCATATAAGGGCTTTGCATAAAGAGAGAAATTGGGAATCCAGGCACGGAAATATCCTGCTAGCCCTAGGAAGAAGAGAATCTCTTCCTTTGTCTTGGGACATGGGAGTTCCTTGATGAGGGCCTTTCTGTCCAAAGTAATGGCCTTCGATTGATGGGAAATCTGAACTCCTAAATACTCTACCTGGGTCTGGGCAAGCTGCACCTTAGATGGGGAAGAACGATACCTGCGAGAAGCAGGAAAATTTAAAAGAGTGTAAGAGTCTTCACGAGCTGTGAAGAAGGAAGGGCTGCAGAGGAGAAGGTCATCTACATATTGCAAGAGAGTGGAATTAGGGAATTTAAGATCTTTGTGGTCTGCAGCTAATGTCTGTTCAAAGGTATTAGGGCTGTCTCAAAAACCCTGAGGGAGGACTGTCCAGGTCAACTGTTGGAACCACTGAGTATCTGGATCTGTCCAGGTATTATAAGGGGAATGGGTGGGTCTGAGAAAACATTTCTGCAAAAGATCTGAGATAATGGGTTGGAGGCCCTTAAGGCTAGTGGCTGGCTGGAAGTGGATACTGGGCTCTATTGGGGAAACGCTGAGGATCTTTAAGGTGAATTCGTATGGGGTCACACTGAGCAAGGGAGGGAGTCTGAGTATCCCAGACTATGGGGTCCACTAGATCAGTGGGGACAGGGTAATGGAGGGTTTCTGCATTGGTAGAAGGTTGGGGGGGTTCCTGCCTCAGTAGGGGGCTGAGGGGCTCCCACATCTATAGGTGGTGGTAGGGTTTCCTCATCAGCATCAATAGGGGGTGGTGGGCCACTGGCCTTTGAAATAGTGAGGAGAAAGATGGGGGAGGAGATGAAGCAAAAGGAGCCAGGGAGCAAAATTGAGCTAGGCGGATCAGAGAACACAGTAATTTCCTGCAGCTTATCAAAATTAACGGGTTTAAAAACCACCTACTATGGAAACTAAAAACTGATCTCTCAAGACCATGTCCCCTGGGGCATTGTAATCCCAGTTCGGGTCTCTATCTGGAACAGACTCAGGACCAAAGTGTAAGTTTGGGTTCACTCTCTGAGTCTCGTCCGCATATGCTCTTGCCTGCTTTCTCGAACGGGTCAGGGGAGGACTGAACACAGAAGGTGGCAGAATATCCCGCGAGTCGGGTAGAGACACCGCGAGAGCCACTGGGGCTGGGAGAAACTTTGCCGGAGACGCTGGGGAAGAAGCACGGACTGTGCATTTCTCTCCCTGCACCGCTGCCAGAGCCATTGGGGAAGAAATTGGGGAGGGGACCAAAGCCTGAAGCGGCACATCTGGTAAAGAACGCGTCACAGAATCCAAGGGAGTGTGGGGGCCAAAGTCTGAGGCGGCGCGTCTGGTAAAGAACGCATGGCCAAAGATGGCGGGGAAGGTGTGGCAGGAAATGATGCAGAAACAAGCGGCAGAAGCTGAGTGGGCGGGGATAATGGTGGAAGAGGCGCGGAACTAGGAACGGGAAGTTGAGTGGGCGGGGATAACGGCAGAAGAGGCACAGGAAATGACGTGGAAAGTAAAGGAGGGTCTACAGAGGAGGACTCGGCTGGAACGGAGAGAATGGGAGGGGCGGAGGATGATGCAAAAGGAAGAGGAGGGTCTAAGCACAAAGGCGCGGCAATTTCGGAATTGAGGGCCTGAGCCAGGGAGGGACAGAAGTTCTAAACTGTCGATATGGGGGAGGTGGAACCTCTAATCTTGGGTCAAAATCAAGGTCAATCAAGGATGGAGGTGGATCATTAGGTCTGCACGCTAGTAAAAACGGTCTCAGGACTACACCGAGTGCACAGGGAAGGATTTGAACGGAGAAGGGAAAAGGCATCCACATAAGGCAACTCTGTCCATTTTTTCAACTGTTGGCAAAAGCTGGAAAGTTTCTGCAAAACCCGAGCATCTAGGGACCCTGACTCTGGCCACCGATTGGATAATGGGTAGGAGGGCCAAATTTTTGTACATAACTTTATTAATTTCTTTTTCTTTATGTGTGGCTTTAAGCCTAAGCTTGCCCGATTTTTTAGGAGGCAGTTAAGAGGAGAATCAGCTGGAATTGATAGGGAAGTTCCCATATTTCCCCGTTGATGGGGAGAGGCTAATACGATATTTTGAAAAGCGTCCCTTTCAAAATATGTATTAGAGTGAGATCCAAGTCTGCTCGCCCAGTCATCACCGGGTCAGGCTGACATGGGATATCATGAGAAATGTCTTCCTCAAAATACCGGAGGACTATGAGCCCCCTGCGCAGGGAATTCTCGTGTCCCGTCCCGGACGGGAAAGAAAAGCTCAAGTCCGGAGTGTGGAGAGGAACTTCTCTAACCACTCCCAGCTGAAAGCTCTAATCACTACAGCTGAAAACTTTAGAGCGGGCAGATAGAGGTGGGGGTGGGGGGAGTTCCTGGGGTCCACCATCGCCTTTAAGACTCGGATGGGGTGCTTTCCCCCCTGCACAGGTCACGGGCGAGATTGCTGGAAAATCGACGGTCAAATTTTCACCACATAGTGACTAGACAGGTTTAGGAACTCGGGGCGGGGGCAAGGGTGTGAGGCTGCCACGTGGCGCAGACTCACAAACCCTGACAGACAAACGCAGACTCCATGTGGGGGATGTCAGATGCGGAGTGCGGAGGCGGCAGAAGCCGCGGGCAGGCTGGAAGCATGTTCCCAGAAAAGGGAGAGCGAGAGAGAGAGATTGAAAGAGAAAGAGCGAGCTACTTGGGGCCCACTGTAACCTTGAAGGTCTTTGGTGGGGTGCGATCCCCCCTTATGGGCCACAAGTGGGGCTGCCGGACGATCAACGGTCAGTTCCCACTGTGAAAGGCCCACCGGGTTTAGGAGCCCTGGGGATGGAGGGGCTTACCAATCTGATGACTGGCAGTGGATGCGTTGGAGTGGTGATCAAAAATGAGCAAAAGTCTGAGTCAGGTGGTTTCAAAAGCGGTTCCGAGATGGTTATGCCCTCCGGAGGGATGAGGTTTCCCGGCGAACGCACCAAATGAAGGGCAAGAACCACACCAGGACCGCCTTGTAGAAAAGGGGGGGTTTATTAAGGGAAGGGGAGAAGGGGGAAGGTGAAAGGGAGAAGGGGAAAGGGGAACGGGGAAGGGGAGAGCTGGTGAGAAGATGACAGTGAAAAGAAAAGAGAAAGTTCTGGACAAGCCGGGGCTTAAGTACAGAGGGGTGGGAGCGTAACTTGTATGGTCCGGATTGGCTCAGAAAGGGAGAGCCTGCCCTGGGTTCAGAAAGGGAGAGCCTGCCCTGGGTTGAATTCCCGTGAGAGGCGAGTATTCCCAGGATCAGGAAGGGTGGGGATTCGGAGCCTGCCAAAGGTGAATTCTCGCGAGAGTTGGGCACTTCCGGAAAGGTGCCTGGGGGTATGGCCTGCCAGCCTGAATCTTATCCAACAGTTGGTATCTGGGGAAGGATTTGTTTAGGAAAGGATCAATGGTTTGCCCTCTTCCCAGAGACTGCCTTTCTAGGTTTGATGGACTCCTCCTCCCTAGGTTTTTTTTTTTTTTTTTTTAATTACCAGGAAAAAATATACTGGGAAAGGATCAATGCTCTCAATTGATTGGTTTCTTTCTCAATCCCTTTTCCCAGGCCTCACTATTTTGGGGTTTGTCATTTTTGATATCTAATACTGCACATTTTCCTTTCCTGCCTTCCCTCTTGGTGAGGCCTAGGCTTCTAAATGACAAAAGCTCCAATTTACCAAGGACATCTCCATACACACAGCAGAAAGGTGGGTAAGGGAACCAATGTAGATAGGGGAAGTGCCTGGGGCCTATTCTCCATGTCCTTCAATGATTCTACTCATTTATTAGCTTTCTCTACTTGTTTTAACAAATTGTCACAAACTTGTAGCTTAAAACAACAGAAATTTATTATTTTTTGCTTCTGTAGTCCAAAGCGTGACCTGAATCTTTCCATGCAAAATCAACGTGTTGACAGGGCTTCATTATGTTATGTAAGTTCTAGGGTTAATTCACCAAGAAATTTTGGAATACTTATTGTAAACTCAACAACTTTTGAAAAAAGTATTTGAAATAAAAACTGATAAAATTGAAAGAAGAAACAGACAATTCCATTATTATGTGTCATATGTTTAACACTCTACTTGCTCAAGAAATGAGAGATACAAATTTTCAAAGAGATATAATTTAATCAACATTTATAGAACACTATAAATTAAAAATAGGAGAATGAACATTTTTTTTCAAGATACCTTATGACACATAACAAGATACACCATATCCTAGTTGATAAAACAAACCTTGACAAATTCAAAAAATTGCAATCACACTGTGTGCTTTCTGACTATGATGTTAACTATATGGAAATCTGTAACAGGACAGCAGGAAAGCTCCAAACACTTCAAAAGTAAAAAACATAAATAATCAATGAGTCAAAGAGGAAATCTCTAAAAAATTTTTTAAAGATGTAATGAATTAAAATAAAAATATAACATTTCGGAATTTGTGGGGCACAGTTAAAAGCAATGTTGCTAGTTAAATGTACAGCACTAAGTGGATATATGAAAAAACAGGAAAAGTCTCACATTAGTAATGTAAGTCATACCATAAGAACCTAGAAGAGAAAAAATAAAGAATATCTACAAAAAATAACTTTACATGTGACATTATTCTTAATGGTGAAAGACCAACTTAATTCTCCTTAAGACCAGGAATAAGGCAAGGACATTCATGCTCATCACTGGTATTTTAAATAGTAATAGAAACTCCCTGGAGTATAATAAGGTAAAAAAGGAAATAAAAGCCATAGATGTTATTTTAAAATGAAGAATACTATTTCTTTTTTTTAAAAAAGATATGTTTGTCTACATAAAAAATTATTTGGAATCTGTAACTCTTAGAATAAGCAGAGGCAACAACATTGCAAGCTATAAGATTGACTTGAAAAATCAGTTGTTCTATATATTAGTAATAAACACATGGGAACTATAGTTACAATAATATATATTTATTATGTAGTAGAATAATAATATTGGTAATTGCTTTTTAAACCCTAAAATATGTAAATCTATATCTAATAAACTGTGTAAAGGATTCATATGCTGAAAAGTAAAAAGAATAATAAATGAAGTAAAAGAATATCTAAATAAATAAACATAATGTGTTCATGAATTAAAAGACATAGCAATGATATTAATTCTCCTCAAATTGATATATAGATTTAACACAATTTCTATAAAAAATAAAGATTTTTTTGGTACTGGGGATTGAACTTAGGAGCACTTGACCTCTGAGCCACACCCCCAGCCCTATTTTGTATTTTTTTAGAGACAGGGTCTCACTGAGTTGCTTAGTGCCTCACCATTGCTGAGGCTGGCTTTGAACTCACAATACTCCTGTTTCAGCCCCCCAAGCTGCTAGGATTGCAGGCATATGCCACTATGCCAAGCCTATCAAAATATTAAGCAAATTTTTTTCCAAGTATAGTTAATTGTATCTTAAAAATCATATGAGAAAGCAAAAGATAAGTTAGAATAAGATAATTTTTTTAAATAATAAAAAAGGAAGAATCGACTTACCAGATTTTAGTACATTGTTTAGCTATAGTAATTAAGACTGTGTGATAATGCTGCCTAGATGAATACATGGATGAATACAATGGAATAGAGACCATAGAAATACTTCCATATAATTATGAACAACTAATTTTCAACAAAGTTTCAAAATCAATTCAATGCAGGCAATTGAGTAAAAACTCAACTTCAAATTAAACCTTACATCTTATGTAAAAATATTCAAATGGAGCATAGATTTTCAGGTAAACGTTATACAACAAACTTTTTATAGAAGATATAGGAGGAAACTTTGGAGACCTACAGTTTGATAGTTTGTAGACATTACACTAAAAGCACAAACCATTAAAAAAATTGATAAATTATACTTCACTAACATTTTAAAAATAAACTTTGATTAACAATCTCAAGAGAATGAAAATAAATGTCACCACTGTCAAAAGATATTTGCAAACCACCTTTGAGATAAAATATTAATATCTACAATTTCTCAAGGATTCTAACACTCAATAGTTAAAAAAGCAAACCGGGAACTTGGGGTATAGCTCACTGGGAGAGCACATGGTTAGCATGAGCAAGACAGTTTAGTCCCCAGTACCAAAGAATTATAATAATGATAATAATTAGGAAATTGCAAAAGACATGAGAGACATTTCACTGAAGAGGGTATACAGATAGTAAATAACCACATGGAAAGAGATACAATTTTACTAAGTATCAAGGATATGCAAATCAATGACCATTGTGGGATATTACTACATACCTTTCAGAACAGCAATTTTTTTTTTTGAAATGTAACAATGGCGAATGATGGCACTTATGCATAGAAATTGGATCACTCATACATGCTGGTGGGAATGTAAAATAGCACAGTAACTGGAAATTGTAGGAAATTTAAAAAATGAAACTAAACTAGCATTCACCATACAATGTAGCAGTTATACTCCTGGACATTTATCCCAGAAAATGGAAACAAAAAGACCTGTACATAATTGTTCATCACAGACTTATTTATAATAGCCCAAAACTAGAAAAAACCAAAATGTCTTAACAATAAGAGAATGTTTATGCCAACAGTGGATGTTCATACCATGAAATAAAAAGGTACAAATTATTGATACATTAAACAATTTGGATGGATCTTGAGGCCATGCTGTTGAGGAAAAAAAATTTCAATATCAAAAAGATCACATACCATATGATTCTATTAATATAACACTCTCAAAATGTTAAAATATTAAAGTTGAACAAAGTATTGATAGCTATGTATTAAGCATAGTTGGGGGAAGGGAGTAAGTGCTAGGAAATTGTTTTGAATTTAAATTGTAGTGATAGTTACATAGATGTACCTAAGTGATATAATGACATCAGTATAAACAAATACATTTTACCAATGTTAGTTTTCTGGTTTTGATATTGCACTGTAGTTATGTAAGATATTACCAGTGGGGGAAACTGAGTGAAGGTTAAAATGACAACTCCTTCTATTAGCTTTACACTTCCTGTGAATATGTAATTATTGAAAAATAAATGGTTATATAAAGGTAACATGTTATATAATTCTTTTTTAATAATTTTTGTTTGTTTTAATTAGTTATACATGACAGTAGAATGCATTTATGCACTTTGATATGACATACATAGATGGGATATAATTTCTCATTTTTCTGAGTGTACATGTTACAGAATCATATTGGTCATGTAGTCACATATATACATAAAGTAATAATGTCTGTTTCATTCTACAATCTTTCCTATCCCCACATCCCATCTCCTCCCCTTCCTTCACTTCCCTCTACCTAATATAAGGTAATGCTATTCTTCTCTAGTGCCCCCTGCCTTATTGTGAATTAGCATCTGCATATTAGAGAAAACATTTGACTTTTGGTTTTCTCTGGGATTGACTTATTTTGCTTAGCATGATATTCTCCAACTCCATCCATTTACTGGCAAATGCCATAATTTCATTCTTTCTTAAAGCCGAGTAATATTCCATTGACTATATATACCATATTTTCTTTAACTATTCTTCTATTGAAAGATACCTAGGTTGGGTCCATAGTTTAGCTATTGTGAATTGAGTTGCTATAAACATTGATGTGGCTGCATTTCTGTGGTATGCTGATTTTAAGTATTCTGGGTATAAACCAAGGAGTGGGATAGCTGGGTCAAATGGTGTTTCCATTCCAAGTTTTCTGAGGAATCTCCATACTGCTTTCCATAGTGGTTGCACCAAATTGCAGTACCACCAGCAACGTATGAGTGTACATTTTTCCCCACATCCTCACCAACATTTATTGTTGCCTGTATTCTTGATGATTGCCATTCTGACAGGAGTGAGATAAAATCTTGGGAGTTGCTTTGATTTGCATTTCTGTAATTGCTAGAGATGTTGAACACTTTTTCATATGTTTGTTGATTGATTGTATTTCTTCTTCTGTGAAGTGTCTATTCAGTTCCTTAGCCCATTTATTGATTGGGTTATTTGCTTTTTTGGTGTTAAGTTTTTTGAGTTCTTTCTATATTCTAGAGATTAATGCTTTATTGGAGGTGCATGTGGTAAAGATTTTCTCACAATCTGTAGGTTCTCTCCTCACATTATTGATTGTTTCCTTTGGTGAGAAGAAGCTTTTTAATTTGAATCCATCCCATTTATTGATTCTTGATTTTACTTCTTGTGCTTTAGGAGTCATGTTAAGGAAATAAGATCCTAGGCCAACATGGTAAAGATTTGGGCCTACTTTTCTTTTATTAGGCTCAGGGTCTCTGTTCTAGTTTCTAAGTCTTTGATTCAATTTGAATTCAATTCAAATTGATTTCGTGCAGGTTGCGAGACAGAGCTTTAATTTCATGTTGCTACATATGGATTTCCAGTTTTGCTGGCACCACTTGTTAGAATAGGCTATCTTTTCTCCAATGAATGTTTTCGGCACCTTTGTCTAGTATGAGATAACCATATTTATGTGGGTTTGTTTCTGTGTCCTCTATTTTGTACCATTGTTCTACAAGTCTATTTTAGTGCCAATACCATTCGACTTTTATTACTATAGCTCTGTAGTATAGTTTAATGTCTGGTATTGTGATGCCTCCTTCTTCACTTTTCTTGCTAAGGATTGCTTTAGCTATTTTGGGTCTCTTATTTTTCCAAATAAATTTATGATTGCTTTTTCTATTTCTATGAAGAATTTCATTGGGATTTTAATAGAAATTGCATTAAATCTGTATAACACTTTTGGTAGTATGGCCATTTTGACAATATTAATTCTGCCTATCTAAGGAGCATGGGAGATCTTTCCATCTTCTGAGATTTTCTTCAGTTTCTTTCTTTAGTGTTCTGTAGTTTTCATGGTAGAGGTCTTTCATGTCTTTTGTTAGATTGATTCTCGGGTATTTTATTTTATTCTTTGAGAGGCCACTGTGAATGGGGTAGTTTTCCTAATTTCTCTTTCAGTGGATTCATCAATGATGTATAGGAATGCATTTGATGTATGGGTGTTGATTTTATATCCTGCTACTTTGCTAAATTCATTAATTAGTTCTAGAAGTTTTCTGGTGGAATTTTTTGCATCCTTTAGTTATAGAATCATGTCATTGGCAAATTATGATAGTTTTAGTTCTTCTTTGCCTATTTGTATCCCTTTAATTTCTTTTGTCTAATTGCTTTGGCTAGAGTTTCAAAGATAATGTTGAATAGAAGTGGTGAAAGAGGACATCCTTGTCTTGTTCCAGTTTTTAGAGGGAATGCTTTTAATTTTTCTCCATTTAGAATGATGCTGGCCTTGGGTTTAGCATATATAGCTTTTATGATTTGAGTTATGTTCCTGTTATCCTTGGTTTTTCTAGGGTTTGAATATGAAGCAGTGCTGTATTTTGTTGAATGCTTTTTCTGCATCTATTGAGATGATCATATGGTTCTTAAGCCTATTGATGTGATGAATTACATTTATTAATTTCTGTATGTTGAATGTATGTTGCATCCCTGGGATGAACCCCACTTTATTGTAATGCACTATCTTTTTGATATGTTTTTGTATTTGATTTGCCAGAATTTTATTGAGAATATTTGCATCTATATTCATCAGGGATATTGGTCTGAAGTTTTCTTTCCTTGATGTGTCTTTGTCTGGTTTTGGTATCAGATGATATTAGCCTCATAGAATGAGTTTGGAAGGGTTCCCTCCTTTTCTATTTCATGGAATACTTTGAGGAGTATTGGTGTTAATCCTTCTTTGGAAGTCTTGTAGAACTCGGCTGGGAATCCATCTGGTCCTGGGCTTTTCTTGGTCAGTAGGCTTTTGATGACATTTTCTATTTCATTACTTGAAATTGATCTGTTTAAATCATGTATGATCTCCTCATTCAGTTTAGGTAGGTCATGTGTCTCCAGAAATTTGTTGATGTCTTTGATATTTTCTATTTTGTTGGAATATAAATTTTCAAAATAGCTTCTAATTATATTCTGTATTTCAGACATGTCCATTTTGATACTTCCTTCTTCATCTTGTATTTTAGTAAGTTAAGTTTTCTCTCTTTTTCTCTTCTTTAGCATGGCCATGGGTTTATCTATTTTATTTATTGTTTCAAAGAACTAACTTTTTGTTTTGTCAATTTTTTCAATTGTTTCTTTTGTTTCGATTTCATTGATTGCAGCTCTGATGTCTATAGTATGAACAGAAAATTTGTTAAAACGGTTTACAATTTCAAATGGTGGATGAGAAAACAGAGGTAGTGTAATACATGATGTTCTTGAGGGAGAAAGAGAGAAGCTAGAAGTAAAAATTCACAGGAAGAGTGGAAGAGGAGCTGAGAGAGATTGGCTGTTGGTTGGAGAAAAGTTGGAAAGAAAATCCAAGTAAACAGACAAGAGAGAGGAATAATATGAACAAAGATAAAATTAAAGACACAAGAATACAACAAAAATGAAAAACACCATTCTTATATAATTGTCCTCCACACACTGATGCATTAAAAACACCTGTTCCAAATATGGTAGAGATATTAGCAAACCGAAAAATAAAATAAAATAAAATAAATCGCGCTAGAAAGTCGAACTGTCTTTGACAGTATTCAAGTTTCTTAGCCCTGTCTCTGATGTCTCTCACATTGACCAGACCCAGATCAGCCTTTGCATACCCAGTCACTATCCCACCAATCTGGGCTTCAGATACCTCAGGCTTGACCATGCTACAGTCCCAAGATCTCAGTGTTGCTCCTACTTGCAGGTACACCACCAGGGATACACTCATGCAAAGGAGCAACCCTGAGATACAGCAGCAAGACAAGTGCCATCAGCACTCCCACCAGGAAGACCCCAGGTGCCTCCAAACCTGCAGGCACCCCCATATTGGACCTGCAGGTTCCAGCAGGAGTCCCCAGACAGAGGCTCTTGTAGTGGTAAACCTGCTGGCACCTGGGCTCCAGGCCCTGGCTGGTGTCCCAAAATGGGTGCATCCATGTGCAACCAAACCTGGAGTCTTCCCTGCACCAGTCCTCTAGGCCATGGTAGCAGCGGTAGTGGTGGTGGTTGTTGGTGGCTGCAGTGGTGGCTGCAACTGCAACTATGGGGGCAGCATCACCAGGCAATCTCCAGGGGTCAGCAGCAGTGTTGGTGTCACTTGCATTTGGAGCAGTGGTGTCTTCTGCGGCAGCAGCATGTTATTGAAGCTGCAAGGGCAGCAGCACCCAGAAAGAAGACCTCCAGGCGACCTCGACCTCGGGATGGCAGCAGCAACATCAGAGGCAGCAGTGATGGTGGTAGTGGTGCAGGTGGCAGCTGATTGGACAGAGACCTCTGTTTGTCAGCGGCAGCAACCATGGAGGTAGCGTCCAAGGTAGCCAAGGCTATGTCCTGAGAAGAGACCACCAGCATGGCAGCAGTATCTCCGTGTTATATAATTCTATTTATATAACATGCTTGAGATGACAAAATTATGAAGATGGAGAACAGATCAGTTGTTACCATGGGTTTGGAAGGAGTCTACATGAGTATAAAGTGATATTATAAGGAAGGAAACTTCCTTTTAGTAATCCACCAGTTTTCTGCATTTTGAATGTGGTGGGAGTTTATGAATCTGTACATATACAATCTATAGACACATTCATGAATATTACTTTTTCTTATTATACATGTGACACATACTAAAATTTGAAATTTTCAGGAAAATATAATGAAAAATACAAATTCTTATCAGATAAATGCAGTCATGCTGATATGTTGGCTAATTTCTTTATGATCTTTTTATATATGTATATGCATATACATATACAACAAATACATTAAATATACATATTACTATTATGTATTTAACATCTGTTATATGTCAAATGTAAGGAACATGTAGTTTATGTACATTTTCATACTTAATCCTTGTTATAAACTTATTTACGTCCTGATTTTAAAATTTGAATTATAGAATCATTTTAAAAATAGTTAAAATATCTTACAACTATTAAGTCATTGACTATTGGAGTAAACATTCAAGCTGGCACTCTTATTAGCTTCCCACCATACAGTACATATAACTATATATACCCATATATGCGGACATATGCAGGCATACATCACAGAAATGTTCACGTTCATTAATTTAACAAAATGATTATTTTGATCATCTGTATGTAATCCTGAAAGTTTGTGGTCAGTGACACAATTTATTGGAACAAATCTTTTTTTTTTTTTTCCCCCCTCGGTACTGGGAATTGAAAACAGGGGGAATCTGCCTCTGAGCTATACTTCAAACCTTTTTATTTGTTCTATTTTGAGACAGGTTCTAGCTAAGTTATGGAGACTTGGTGATCCTTCTGCTTCAGCCTCCCAAGTTGTTGGAATTACAGGCATGTGTCATAGTGCCTGGCCTACTGAAACAAAATCTTAGACATTCTTTACAGTGCTATTTTTATAAGAATAGATTACTTAGGTGAACCTAGAATACTGACTTTTTTCAAATGTCATAGGCATAGAGGGAAAGGTGTCAGAGATGAGAATGAAACCAAGAGCTGGGGACATGCAATAGAGACTTATAGTAATGAAACCCATAAACATAACAAATCTGAAGTACATGGGAATATATGATAAATGCCATTTGAATAGAACAAGTCTATGAACTTTTAAATTACTCAGCAAATATATGGTACTTGGTATCTGTATTTACAAAATAAATAATAAATTATTTACGTCTTTTGGTTAACCTAATTGATTTTTTATGTGTACTTTTAGTTTTCAAAAACCCTGAAGATTTAAGGGTCTATTAAATAACAAATATGATCAGTCAGTCTCAGATACTTTACAAAAATAGTTTCCTTTCTTAATAATCATTGGGATGGATACCAGGAAATCATTTAAACTCAATCTCAGAGTTTAAATTTCACCGTGTTGAGTGTTCATTAACATTATTTATTATAAAATTGGCTTAGAAAATGAAAACTTGTTATTTTTTATCTTTATCATCATAGTATCTGGAGGCATCTGGATGCTATTAAATCAGAAAATGCCTATTTATCTTTCTGTCTCTCTTCTTTTCTTTCCTCTTTTTTTTTTTGTGTGTGTGTGTGTGTGTGTGTGTGTGTGTGTTTGTGTGTAGTTTTGGGAATGAATCCAGAGCCTGGTGCATGCTGGGCAAGTGGCTGTACCACTTATCTACATCTCCAGCCCCCTATTCTTTTTTATTTGTATGATATCTATATATTTGCTTTTAATGTCAATAAAGTGTACTCATCCTTGGCTTATCTTTACTTTGAATATTTTATAGGAAGCTATAATGTAAAATAATTTATATTTTATAACATGATTTGGCTAGAAAAATTTAATTAATTTGATGGACTCCAGAAACTTAACATAAATCATTTCTTCCTTTCAGTCACTTATTTTGTAGGAGTTCTTTAGCAATCCAGTTCCAAGTCTCATCTATGCCATTAGAGACTTCTACAGTGTTTTTTTAGATCTGTGATTCACTCTTATTTTCAAATCTCCTTCAACTACTGCTAGTGATTAATTTTTACAATAATTAGTGAAGGGATACAGAAAATAATATTCCTACAATACAGCCCCAGAAGAAAAATGGAAAGAGTCAGGAGGATGGAGGGGAAATTAGCCAAGCATTAACCTCTCCCAGTAAATCCTTTCCGAAAAACAATGGGCCCTGAAGGAAGGGGTTGAATACTGAATGCTGGGCTCTGGACTTTGACCTTTCCCCACTGCAAATTAGTCCTAAATGGAGGCATAGTAAATGTTGAAACTCTGGGAAACAATGAATCCCAGAGAAAGAAAAGCAATAGGCAAGATTTGAGTAGTTATCCCTCAGGATCTGGGCTCCCATCTCTCCAGGTAACAATGAGTTTCAACCTTTTTACAACTGCCTTCCTGAGTTTAAAGTTTTAACTTACACAACTAGCACCTGACTGTCTGACTGGCATGTCCACAATTTCCAATGATTAAACCCCGCTCATTGTACCCTATAAAACTAAAGTTCTCTCTGTAACCAGTGGCCATTTTTTCATCCAGAAAATGAGCCCCAACAGTGCCCCAGTCCTCGAATGAACAAACCGGCTACTCTGAATCTGTTGAGGTCTGCATCTGTCATTTTACACTTATAATTAGTCTATTATCTAATTTATATCAGCACACAGAATGTATTAGACTGATTTGTCATCATCATAATTATTTGAATTAAGTGATCCACTGAGATTTTAATGATCTCATTGTCCACTTCTAATTAATTAATGGTTGCTTCCACTCCCATTTGTTTGTCCTTAATTTGGAGGCAGAGTCTATTTCACTCCTCAAACTTATCTGAATGATAGGTAATGAATTCTTCATAGCCAAATGGGCATCATTCAACTTTCAAATATTTCAGATGTGGATACTGCCTTTATGAAAAATTTCAAATTTTGTTCATATTGCTCCTCCCAAATATTCCTTTGATCTCTATCTTTTCTTTTTCCTTATTAGGAACATTATCTATATTTTAAGTTCTGGATTATGCCAGGTACTAATTGGTAGATTTTGTAATTGAGCAGAGGAGTAATTTTTATTAAAAGAGCAATGTTTATTAAAATGGTTCATTGAGTGAATCTGCAACTACTTGTTTTGCTATAGTCATGTTAATTGATGAGCTAAGAAATATCATTATCTTCCAGTTAGTGCTAGTTGTATGTATCTGCAGATATGTGTGTCTACATTTGTGTGCACATGGGCACAGGTTGGTGTTTATGGGAAAAAGAGGTGGAAGGAAGTCAGCAACATTTATTACAGAAGAAAAGTGGTGTAAACTCATTTTTTATCAATTAATTTAAGACTAAATTCATCTCATAGCCAGGCACGGTGATGCTCACCTGTTATCCCAGCAACCAGGAAGGCTGAGGCAGGAGGATCACAAGTTGGAGGCCAGTCTTAGCAATTTAGCAAGTCTCTGAGAAAATTAGTGAGACCCTGTCTCAAAATTTAAAAAAAAAAAATTTTTTCCGGGTGCAGTGGCGCATGCCTGTAATCCCAGCACTGGGGAGGCTGAGGCAGAAGGATCATGAGTTCAAAGCCAGCCTCAGCAATGGCGAGGCACTTAGCTACTCAGTGAGACCCTGTCTCTAGTAAAATACAAAAAAGTGCTGGGGATGTGGCCCAGTGCTTGAGTGCCCCTGTCTTCAATCCCCAGTACAAAAAAAAAAAAAAAAAAGAAAGGTCTGGGGAAATAGCTCAGTGGCAAATCATCCCTGGGTGTAATCCTCAGTACCAAAAAAAAAAAAAAAAAAAAAAAACAAAAAAAAAAAAAAACCATAATAAATAAAAAGTAAATTAAAAAAAAATACTAAATCTATTTCACCAACTTCCTACTTATATTAACTCACCTATCACAGAGTTAAGAAACATATTTTCATGGAAATATAAGGTGTTGTCAAGGATATTAAACCTACACATATGTCCCATATAATGGAATTGTTATTTCCTTCATGGCCATATATATATAATATTTCTTCCTTGTGAAACACATTATTTATTTATCTTTTAATATTTGAAAATTTTCAGAATTTTGTGTAAAATCCACATAGTGCATTTTTTAAAAATTAATTCTATCCAAACCAGTCATTCTGTGCTCTTCATCCTACACACATACATCTGATTTCTTTGTTCAGTATTGATTTGCATCTATATGTTGTATCAGAAAAAATTCTAAATACGATCCCCTAAGATTCCAACTCCTTGGGTCTATGTCCTTCTTGGAAGAAATTTTACAGATGTAAAAAGCTTTATCTTAAAGTGGCTTAGTTTAAGATATGAAGATTATCTGGTTAGACTTGATTAATTCAGGTAAGAGTTTCTCTGGATATGTAGAAGACAGAGAGAAATACTCCCCTGCTGACCCCAGAAAAGAAGGAATAAGTGCCATGTTGTGAGATAGCTTGTGAGTCTGAAGTCTCTTAGATATAAGAGCCACAGCTGCCCAACAACCATGAAGATAATGGGGTCTCATCCCTAGAACCATAAGGAGACAAATTCTGTCAACAACCACTGTGTTTGTAAAAGGACCCAAGCCTCAGGTAGGCATTGTAGGCTGGCTGACAACTTGGTTTCAACCTGTGGGATCTGAGCAGAAAAGCCAACATTGCCAAACTGGACTTTAAACCTATAAAAACTTGGAGATAATGAATGAGTGTTGTTTTAAATCATTGAGTTTATGCTATTTGGCATGGCAGCAATAGAAAATTAACAAATGTGCATAAATATTTTATTTGCCATTCTTTTTATAAATGAAGTTTAAGATTCCTTGACATCAGAAATTATTTCTTTTCCTGATTACATATTTATGCTAAGCATAGTGATATTATATAATGTTAATTATATTAACTGACAATTTGTTTTTTAATAGTAATCTAGATAAAATATCCAATTCACAATACCATCATCATTGCTATCACAAAATCAAAAGAATTACTTTGTTTTAGTGGGCTGGAAATGTAGCTCAGTGGTAGAGTGCTTGCCTAGCATGTATGAGGCCCTGGATTCAGTCCCATGCACCACAAAAATACTAAAAAAAACAAACAAACAAACAAACAAAAAATTACTTTAACAATGATCCAGCATGGAGAAAAAAGAAAAAGACTACTCTAGCAAATGTCCCTTGGATCCACTTTCCACCCAGCTGCTATCCTCCAGCTTCTGCATGCTTAGTCCTGTGTAGGTACCTCTAACCTTCAGAGAACTCCAATTGGACTATTAGTGCAACTCAAAGCCTGAAGTACCTGACATTTTATTTCCTTTTGGGCAGGCCCATAGCTAATGCCTATGTAGTGTGGGAGTTTGAGATCCCAGCTCTGATATCTCAAAGAGCAGAACTCTGTGTTATAATTTCAGTTATAAAGAAACCTACAGGATATTAACCTTCTGTCAAAAAGAGTAGCTAGCAAAGATTTCCTCCCATTGTGCAGGTTCTCCATTTTTTAAATTTTTTCCTTTGCTTTGAAGAAACATTTTACTTTGATTCTATCCCATTTATTAATGCTTAGCATTATTTCCTGAGCTTTTGGGATCCTGTTGAGCAAGCTGTTGCTTGTGCTTAAATGTTGGAGTGTTGACTATTCATTTTTTTTTCTAGGAGTTGCATAATTTTTTAATCTAATTCTTAGGTCTTTGATCCATTTTTAATCGACTTTTGTGCAGTGTGAGAGGTGGAGGTCTAGTCTCATTCTTTTACATGTCGATAACCAGTTTTTCCAGCACCATTTGTTTAAAAGGCTATGGTTTCTCCCAGTATATGTGTTAAGGTTTAGATGTGGTATACCCCAAAAGCTCACAAGTAAGACAATGCAAGAAGGTTCAGATGAGAAATTATTGGATTGTGAGAGTTTTAACCCTGTCAGTGAATTAATTCCCTGATAGGGATTAACTGAGTAGTAACTGAAGTAGGGTGTGGCTGGAGGAGGTGGGAATTGTGGGCATGGCTTTGAGGTATTTATTTGTATCTGGTGAGTGGAGTCTCTCTCTCTGTCTGCTTTCTGATCATCATGTGAGCTGGTTCCCTCTACCACACTCTGATGCCATGATATTCTGCCTCACCTGGAGCCCCGAAGAGTGGAGCCAGCCTTCTATGGACTAAGACCTCTGAAACTGTGAATCCTCAAATAAAATTTTCCTCCTTTAGAATTGTTTTGGTCAGATCTTTTAGTCACAGCAGGGAAAAAGGTGACTAAAATAGTATGTTTTTTGTGCTATGTTAATCAGATGTACATTACTATGACCAATGTAGCTGACAAGCATAAGTTGGAAGACACAAGTTTATTTTGTACTCACAGTTTCAGAGATAAGGCAGAACACCATGGTGGAAGGGTGTAGCAGAGGAAAGCTAATCTGCTTATGACAGCCAGGAAGCAGAGAGAGAGCTTGAGAGCATGGAGTCAGGGATAATATAATCCCCAAGGGCATGCCCCCAGTGACCTACGTCTTCCAGTTATGCCTTACCTGCCTGTAGTTACCACACATTAATCCATTCATATGATAATGGATTAATCCACTGTTTAGTTTTCAATTTTCATAATCTAATCATCTCACCTATGAACATTCCTGCATTGTTTCATAGAGCCTTTGGGAGACTCCTTAAATCCAAACTATAACAAGGATCAGATGTCAAGGATTGGATGACTGTATCTGTGTGTTTGTGTCTAGAACTCAAAAAACTTACCACCAACATCAAATAACCCACTTAATAAATGGGCAAATGAACTAAACAAGTACTTCTTAAAAGAAGAAATACAAATGGCCAACAAATATGTGAAGAAATGTTTAGCAACTTTAACAGAGAAATGAAAATCAAAACTACACTGAGATTTCGTCTCACTCCAGTCAGAATGGCAGCCATCAAACAATAATAAATGTTGGAAAAGATGTATGAAAAAAGGAATACATAATGTTGATGGGATTATAAATGTTTACAATCACAATGGAAATCAGTATGGAGGTTCCAAAGACTAGGAAAGGAACCACATATGACCCAGTGATACCACTCCTTGGTACTTTTTCTAAAAAATTAAAGTCATCAAACTATAGTGATACATGCATATACCCATGTTTATAATGCCACAATTGCCAAATTATGGAACCAGCCTAGCTGTCTGTCAGTGGATGAATAATAAAGAAAATGTGGTATCTATACACAATGGATTTTTATTAAGCCCAAAAGAAGAATGAAATTTTTATTTATAGGAAAATGGATAGATACTCACTAGTTCTTAAGCTACTTTGAAAATGGTAATATCCCTGAATGGTGTCAAATCCACTGCTACTTACCAAAAGAAACAGGAGAACAATGTGAATAGCACACACAAAACATTCAAAGACTGTCTTAATTAAATTTTATAGAGCCTTTAAAGTGATAATTAACTCCAATATGATTGACAAAGACCACAGGTATATTTCATATATGGTTTTCCATATTGTTTTATATTTTTAATAAGAAAACTAAAAAAAATCATATTTCTGCTTCTCATTTTTAGTAAAGGATGCATATTTACTCTCAATGAGTAGGAAGTATAGGTTGAATAATAATACCAATAATAACCCCAATTCAAAGATGGAAAATGGATGGTCGCCATTTAGGACTAAATAAGTACTCCCTTCAAACATGAGACTAGAGCTTTCTCTTTTGAAAAATTCTCTTCAGTACATTTATGTTTTCCCCATTTATTTTTCCTCATAAAATTTGGAGACTTGGGTAGATGTACTGGTTGCACTTCTGAAAATTAATTAGCAGATGACAGCCTGAGCATTGAAAAGTTACATAATTTTCAGAACCCATCAAAACCAGCCAAATTCCTCTTCTCTTAGTATTTCTGATAAATTTACTCAACAAGATGTCAATTAATATGTGGCCTCTCAGACACTCCTTTCCTAATATTCTTTATGCAGAACAAAACAAAACAAAAATATTTTTGCTTATGGGGATGTCTGTTTTTGCTTGAACTCAGTGCTATTGTTGATTCCAAAAGAACAACTCTTTCCATGATATCCTCGCATTTATCTCTTCTTTTCTTTTTCTTTTTCTTTTTTCTTTTTTCTTTTTTTTTTTTTTTGGTACTAGAGATTGAACACAGGGGCACTTAACCACTGAGCTACATCCCCAGACCTATTTAGTATTTAGAGACAGGTTCTCACTGAGTAGTTTAAGACTCCCTAAATTGCTGAAGCTGGTTTTGAACTCAAGCTTCTCCCGACTCAGCCACCCAAGCTGGGATTACAGGTGTGTGTCACTCTACCAGGCTCCTCTCATTTTCTTCATTTGATTTTTATGAATGGTACTATATTTTTATACTATGTTCTTGTGTGTGTGTGTGTGTGTGTGTGTGTGTGTGTGTGTGTGTGTGTGTTTTGTAGTGCTGGGGATCAAACCCAGGGCCTTGTGCATGCAAGGCAGGCACTCTTCCAACTGAGCTATAACCCCAGCCCTCATACTACATTCTTTATGAGGTAATATATATCATTTTGTCAATTTTTCTATGCTTCTACTCATAGGCATTCTGTTTGGCAGTTTAGATAACATCCTTTTTTCA
Organism: Tamias sibiricus; assembly: GCA_025594165.1. Lineage (NCBI taxonomy): Eukaryota > Metazoa > Chordata > Mammalia > Rodentia > Sciuridae > Tamias > Tamias sibiricus. The sequence continues at coordinate 53,430,332 of CM046667.1, read as the reverse complement.
CAGAGTAAAGAACACAACATTTCTATGTATTTTGAAGGTTTAATACACATTTAATTTAAAGCTGTCATAAAAATAACTGGATATTTTAGCATTATAAGGGAGACATACACAAAATAGAAAAAAAATACATATTTCTTAATATGTATCTCCATTGCTCTTTTTGATAATAAATTCCTGGAGTAGCATGCCTACCTAATTAAAATCCACAGATAATCTCTTCAGTAGGCAGAATAATGTTTCTCTCCAAAGAATCCATTTCTGAATTACCAGATCCTATGAATATGTTTCATTACATGAGAAAGGGTATTAAGATTTCACATGGAGGGGCTGGGGTTGTGGCTCAGCGGTAGAGCGCTTGCCTAGCATGTGCACAGCCTGGGTTTGATCCTCAGCACCACGTAAAATTAAAGGCAAATAAATAAATATATATATATTTTTAAAAAAAATATTGCAGATAGAATTAAGGTTGCCAATCAGTTGACCACGTGATGGTAAGATTATCCTAGATTATCAGGGGACCCAATGTAAATGCTACTTTGTCTTTATAAGTAAAAAGAAAAAAAGAAGGGGGGGTTGCAGAGGAAGATTTGAGTACAGAAGAGAGGTCATAATGATGGGATTGAAAATGGCCCAATCTGCCACTGCTGGTTCATGAAAGAGGGTCATAAGCCAAGGAAGATATATATATAGCTTCTAGAAACTAATAAAACACAAGGATGCAGAATCTCCCCTAGAGAACTCTCAAAGGAATGTAGGCCCAATGACACCTTGATTGTAGCTGAATGAAGCCTGCATAAGATTTGTGACCTACAGAAATTTAAGATTAATAATATGTGTTGTTTTAAGTCACTAAATATGTGGTAATTTGTTATAGTAACAATAAGAAACTAATAAAATCCCCAAACTTCATTTTATGCAATATCTGCAATCTAATTTTTTTTAAGATAGTGAGTAGGAAATGGACTAATTTGAGCTCCATTTGCATTGCTGGTCCTTAGTTATATTGTTTGAGAGCAGTTCATGAAAGCAACTTTTGAAGAGACCAAAAAATTGCTTGTACAACAATAGGAAAACAACCAAAGTGATGAAAGAGTAAGCAAAGGACCTGAACAGATACCTTACTAAAGAAGAAGATATGTATACAGCAAATATGCACATGAGAAGATGCTCCACATCATATTTCACCAGGGAATTACAAATTAAAGCAGTAATGATAGCTGGGCACAGTGGCACACACCTGGAATCCTAGTTACTCAGGAGGCTTAGACAGGTTGATCACAAGTTCAAAGCCAGCCTGAGCAATTTAGTGAGGAACTAAGCAGTTTATCGAGACCCTGTCTCTAAACAAACAAATGTATATATATGGCTGGGGATATGGCTCAGTGGTTAAGTGCCCCGGGTTCAAACCCTAGTACCAAAAAAAAAAAAAAAAAAAAAAAAAAAAAAGCAATACCACTACGGAGGAATATTCATTTGCTATGAATAGGACTGCAAAATTTGAAGATAGTTTGTCAGTTTCTTTCAAAACTAAACATGAGCTGACTGATATTCACTTTAAGGAGTTAAAGACTTATTATTACACAAAAACCTGTATAGAGATGTTTTTAGCATTCTTTATTCACAAAGCTTGGAAGCAACAGATGTTCTTCAGTAGATGAACAGATAAATAAACGGTGGTACATCCAGACAATTGAATATCATTCAGTGCAAAAAAATAAATGTGTTAGTTAATTATGAAAAGACTTGATAGAATCCTAAATGCATAGTACTAAGTGAAAGAAGTAAATCTCAAAAGGCTATGTACTGCTTGATTCCAATTCTATGAAATTCTGGAAAGGCAAAACTATGGAGACAGTTAAAAAAAAAAAGTAATTGCCAGTCATTGGGGGTAGGTATTAATAGATGGATCAGATGGTTCAGACAGGAATTTTTATGATGATGAAAATATTCTGTATGAGACTCTAACTGTGGGCATGTCATTATACATTTGTCTGAACCCATAAAATGCATGACAAGCATAAACCTGTGGAATGTACAACAAACATAATCCTTAAAGTAAACTATGAACTTTGAGTGATTATGACATATCATTGTAGGTTCACTGATCATAACAAATGGATGATTCTGATAGGGGATGTTAATGGGACAGGCTGTGCATGCATAGGGACAGGGAGCATATTGCAAATCACATACTTCTCGATTTTGCTGTGAACCTAAAACTGTTCCAAAAATAATTTTTAAGAAATTGCCTTTTCCCCAAAAGTGCCTTCCAAACCAAAGAATCTGAGTTAACTATAACAGTTACTGGCAAAACAAGTTATAAAATCCCCACAAACCTAGGAATTTGTTTATAAAAAATAATCACTATCATAAGGATTACTTCAGAGAAGTCAAAAAATAATGCAATAAAATGATGCATTTTGGGAAAATTATATTCTTTCCTAATGTTCCTGAATATTCATGTCAGAAACGAACCCATGTTGTTTATAAAATAACATCATGCATGCTTTGATGACTGACCACCAACAACAAGACTTTCTTGGGAAGTGACATGAGAGGTTCAAATTTTAAATTCATTTCATCTTCCAGGAGTCCAGGAGTTCAGCAATAAAGAGACAGTGCCATACGGAAGACAGTAAAATTAGGATGTATGCTTCATTTTGGAGCACTTTTACCTCTGGGAAATTGTTGGGGCCCTAATTTGGGATTCAAGAAGAGAGTAGATCTGTGAATTTTAAAAGGAGAAAATTCCATCTTAATTTTCACTAACCTTTAACTACAATATAGCATGCACAAATACAGCAGTATTAATTATACACATAACGTGGACACCAAAGAATCACAGAAGCCGGGCGCGATGGCGCACGCCTGTAATCCCAGCACTTGGGAGGCTGAGGCAGGAGGATCACGAGTTCAAAACCAGCCTCAGCAGTGGCGAGGCACTTAGCAACTCAGTGAGACCCTGTCTCTAATAAAATACAAAAAAGGGCTGGGGATGTGGCCCAGTGGTCCAGTGCCCCTGAGTTCAATCCCTGGTACAAAAAAAAAAAAAAGAATCACAGATACTTATATCACATTTCAGTTGTTGAAGCTTTCTTGAAATACTGTTTACAGACATCACTACTGTGAATGATTGGTAATTAGTAGCCACACAGATCTTTTTATGTGTTGTACTAATCAAGAAGTACACATTTAATGTGACAGTTTTTACATTTTGATAATCTATTGATATAGTATTAATTTCCCTATTATCCCTTTCTAATTTTATTTACTTATTTATGCATTTGTTTATTTTCTTATGCTGATGATTGAACCGGGTTCTCATGCATGCTAGGCCACACTCCACTGTTGAACATCCCCAATGCTTCTTTCTCATAATTTCTGCATCTTATTTTATGTATTTAAAAGAACCCTAACCTGTGAACCTGCATAAACTTCATGAAAATGTCAAAGAAGGTAATGGCCTAAAAAAGTACAGAAAGCCTAAAATAGAGCAAGAGTTTTAAAGTGAATTGTTACACTTAGTAGTACATATCTGGATTGTGATTTGTCCTTAAAGTTCAAGATCTGGAAGCCCCATTTGGTTGGCTTCTAGTGGGGGTCTCAAGGCCAATGGTATCATGACAGAATGTTTCTGAGCGTAATCATGTGGAGAGATAGGAAGTCAGATAGAAATACTGGATCAGTCTTGCTCCTTTATAATAACTCAGATTTGAAAGAACAATTAACTCATTCTATAAGACCAGCATCAATTCCTTCTGAGGGCATTACCTAGAATGATCTAATTACTTTGAATCAAGGACCACTCTTAAAGTTCTAACACCTCCCAAACATTGCCACACTGATGACCAAGTTTCCAACATTTTAACCCATATGGGACATAATCAAACTATATCTAAACCATGTCAGGAAAGCTTTTAGTAAGAATCAGAACCCACAGAAATATCTCCACCGGGGCCGCCTTCTACTTGACTGATCATGCTTGGTCAAGTCACTCTCAGGTACAATAAGGAAAGATGAAGTACCTTAGCTCATGCAGTATATGTTCTGCAATGAAATGTTGACCTGTAAGAAGTAATCATTTTTTTTAGTATTTTGGTATATATTTATTCCATATTTCTGTCTGTATATTCTCACATATTTTACAAATATATTTTACAAAAATGGATATAGTATATATATTTTCTTTTTTTTTAAATTTAATTTAATTTGTTATACATGCTTTTAGAGTGCAATTCCTTTCATATTACAAATAAAGAGCACAGTTTTCCAAGTCATTGGTTTTACACAAAGTATTTTCATACCATTTGAGTTTTTATACATGCACTTAGTATATTGATGTCAAACTCCTTCTGCCATTGTTTCTATCCCCTTGTCCCTTTCCCTTGCCTCCCCCCTTTTTCTATTTAACATTCCTTCATTCCTCTTATCCCCCCTCCCTTGCCACTATAATTCAGTATCATCCTAGCAAAGAAATTAATCCACCTTTGGTTTTCTGGGATTGGCTGACTTCACTTAGCATTATTTTCTCCAACTCCATCCATTTACCTGCAAATGCCATGATTTTATTCTCTTTTAGTGCTGAGTAGTGTTCCATTGTGTATACTTACCAAAGTTTCCCTATCCATTCATCTGTTGATGGGCATTAGGGTTGTTTGTTTCCACAATCTAGCTATTGTGAATTGTGCTTCTATGAACATTGATGTGGCTGTGATCCCTGTAGTATGCTGTTTTTAAGTCCTTTGGATATAGACTGAGGAGTGGGATAGCTGGGTCAAATGGTGGTTCCATTCCAAGTTTTCCTAGGAAAATCCATACTGCTTTCCAAATTGGCTGCACCAATTTGCAGCCCTACCAGCAATGTAAGAGTGTGCCCTTTTCCCCACATCCTCACCAGCATTTATTGTGGTTTGTGTTTTGGATAGCTGCCATTCTGACTGGCTTGAGATGAAATCTTAGAGTAGTTTTGATTTGCATTTCTCTAATTGCTAGAGATATTCAACATTTTTTCATATATTTGTTGATTGATGGTATATCTTCTTCTGAGAAGTGTCTGTTCAGTTCCTTAGCCCATTTACTGATTGGGTTGTTTGTTTTTTTGGTGTAAAGGTTTTGAGAGATTTATATATCCTTGAAGTTAATGTTCTGTCTGATGTGCATGTGGTAAAGATTTGCTCCCATTCTGTAGGTTCTCTGTTCACCTCACTGATTGTTTCTTTTGTTGAGAAGAAGCTTTTCAGTTTGAATCCATCCTATTTACTAATATTTGGTTTTAGTTCTTGCACTATAAAGGTCTTATTGAGGAAGTTGGGGCCTAACCCAAAATGTTGGAGATTTAAGCCTACTTTTTCCTCTATTAGGTGCAAGGTCTCTGGTTTAATTCCTAGGTCCTTGATCCATTTTGAGTTGAGTTTTGTGCATGGAGAGAGATAGAGGTTTAATTTCATTTTATTACATAAGGATTTCCAGTTTTCCCAACACCATTTGTTGAAGAGGCTGTCTTTTCTCCAATGTATGTTTTTGGCACCTTTGTCTAATATAAGATAACTGTAGATGTGTGGGTTAGTCTCTGTGTCTTCTATTCTGTACCATTTGTCTACTGGTCTATTTTGGTGCCAATAGCATGCTGTTTTAGTTACTATTGCTTTGTAATACAATTTAAGGTCTGGAACAGTAATGACACCAGCTTCACTGTTCTTGCTAAGAATTGCTTTGTATATTCTGGGTCTCTTATTTTTCCAGATGAATTTCATGATTTCTTTTTCTATTTCTATGAGGAATGATATTGGGATTTTGATTGGGAATGCATTGAAATTATATAGTGCTTTTGGTAGAATAGTCATTTTGACAATATTAGTTCTACCTATCCATGAACAAGGTAGATCTTTCCATCTTCTAAGATTTTCCTTGATTTCTTTCTTTAGTGTGCTGTAGTTTTCATTGTACATATCTTTCACTTCTTTTGTTAGATTGATTCCCAAGTATTTTATTTTTTTGAAATTATAGTAAATGGGGTGGATTTCCTAGTTTTTCTTTCTAAAGATTTGTTGCTGATGTACAGAAATGTCTTAGATTTATGGGTATTGATTTTATATCCCGCCACTTTGCTGAATTCGTTTATTAGTTCTAGGAGATTTCTGGTGAATTTTTTTGGATCTTCTATGTATAGAATCATATCATCTGCAATTAGTGATAATTTGAGTTCTTCTTTTCCTATCCATATCCCTTTTAAGACTTTCGTCTGTCTAATTGCATCGGCTAGGGTTTCAAGAACTATGTTAAATAATAGTGGTGAAAGAGGGCGTCCCTGTCTTATACAAGGTTTTGGAGAGAATGCTTTCAGCTTTTCTCCATTTAGGATTATGTTGGCCTGGGGCTTAGCATAGATGGCCTTTATGATGTTGAGGTATGTTCCTGTTATCCCTATTTTTTCTAGCATTTTGAACATGAGGGGGTGCTGTATCTTGTCAAATGCTTTCTTGCGCGACAATTGAGATGATCATATGATTTTTATCTTTGAGTCTATTGATATGGTGAATTACATTTATTGATTCCCTTATGTTGAACCAACCTTGCATTGCTGGAATGAACCCCACTTGATCGTGATGTGCTATTTTTTTGATATATTTTTGTATTCGATTTGCCAGAATTTTATTGAGGATTTTTGCATCTGTATTCATTAGTGATATTACTCTGAAGTTTTCTTTCTTTGATTTGTCTCTGCCTGGTTTTGGAATCAGGGTGATTTGGCCTCATAGAATGAGTCTGGAAGGGTTCCCTCTTTTTCTGTTTCATGGGATAGTTTGTGAAGTATTGGTTTTAGTTCTTCTTTAAAGGTCTTGTAGAACTGAGTTGTGTATCCATCTGGACATGGGCTTTTCTTGGTTGGTAGGTTTTTGATGGCATCCTCTATTTCTTTGCTTGAAATTGATCTATTTAAATTGTGTATGTCATCCTGATTTAGTATGGGCATATTGTATTTTTCAAGAAATTTGTCAATGTCTTCATTATTTTCTATTTTGTTGGAGTATAGATTTTCAAAATAATTTCTAAATATCTTCTTTATTTCTGTAGTGTCCGTCATGATGTTTCCTTTTTCATCATTGATATTGGTAATTTGAGTTTTTTCTCTCCTTTTCTTAGTTAGCATAGCTAATGATTTATCAATTTTATTTATTTTTTTTCAAAGAACCAACTTTTGGGTCTGTCAATTTTTTCAATTGTGTTTTCTGTTACAACTTCATTGATTTTTTTTCATGGCTCTGATTTTAATTATTTCCTGTCTTCTACTGTTTTAGGGGTCCTTTTGTTCTTCTTTTTCTAGGACTTTGAGGTGTAATGTTAATTCCTTTATTTGTTGAACTGTTGTGGCATCTTCTATAGCATCTTAGTGACATCTTCCTTAAGGACAGGGCAAAATCAGTACAGCTTATGGTGGTCCACCAACAATATGCTGCCCTCAGCAGTGCTGATTGGGAGCCCTATGAACTAGGCCACTGTCCTTGACAGGATGTGGAAGTCTAAATCATCTATGGAAGCCTTCCCAAAGGCGACTGTTCTGTCCCATGTCTTCCCCTTGGCCGCGGCTTGCTGGCCTTGGGTAAGTCCACCTGAAGTGCTAGGGTGGTAGCCAGAGACAGGTAAGATTTCCAGAGGGAAACAACCTAAGACAGGCACACCCTCAAGTAAGGTGGGCTCACATCAATAAAACAGAAAAGGGGAAATGAAATGTTGGGGACATTAAGAACACGTCAGCCAAAACATAACTCTCTGACTTCCTGATATATGGACTTGGCCTAGCCCAGGGTTGTTGCCCTGACATATGACGAAAAATCAAACCACCACAAGGATAGGTTAATGGCTGTTCATCCAATGTGATCTACTCATGTTCCCTATGCTCCCCTATAACCTTTCTGCTGATAAAACCCTCTCTTTTTTCACGAAAGATATCATGGTGCTGAAAGAGTTAACTTTGACTGCGTAGGTTCTCCTATTTACTTGCTGTTCTGTTCTTTATTCATATATATGGCCACCAAATGTCGCTATTTCAATTATTTAGATCGAGACTAATTCTGTAAATTTAACCTTATTGGAATTTTTTTATTATTTATTTACTTATTCATCATGCACAAGTATAGTATCTTTTTACATACAACTGCTTGTATACAAAGTATATAAGTACCATTCAGATCTTCAATCATGCATTTAGGATAATGATATCCATCTCATTCAACCACCAATTTTAAGCTAAATACAGAAAGAAAAAATAAGAACCTTTTTCTATAAGTACTTAGTTCCTAGTTAATAAGCTTTAAGAGTCTTTTTGTGATTAAAAGTAGATTTCTCTTACTTTTAGAGTAGATATAAATTCATTAGAGTAAAAAGTCCTTCAGAGTTAACATTCAGCCTTGCCCCCCCCCTTTCCCTGCTTCTAGGTTTTATAAACAACTGCTATAAAAGAAAAATAATAGTGCTTTGGAATCCCAGACAGAGAAAGTTAAATTTTATTAGACGGCCTGAGTGGTGTGCAGAAAAAAACGGCTTCAGGGAATCCATGAGAAATAAATTTTCACCCAAACTAATTAGATAAAAAATAACAAAATTATAATATGCCCAGACAGTCATGTACAGGGCTTTGGAAATGTGTGACCTCAAAACCTTGAAATATATAGGATAAGCAATTTAATGTGTCTAAAATGTAATCTATAAACTAAGTCACTTCTATAATGAAATTACAAAAAAAAAATGTGTAAACAATTTGTACTGCCAAAAATTATGCTTAAATACCTACAACAAAGTGAAAGTAAAGAGAGAAGATTCAGCAACCTAACTTGTTGTCTGTGTGTGCTGATTTCCTCCACCACCAGCTGACTCCTTTACTTTGTGCTACGTTGAGTGCTGGCGTAGTACCCGCCGGCTGACAACCCACTTTGGCAGCCCCCCGATAGATTGTGCTACATTGCACCTCTTGCGGAGTCCACCACGGACCCCCGCATTGAACTTTTATTCTTTGAAGTAATGAATTCCATGCAATGAATTTTCCTCTTAGTACTGCCTTCATAGTTTCCCAGAGATTTCGATATGTTGTATCGGTGTTCTCATTTACCTCTAAGAATTTTTTAATCTTCTTTTTGATGTCTTCTGTTATCCATTGTTCATTCAGTAGCATATTATTTAGTCTCTAGGTGTTGAAGTAGGTTTCGTTTCTTTTTTATCATTGATTTCTAACTTCATTCCATTATGATCTCATAGGATGCAGGGTAGTATCTCTACTTTTTTATATTTGCTTAGAGTTGCTTTATGGCATAAAATATGGTCTATTTTAGAGAAAGATCCATGTGCTTCTGAGAAGAAAGTGTACTGACTTATTGATGGATAATATACTCTCTATATATCAGTCAAATCTAAGCTATTGATTGTATTATTGTGTTCTACAGTTTCTTTGTTTAGCTTTTGTTTGGAAGATCTATCCACTGGTGAAAGTGGTGTGTTAAAGTCACCTAGAATTATTGTGTTGTGATCTATTTGGCTCTTGAACTTGAGAAGGGTTTGTTTGATGAACGTGGATGCTCCGTTTTTTGGGGCATATATATTTATGACAGTTATTTCTTGTTGATGTAATTCCCTTAAGTAGTATCAAATGCCCTTTCGTATCTCTTTTGATTACATTTGGCTTGAAGTCTACTTTGTTTGATATGAGGATGGAAACCCCTGCTTGCTTACGTAGTCCGTGTGAGTGGTATATTTCATCCCATCCTTTCACTCTTAGTCTGTAGGAGCCTTTCCTATGAGATGTATCTCTTGAAGGCAGCATATTGTTGGGTCTTTTTTTGTAATCCTATCTGTCATCCTATGTCTTTTAATTGGTGAGTTTAGGCCATTAACATTCAGAGTTATTATTGAGATATGATTTGTATTACCAGTCATTTTAAATTTTATTTAATTTTATTTTATTTTTGGTATTTAGCTTGATTTGATTTCTCCTATGGTTAGTTTTCCTTTATTGTAGTTCTTCCCTTTGTAGGTTTTCATTGTTGTTTTTCAATTTCCCCTCGTGGAATATTTTGCCAAGGATGTTCTGTAGTGCCAGCTTTCTTGTTGTAAATTCTTTTAGCATTTGTTTATCATGGAAGGTTTTTATTTCATCATCAAATCTAAAGCTTAATTTTGCTGGATATAAGATTCTTGGTTAGCATCCCTTATCTTTTAGAGCCTGGTATATATTGTTCCAGGCTCTCCATGTTTTGAGGGTCTGGGTTGAACAATCTGCTGAGATGTGAATTCGTTTTCCTTTATAGGTTATCTGATTTTTGTCTCTTAAGGCCTTTAAAATTCCATCCTTATTTTGTTTGCTAGGCATTTTCATTATAATGTGCCTTGGTGTAGATAAGTTGTAATTTTGTACTTTTGGCATCCTATATGCTTCTTGTATTTGGTTTTCAAATTCGTTCTTCTTGTTTGGGAAATTTTCTAATATTATTTCATTAATGAAATTTTGCATTCCTTTGGATTGATTCTATGCACCTTCCTCAATTCCAATAAATCTTATATTCGGACTTTTGATGGTATCCCATATTTCTTGGATATTTTGTTCATGGTTTCTTACCATCTTCACTGTGTGTTCAACTTTATTTTCAATATTATGTATTTTGTCCTCATTGTTTGAGGTCCTATCTTCCAAGTGATCCAATCTATTGGTGATACTATCTATTGAGTTTTTTAAATGACCTACTGTTTCTTTCATTTCCAGTATTTCTTTTTGGTTTTTTTCTCAGACTCTCTATCTCTTTTTTGAAGTAATCTTTTGCTATCTGTATTTTTTCTCTCATCTTTTTGTTGGTGTGACTGATGGTTGCCTGTATTTGATCTCTTATCTCTTTGTTGGAGAGATCAAGTTTTTGCCTGTATTGCTCACTTAGGTCATTTTTTAAATCCTGAACCATATTTATTATGTATATTTGGAACTCCTTTTCTAACATTTCACCTACTTTGCTTTCAATGGATTCTATTGCTATAGTATCTTGGTTTGTTTGGGGCATTTTCCTTCCTTGTTTTTTCATGGTATCTATGTGTTTTCCTCTCTTGCAGTGAAAGTCTGAGGCATTACTGTTTCTGTCCTATTGTCTTATATCATCCCTACAGGTTACCCAATGCCTCAATTTTAAGGGAAAGATCAATATTACAGCATTCAAAGTACCCAACTATTGCCATATATCTGTTAGTTTCTTTTTTTGTATTTACAATTTTGACACTTTAACCATAAATGATGAAATCAATTATCTTCTACCATTTATTCAGTATTTTTGTGTGGTGGTTCACAGTATCTAATGGTAGAAGGGGGGACTTATGGGTTGGCTAAAACGTTTGTGAAGTAGGATGTGAGAAAATAGAGGTATTAGATTATTTGACTAACGAGAGGGTAATCATGGGAATTAGGGTGTTAGTAGGAGATGCAAAAGATAGGTATCCCTATGTAATATTCCCTGTTCCTGTGCCCAGGGCCTGTTCCCTGACATTTAGGCAGAGGTGGGGACTACCTGTGGCGCCAGAGTGGGTGGGCAGAGCTGGGAACACACGCAGGCAGGCTGAGCTGGAACACTGGCAGGCTGGGGCTTGTTCCCCCTCCTTCTGGAGTGGGGATGGTATCTCTGAGGTGGGTGGACTGAGCTGGGAAAGCATGCCAGTGGGCCGAGCTGGAGTGCTCGTTGGCGGGCCTAGCTGTAATGCTTGCAGGTTGGGGCTTATTCCTCTGCCTTCCCAAGCGGGGATGTAAGAAGTAATTATAAAGCACAATGATAAACACTTTAATTCTGTTTCAACTTTCATTCACAGTCTCCTTTGCTGACCCATTGGTCTATATGTACTTAGGTCTATGTCTTATGTTTCCCCTACCTCTATCCCCATTGCTGTTGCCATTCCCTTTTTCGTACTCTCTCTTCTAGTAGGGAATTTCTTCTCTAGACTCTGGCCATTGAGATCTTCATTTTTCAGAGCCAAATTGCATATCATAAGTGAAAAAAGCAAAGTACAGTGTATGCATGGAAAAGGGCTTAATGGCCAGGGGTGGTGATACACACCTGTAACCCCAGCATTTTAGGAGACTGAGGCAGGAGGATTGCAAGTTCAAAGCCAGACTCAGCAAATTTAGTGAGGCCCTAAGCAACTCAGTGAAATCCTGTCTCTAAATAATATATAAAAAGAGGACTTGTCATGTGGTTCAGTGGTTAAGTGCCCTAGGTTCAATCCCCAATACCAATAACAACAAAAAAGGCTTAATATTGTATAATTTTCCTTATATGTCTTCTATTTCACTAACTTCTGTATAATACCTGGCAATGCTCCTATCAACTCATGGAACATTTTTTTCATATATGTATAACACTATATGCATTCTGTCTTCTACAACTGCAAACATTTGTATAGTTCTGATTTTTTCCTGTACTTGATGGTGGTATATTTGAGGACCAGATCTGTGACTTGGCATTAATTATTACATTTTTCCTGTACTAAAAAGAGTAGTTTGAAATGCCACCTCATAATGTATTTGTTGAATAACTACATAGCTCAATATTGCTGATTAAAACAGCAAATCATAATTTAGAAAATTATTTTCAGAGTGCTCAATTCTTAGCATAGCTAATCCATTAATCAATTTTAAATTGTGGTTAAAAGCAGTCTTTTATACTGATCCATGCCAGCTAATTCCTTTGGGATTAACTAGAATAAGAACTTGTTATCTGTTCTTGCCTATGCAAATGCTTTGTATTCCCATAAAGGAAAATGTGTGATGAATATAAAGTCTATCATCCATGCTGTTACAGAGATTTTCTGTATATTCATTGCTTACAAAAATGTTTGCAGATAAAGGCATTTAAAAATTTAATAACAGTTTCTATTATATTTTAACAACACCTGATAAATAATTTCTGTACCATAAGGCTCATTTGAGAAGAAAAAATACAATCATTTGGGACACATTAGCTGAAATATTCTGGGGAGGATTAGCAGGTACTACAGACTAGGTCATGCTGCTGTAACAATCTACCTCTAAAGTTAATAATTGAGCATCACAGTTTATTTCTTGATCATATTACATATTACATATCCATCATAGATGGAGAATATTCAGCCAGAGATCCATGTTTAAGGAGGTTTAAGTTCTTCATTTGTTTCTATGCTCATTGTAGCAAGAAAACCAGAAAATATGACTCAGTTGCTCTCAAAATTATAAATAATGTATCACATTTCACTTTCCATATGTATTTTGCTAAATAAATTGTATGTTCACACAAAACTGTGACACTGGTAAGAAAGTATGATATTAACATATGCTTAGAAATAAAACATTAATGTTTGTAAGAAAACAAAAACATTTCAGATACAGAATATTTTTAAAATATTTGGGGTGAATTACTAGGGATTTAACCCAGAGGGTGCTTTACCACTGAACCACACCCCCAGCCTCAGTCCTTTTTAATTTTTATTTTGGGAAAAGATCTCGATAATTTGCTGAGGCTGTTCTCCAATTTGCAATTCTCCTGTCTCAGCCTAGGATTATAATCATGCACCACTGTGCCCTGCAGTAATTTTTTTTTTTTAATTCCCAGGTTATACTGTTGATTAAACCTAAAGACCAAACTGGGTTTTCCGCTGATACAATGTCATGTTATTACACTTTAGATCACCTAAGAAAGTCAACCATAGCAATATTTCCATTCTGGTTATGATTTAAAATGTGAATGCTATTAGGTAAAACTTGACACAGGCAATACCATTTTGAACATATCCTCCACTTAGAATAACAATCATCTCACAGTCACTTTGACTCAGCCTGACCTTAAACCCCAGACAATACTCCAGAATCATGCAAAGAAAAGAAGTTGTTATCTGGGACTAGAATCCTGAAAACACCTAGTTGGACATGGAACAGTGACCACCCCAAAGAATGATGGTAATGACCAAAAGGACCCTTCCCTGACAACCCACTAGCAACAACCTTACTTGCAAAAATTCTCCCACTCACTCATGTCCCTACATCTACCCCAGGATGTAAGCAGAAGATGGGTCTCGGTCTCTACTGGGTTGCCCTTCACAGGTTTGTACCCAATAAACCTGTTACTGCCGAGCTACCTCTCCTCTCTCTTTATTCACTTATTTCCTTAAACATTCCTATATTTTATTTGTGTCTGAAAAATATGTTAAGTAGAACTTAAAATCATAGAAAAAATGTTAATAAATTTATGATAAATGTAATCTTGTAGCATTTCTAAGTGTCACTTTCCTAAGATTTATTTAAGGCTCAAAAGACCTCACTATGCCTATGATGCCACATTGATGAAATTAGATAACTTTGAGTGATTTGAGACAAAAATTATTTTTGTATACTCTCAAGTAGGAGACTCTGGATTTTTATTCCCCAATCATTTACCCTTCCCTACTCACTGATAAAAATTTGATTTTGTTTACTCATATTAGACAGTCTGTTTTTTAACTAGGTCTGGTCATCTGATTAAAATTTGGCCAATGGGTTACAAGCAGAATTGTAGTGTGGTATTTCAGGAAATATTTTCAAAAGGGAGAGGGCACGCTCTTATCCTTGACTTTTTTTTTTTTCTTTTTCTTTTTCTTTCTTTTTGCTGTCTAAAAAGTGGGTATGATAGATAGAGTTCTGGAAATTTCCACTGATACTTGAACAAGTTCAAAGAGATTATTCTACTATGTGCCCCATCCAGGAAGTGTCATACAGCAAGCAGTGAGGACCCCAGAAGAGGAAGGAAATAAATCCAAAGAGCAACCCATTAATTGATCTGGTAACTTTCTTATTTCCATTCACATATGAATTTGAAGCTCAGTCGTCAGGGCTTGACTTATGCCAAAGACTTGTATAAATTGACCAGACATTTTCCATGGGAAACTTTGCCTTTATAAGTAGCACCCTTGCCTTTGATTGAAGAGACTATCTTCACAGAGGTATATAAGAGTAAATCCCATATCCTTTAAATGAATATTTCTGAGTGATTCTTTGACAGTTAATGTACAGGAGTCTTATTGCCCTATATTGGATCATGTACTCCCTAACACTATGCTCAATGTTTCTGCATTTTTATGTTTCTTTTGTCACAGAAAGTCAAGATAAAAGAACTGAGATAGTCTTACATATGCAAATGGAAAAGACTTGTAAAAAGAATAGTCAATTATGTTTAAAAATATACATGGTAGAAACACTTCTTAAGTTGTCCATCATTTGGGGTTGGTAATAATTTTAGATGAGTATTTCCATAGTTTCTTTTCCTACCAAAAATTAAATCACAAATGTTTTTTTACTTCTGTATTTCATTTTGTTTTTCACATGGCAAACTTACCATTAAAAGAAAAATATCTTTACTTATAATTTTAGAGTCTATGGCTTCAATTATTTTGGAACACTGAATATAGTTAAACACTTTCCAGAATATTATATAAAGAAAAAAACATACTAAAATCTGTGAGACTGAATTTTTATGTTGCATTCCAAATCATGAAAGTGGACTCAATTTTGCTGTTCATTAAACTGAGTCATTTTTTTTGTTGTTGTTACAAAGGCTCACAGATACTACAGCATTGCTTTGAAGTTTGACTCTAGTTTAATATGTAGTACTGTAAATTATTCAAAATAAAAAGTAAAGAAAAATCTTTTGAGGCAACTCAGGCAAATCTACATCAGAAGACAACATTTAATACAGAAGATTCAGGGGATATAAGAGATTTCTAAAGCTGTTTAGCAAAAGGTCTGGCAATAATAGCATTTAATATCTTAAAATAAGTTAACATAGGAATCTAGAAACTCCTATTTTTATGGTGTATGTACACTTCCTTAAGCTCACACTGCATTAATTCATATTTTATTGTTCACTAATGCCAAATGAGAAAGTAAGGCTTTGAATGCCTTAGTTATATATAAAATGAGCATTTAGTAAAACAGATATATTGAGAGAAAAATCAGAGGGTTATCTCATTTAATAACTCTTCTCATGAAACAATCAATGGAGAAACCAAACATCTTATATACAATTCATAAGTTGCTAAAAATGTTGATTTGAGTACAGTTCACTTTTGGAAGTTAAAATACATTTAATAAATTATTTTACTTTTGTGGCACTGGGAATTGAATCTAGGATCTTGATTAGATGCTAGGCAATCATTCTACCATTGAACTACATCCACAGCCTCCAAATACATTTACTTTAATCTTAGAAAGATTGGCAGAAGCATTAATTGTAATGGTTGTTGATGCTTTAACATTGAAATATCTCATGTAATCCAAATTGCCCCAATTTTCTACATGCTCAGTCTTTTTCACATCTAAAAGGATTACATAGACAAAGATAAACAAAAAGCCAGGCGTGGTGACGCATGCCTGCAATCCCAGCACTTGGGAGGCTGAGGCAGGAGGATAGCAAGTTCAAAGCCAGCCTTAGCAATGGCGAGGCACTTAGCAACTCAGTGAGACCCTGTCTCTAATAAAATACAAAAAAGGGCTCGGGATGTGGCCCAGTGGTTGAGTGCCTCTGAGTTCAATCCCCGGTACCAAAAAAAAAAAAAAAAAAAAAAAAAAAAAAAAAATATATATATATATATATATATATATATATATATATATATATATATAAACAAAGATGTAAAATAAACTATCAACATAGTGGTAACTGTCAACATATGAACTCATTTCATTAATAGAAATTTGCATAATTTTCTTTTGTCCTGACCTTTTCATATCCCATTTTTTATTCTCTTCCATCTTCAGCAGCTTTTTATACTTTAAAGTATATTAGAATTATAAAACAATCAAAGGTTTCAAATCAGTGCTTCCATATTCAGAATTCAAAGTGTCTTTCTAAACCAAAAACACTACCTTTACAATTTAGAGGGAAGAAGATTAAATATTAATGATATCAGGTGCATATTTATTCAATTTCCCTGCACATGAACTTAGTAACACATAAACAAATATATTTGAATAAAAAAGTATGAATAATATAAATTAATCACTTTGAATAACCTAAAATCAATATGTAAATTAATACTAAACTGATTCAGTATAAATTATACTGAATTCTCTTTTATAATTAAGAGTTTATAAACTACAAATTTACCAGTAGTACATGTAGTTAACTAATTGCCAGGTTCCGTTAATTGTTATGGCAAATATACAAATGTTGAGGATTTTATCAAGTGATACTGAAATAAATAAAAAAAGAACCATTTAGAATTATACCGCACAAAAATGCAGATGATCACAAAATCTTCCTGTTTTCATCATTCATGAAAAATATCTATAATCACAATAAATTGCAGTTTAAAAAGTCTATCTTCTCTTTCTGCAAATCAAGATACATTTTACAAGAAGTGGAAGCATAGAGTCCCAGTCTGCTCCTCTGAAGAGTTTGATTTAACTGGTATTGAATGGGATCCAGAAATTCATCTTTTAAAATGAAACATCCCCAAATATCCACATCAGAGAAATTTAAGGAAAAAAATGAGTAAATTTAAGAAGGAGGTTTTGTGAAGGCCCACAATCTACATGACACACTGTTCTAATAAACAAGTGACATGCCTAGGACTTCAAAGGTCATGTTTATGTTCTGAAAATCACTCCTCACTTTGACTTGACTATTTCTTGCAAAAGAATGATCTTAAAGGTGTGTTGAGAAGGCTGCTTCCTCCACCCAAGTTTTTCATATTCAGTTCAGTATGTTCAAATTACTTTCCAAAGTAAAAGAAAATTCAAAACGACTGAAGAACAATACTATATGTATTGTTTTGTCATTTCAATGTCAATAAATCTAAATATGTTGTTATTCATATCATATGCATTTGTTATTACTCTTATTCTTTTTTTTTTTTTTTTTTTTTTTTTTGGTACTGAAAATTGAACCTAGAGTCACTTTACCACTGAGCCATATGCCCAGCCTTTTTTATTTTTTTTATTTTTTTTAATTTTGCAACAGGGTCTCACTAAGTTGCTTACGGCCTTGATAAGAGGCTGAGGCTAGCCTTGAACTTGAAATCCTCCTGTCTCAGCCTCCTGAGTCACTGGGAAATTAAATTGATTAAAAATAGGCCACGCCTCATGGTCAAGTACTTTAATCTTCCATTTTAAGTTGATTTTTCTGTTTTGTGTAAGGCAGGTGTTTGACTTCTTTCTTCTTGTTTTCAATTAACAATTAGTGCTAAGGATTGAGCCGAGGGCCTCACCATGCTAAGCATGAACTCTATCATTCAGCTACAGCTACAGTCTCAATTTCATTGTTTTGCATGTGGATATCCAATTCTCCAAAAACCATTTGCTGAAGAGAATATCTTTTCCCCATTGTTTATCTTGGCACCCTTGTCAAAACTTGCATGCTTTTAAATACATGGGGTTGTTCTTTATTCTGTTACACTACTATTTTACTGTTTTGATTATAGTTATGTCATATATTTTGAAATCAGCTAGTGTAATACTTCAACCTTTCTTCTTCTTTCTCAAGCTATCTTTGGTCATTCTGGGTCTTTGCTGGTCCCATGAGAATTTTATTATTGTTTTTTCTACTTTTGTAAAAAATGGCATTTGTATTTTGATTGAGATAGCATTGAATCTGTAAAACACTTTGCATAATATGGATTTTGCTTTTAGAGACACAGATTGATTCAGGAAAGCAAACACACATTCAAGGGAAAATGTGGGCTATCTCAGGGAAAAGACAGCTTTTAGGATAAAGTAAGAAGTACACATTCAAGGGAGAATACAGGCCATATCAAGATGGAGAAACAGCTAGTATGGGCATTTTAACAATATTAATTTCTTCAATCCTTAAGCTAGGAAACTCTTAGGGGAAAAAAAAACAGATGACCTTCTTCAGACATTAGTTCTGATTTCTTGCATATGACCTCAAAAGTATAGGCAGCAAAAGCAAAAGCAGACATGTGACACTAAATCAAACAAAAAATCTTGTGCACAGCAAAAGAAATAACAAAGTGAAAAGGCAACCCACCTACAGGATTGGAGGATGGGAGAAAATATTTGCAGATCACATATCTGATAAGGGGTTAATTTCCAAAATATATAAGGAACTCCTACAAGTCAACAGGAAAAAAAAAATCCCAAATAACACAACTGAAAAATGTGCAAAGGATGTGAACATACTTTTCCCCAGAGGATACATGAATCACCAACAAATGTTGAAAATGGTGCTCAACATCACTAATCATCAGGGAAAGACAAATGAAAGCCACAACTATATACACTTCACATCTCTTAGAACGGTTATTATGAAAAGCAAAACAAAACAAATGATAACAAGTTCTGACAAGGATATGGAGAAATCGGAAGCTTTACGCAGTGTTGTCAGAAATGCAAAAAAGTGCAGCCATTTTGGAAAACAGTATGGAACTTCCCAAATAAACAGAAGTAGAATAAAGAAATACCCTTTGATGCAACAATCCTACTTCGGAGCATATATACAAACAAAATTAGACTCTCAAAAATATATCTGTACTCTCATTTTCATTGAATTGCAGTACTATTCACAATAGCCAATAGATGGATATAATCCAAATGTTCCTTGACAGAAGAATGAATAAAGTAAGTGTAGTATAGACATACAATGAAATATTATTCAGCCTTTGAAAAGAAGGAAATCTGCTGTTTGCAAAATCATGGATGAACCTGGAGGACATTATGCTAAGTGAAATCAGCCAGTCACAGGACAGTTAAAACTTATAGAAGCAGAAAATATAATGGAAGTTGCTAGTTGATGGGGGGAGGGAGAAAAGAAGAGTTGTTTAATGTGTATAAAGTTTAAGTTATTCAAATGAATAAGTTAGATATCTGCTGTACAACACTGTGCCTATAATTAAAATATTGTATTATGTGCTGAAAAATACATTAAAAGGGCAGATCTCATGTTGAGTGTTCTTACTACAGAAAAAAGAGACATAAGGGGCTGAGGCTGTGGCTCAGTGGTAGAGTGTTCACCTAGCACATGTGAGGCCCTGGGTTCTATCCTCAGCACCACACAAAAATAAATAAATAAAATAAAGGTGTTGTGTCCAACTACAACTAAAAAATAAATCTTAAAAAAAAAAAAGAGACGTAAGAAAACTTTTGAGGCAATGGATGTTTGTTACCTTGATGGTGGTGATAGTATCAGTTTACGCATATGTACAAACTCATCAAATTTTATATATTAAACATCTGCCATTTTTGTGTATCAATTACACTTTGATTAAGTAGTAAAGGAAAAGACAAGTAAGAAGATGAATCAGATTTTTTTACACTTGTTAGCACACATATGAAAGTGGAGGCACATACAAAACTGCAGTATTTTTCTATAATCAGACACTTGAAAATAAATAGCAGATTTTTTCTTTCATTGTAACTGTATATATCTGCTGCTTTTTTATTTGATTTTTAAGGTATCCCAATATTGTATACTAAAAAACTTTTACCATGTGAAATTAACCATAGTAAAAGACAGTCTGTGAATTATGCATGACATATGACAGACTTCCAGAATGCACCTATATCACTGTAAAGTTACAGTTAGGCCAATACATAAAGAAGTGTCCCTCTCCAGAGAGTAATTTATATTTAAAACCATGCACTGAATTCTCATTTAAATTTCATAAAATTATGAGACAAAAATCTCTAATGCTCCTTTATATTTCTGTAAATCTAAAGGGAATGATTGGGGCAGTTTATTTTGATGATAATCTATTGGGTCTATTAAATAGTCCCAGAGGTAAAACATTTTGACATAAAGATAAAAATATTAAGTCAATGTAATAAATATTTGTTCTCATACTCTGTGCATGTACTGTTTCAAGTTAAGACAGTGTAACTATTGATTCTATTTGAGAAGCCTCTGTTTAATTATTACAAATATGTTTTCCTTAAAAACAGTTGGATGGTTTAGGGGTGTGGGTCAGTGATAGAGCCCAAGACTCTGGGTTTGATCAGCAGCAACAGCACCCCCACCACCAACAACAAAAAGAAACAAAAATGAAAAGCAGAAATGGGCTGGAGTATATCTCAGTGCTAAAGTGCCTGCCTTGCATGCACAAGGCCCTAGTTTGATCCCCAGTCCTGAAAAAAGAAAAAAGATGGAATTATTACTTGTGTTATGGTTTGGATGTGAGGTGTTCTCCAAAAGCTCATGTGCGAGACAATGCATGAAGTTTCAGAAGAGAAATTATTGGGTTGTAAGAGTCTTAATCCATTCAGTGAATTAATCCCAATAGGGATTAACTGAGTGGTAACTAACGTGATAGTGTGTGGCTGGAGGAGGTGGGAATCGGGGGCAAGGCTTTGGGATATATATGTGTATCTGGTGAGTGGAGTCTCTCTCTCTTTTTCTGCTTCCTGATCACCATGTGAGCTGCTTCACTCTGCCATACTCTGCTGCCATGTTGTTCTTGCCTCACCAGGAGCCCTAAAGAATGGACCCAGCTGCCTATGGACTAAGACCTCTGAAACTGGGAGCCCTCAAATAAACTTTTCCTCCCCTAAAGTTGCTCTGCTCAGATCCTTTAGTCACAGCAGTGAAAAAGCTGACTAAAACAACTTGTAAAATTGAAACACCAAATGCCTGATTATAAACAACAACATCAACAAATTGATGACCACAATTTCTAAAGCAGTAGTTCCCACAGTTCAGTGTGCATAATAATTACCTACAGTGCATTGTTTACAATGCAGACTCGCAAGGTTTTACCTACAGGGATTCTGATTAGTTAAGTCTGACAAGGGTCCCAGGATCCTGCATTTAAAACAAGCTCTCCAGATGCTTTTGAGGTTGTGTATGCATTCACTTTGAGAAATCCTAGACTTTCCCTTCTCTAAATTTAATCTGCAGAGGAATCCTCTAAGGAAGTTGCTAAAATGTAGTTCTTGGAGGAAGATTCTAACATGTTCCCAAGTGAGGTAAATGCTTATTGTTCATATACCACCCTTTGCAAAGCAAGGCTATGAAATTTAAACATTTGCCAAATATAAAATAATATCCTCAGAAATACAATAAAATAAATGATGTCAAAGTCATTATAACTTGTAAACACTGTGACAATATATACCAGTAAATAAATTAAGTAAGTAGTCATGAGATGTGTGGGCATGTGGGAGTGAGTTAGGGGACTTTGAGTGCTAGAAAAAGGGATAGGGATTATCCATCAGTCCCAATTTCTTTTCAATTCTATATTTCAATGAATTGATATAGGTGCATTAAAATAAGTTGGAAATTATAATCTAAAGCTTATATATTCTACCATAATAATTAACATTCTTATAATAACCTTATTGTTATAATGATTAGATATGGATGCATAATTATATTTAAGGTTTTGTAGGGGTTACACATCTGGGACAATGGGACAAAATGTGTTAAGGGTTGAAAACTAGTACTTTGGAAAGTATTGGAAGAGACCTGTACATGTTGTATCACAAACAAGTTCCACTGTTCTCTGGACAGAATCTGCAGTTATATCCTATGAGTGTGACACAAAGGTAATGTCACTGTTTAAGCTTCAGCTGGTTAGAATGATTGTAAGGAAATACAACATTCAGTTTAATATAACCTAGACAAACACTGCTGCAGGTGGGAAAATTTCCTTTTAACACTACTAAGTAAGACTCTCTTCAACAAAATAGGAGAGATGATTATGAAGTCATACAAGTTAACTTAGCAGATTTCCAGGTTTTCTCAGGTGCTCTCTTTACAACATTTCTGTTCATCTGTTATAAAATGCATTCAACAATTGATAGAAATGAGTTTTATTTCCAGTGACAACTGTCTTAGGTGAAGAATGAATTCTTAGCTTACTATCTGAGTTGCAGCAATCATTTCTAAGGTTCTCACAGCATGTTTAGTTGGCTGAGCATCTGAAAGCTATGGTTTCTTTAGGAAATCCATTAAATAAGGCCTCTAAGTTAACTGAGTACATAATTTTACACAAAACCAAAGGCTTTGACAAATGTTGGTACATATAAAAATCTGTGAATATTAATAGTATGTAATAAAATACTTCAGCTAACTCTCCCAAGTAATATCAACATTGGAAAAATTAAACATATACTGTGGGAACTCAACAAAGCAGCAGTGAACCTGGAGAGAAGTAAGGCTGATTAGAATTGCTTGAGCCTGGAGAGGCAAGTGAGTGGCTGCAGGTGGTAAAGAGGTGGCCATAAGAAGCTGGAGAATCATGTTAAATTTTGTTCTCTGCCTCACCACTGAATAATCTAGGAACAACCATCACTCGTCCTTCACTATAGGAAAAAGCATCAACAGGTTAGACTTCTGGATACCTGAGTCTGCAAGATAGGATGAGAAAGATGCAAAAGGGGTAGATAACTCCTCAGATAATCATCCCTTACTCACTCCTTCCAGGCCTCCATGGTTGGTAGATTATAATTTTAGGGCCTTTAAGGTTTTGAGGGAAATCTTTAAACAAAGCAGTTGCCTAGTGAGTGGGCAGCAACAGTTCACATGAATGTGATTTGCACACTGGCCCATAAACCTCTTCCTTCTCCTTAAGTTCCCTGGACTGACAGGCACACTGACCCATAAGGACTTCTCCAGTACACATCATGACAAGACAAGGTGCCTAATCTTCCTTCCCCACATGAGTTCATCAGCCAAAATAACCAGGCATCAGAAGACTATTAGTGCATCAGGGAGCTCTCCTAAAAATTACCGGCACAAAGGGAAAGACAGAAAAAGTGAAAGAAAGCTTCTTTATGTGGAGGGCAGGAAAAAAAAAAAGCTAATCTCCTGACCTTAGGTTTACCAGAGCATTTCACAATTTTAGGGGGGAAAATGAGAGAAAAATATAAAATGAGCAAAAAGTCCCAACCTTAAGAATTTATTTACTACACCATGAAAATTTGATTATTGGCCTCCATTAGCAAGTGAGTACCCCAACAACTCGGGAAAGCTGAAATCCTAAAAAAGAAGTATTTAACCACTGATTGGAAAAACGTGGGATAGATGTTTGGGAGTAAACATCCTGGTCAGCTAATTCTGACTCTGCTAATACTGGTTTGATTTGTTTTACTTGTTAAAAGTAATGTTTAAAATTTGAC
The DNA here is from genome assembly GCA_025594165.1 of Tamias sibiricus. Taxonomy (NCBI): domain Eukaryota; kingdom Metazoa; phylum Chordata; class Mammalia; order Rodentia; family Sciuridae; genus Tamias; species Tamias sibiricus. Next base: position 53,406,235 of record CM046667.1, on the reverse strand, counting down.
ACAGTGTCAAAATGTAGTCACTGTGCTGCCTAAAATTATAGGGAATATGTGAGCACATTGAAAAAAGATCATGTACTTTTTTTCTTTTCTTTTTTTTTTTTTTTTTTTTTTTTTTTTTTACCAGGGATTGAACTCAGGGGCACTTGACCACTGAGCCACATCCCCAGACTTATTTTGTATTTTATTTAGAGACAGGGTCTCACTAGTTGCTTAGTGCCTTGCTTTTGCTGAGGCTGGCTTTGAACTCCTGCCTCACCCTCCAAAGCCAATGGGATTAGAGGCATGCAACACAAGATCATGTAGTATTAATATGAGATTATTAACAATAGTCAAACTCCCAACATTTTTTGATTGTAACATTTAAGAACTAGGTCATTTGTTGCACTGTACAGTACAATAGTATATATGTTAACTTATTGACACTAAAATACCTTTCTTATTCAATCCATTTATTATTTTTTAATTCATAAAAGCAACATATTTATATTGATTTTACAAATTTTAATGTCTTTTAATGTTTTCAATTCACTTGCTTATTGCTAAAATATGAATACCGCATCCTACAAGGAAGGACAAAGTAGAAAATCCCCAGTCAATATTGCTCTCTACCAAACTATGCAACTCTCACAAGAAATCATCTTAACTTATGCTGAGCAAAACTGTAAAAATGCAATAAATTACCATTTTTAAGAAATATATAACAAGGAATCTCCATACTGCTTTCCAGATTGGCTGCACCATTTTGCAATCTCACCAGCAATGTATGAGTGTGCCTTTTCCCCCACATCCTCGCCAACATATATTGTCGTTTGTGTCCTTAATAGCTGCCATTCTGAGTGGAGTGAAATGAAATCTTAGAGTAGTTTTGATTTGCATTTCTCTAATTGCCAGAGATGTTGAACATTTTTCATGCATTTGTTGAATGATTGTATATCTTCTTCTGAGAAGTGTCTGTTCAGTTCCTTGGCCCATTTATTGATTGGGTTATTTGGGTTTTTTTGGTGTTAATATTTTTTGAGTTCTTTATATATTCTAGAGATTAGTGCTCTATCTGACATGTGTGTGGTAAAAATTTGTTTCCAGTTATTAGGCTTTCTATTCACCTCACTGATTGTTTCTTTTGATGAAAAGAAGCTTTTTTCTTTTGAATCTATCCCATTTATTGATCCTTGATATTAATTATTGTACTATAGGAGTCTTATTAAGGAAGTTGGGGCCTAATCCTACACGATTGAGATTAGGGCCTACTTTTTCTTCTAATAGGTGCAGTGTCTCTGGTATAATTCCTAGGTCCTTGATCCACTTTTATTTGAGTTTTGTGCATGTTGAGAGATAGAGGTTTAATTTCATTTTGTTGCATATGGAGTTCCAGTTTTCCCAGCACCATTTGTTGAAGAGGATATCTTTTTTTCCAATGTATGTTTTTGGCAACTTTGTCTAATATAAGATAACTGTAATTATGTGGGTTAGTCTCTGTGTCCTCTATTATGTACCATTGGTCTACAAGTTCCTTGGAAAACTGGGAATGGAACCACCTTATGACGTAGCTATCCCATTCCTCCATCTATACCCAAAGGACTTAAAAACAGCACACTACAGGGACACAGCCACATAAATGTTTATAGCAGCACAATTCACAATAGCTAAACTGTGGAACCAACCTAGATGCCCTTCAGTAGATAAATGGATAAAGAAAATGTGGTATATATACACAATGGAATATTACTCAGCAATAAAAAAGAGAATAAAATAATGGCATTCGCAGATAAATGAATGAAGTTGAAGAATATAATGCTAAGTGAATTACAAAAATTTTTGCTTAGCAAATCACAAAAATCCAAATACTGAATGTTTTTTCTGATATAAGGAGGCTGAGTCACAGTGGGGTTGGGATGAGGAACATAGGAGGATTAGAGGAATACTAGAAAGGCCAATAGGGAGGGAGAGGAAGGATGGAGCAAAAGGGTAAAAAAAAAAAAGGTGGTAGAATGAGATGGATATCATTACACTAAATGCATGTATGAAGACATTAATGGTGTGAATATACTTTGCATACGAACAGAGATATGTAAAAATGTGCTCTATATGTGTAATATGAATTGTAATGCATTCTGATGTCATATATAAAAAGTAAGAATCAAAGAAAAAAAAGAAATAAGAAATATAGAACAATAATATTCTCCTTCTGTATGGAATTTTGATATTTAATTTCAGCTTTAACTCTAAAATACAAAACTAAGCATTTTTGGCCTATTTTTCTCTAAAGAATAGCAAACATATTTGGTTCATTTCAGGGCAGATTTTAATGTTGGATTAATGCAACATATTCCAACATTTTCTTGGTCTTGGTCCAATGTAACACTTTAATAAAATTTACAGTTGTCTATCAAGTGGGAAATCATGTTGATTTTATTTTTGTTAATAATAAACTTTCAAAGTTTAAGAACGTAAATGATGAAAAACCGGAAATCATAAATACTAAACATGAAATAAATTTGTAATTTCAAGAATGCAGAACAAATTTGATTCTAGAATAAGATTTCTAAAGTTGGGGGAAATAGTTCAAAACATGAACATTATTTAAAGTATCAACTTTATATTTATATATATATACACACACACACACACACACACACACGCATATATATATAGGTACTGGGGATTGAACTCAGGGGCACTGGACCACTGAGCCACATCCCCAGCCCTTTTTTGTATTTTATTAGAGACAGGGTCTCACTGAGTTGCTAAGTGCCTCGCCATTGCTGAGGCTGGCTTTGAACTCGCAATCCTCCTGCATCAGCCTCCCAAGTGCAGGGATTACAGGCGTGCGCCACCACGCCCAGCTCAACTTTATATTTTTATACATCTTCTTTTCCAATGTGTAAAATTGTAAGAATTTTAACAAATTTATTTAGAACATAGAAACTATTTTTCCATTGTGTTCTTAAATAATATTTAAGCATTTTTGTCTTTTTATCAGACAGACACATGTACATAGAATTTGCAGTGATAATTAATCATGTTTTCCTAAAATAAAAACTCATTTTCTGTCAGATTCATTATTCACATTTTGAAATTTAATAATTGGAATAAAATTAGGAGTAAACTAATTCTATTAATTATAATTTTTATAACAATTGAAAGAAAACTGGATATCAAAAAATAGAGAAGATTTATAAATTTTATTGAAGTAGTCTTAACTTTGTATAGATCAAACAATACTCCAGGGAAAACTGAGTTACCTTCATCTTTTGTTAATTTTTATCTGATGATTATAGATACCCTGAATTCTAGGTATCCTAAAAAGCATTATTAGATACAAAAGTTCAGTCATTTATCTATTCAATCAATATTTAAAGATAACACAATGTTTCTATAATGTTTTGGGTTTGGGGGAATGTAGCAATTAGAAAAAAAAAAAAAAACATAGTATTCCCAGTCTACTGTATTTTATATTCTATGGGACTTGGAAGATATTAATTATATTACCACAGAATAAATGTGAAGATTTAAAATTGTGTCTGTGACAGAAAAATATACAAGAACATAGAATAGAGAGTGTTATATAGTTTGAAGTGTCAGAGGGAGGAAGTAATTGGATAGATGGGATGAGAAGGATAAGAATGAGTTAGATTAAGCAGGAAAGGAAATAAGTCATCCAATGTTTGTTATGAAGAATTATATTTGAAGAACTAATCAAAGGCCAGTAATACTGCATCTTAGACAACAATGGTTAGTGATGCAAGGTATATTCAAAAGCCAACCATGAAATAGCACATGAACCATGTTGATATGTTAAGTCTATATGCTAGTATTCACCAGAAGTCATTAGAAAATTTTAAGCAGAAGAATATCATGATGAAGTATGCATTTAAAAATTGTACAGTTTTATTACTGAGGATATAATGTGGAAAAGCCTTTTAGGAGTCCATTGTGGCAAACCAACTTAAAGATTGGATTAGGGTGAAAGAAATGAAGAAAAGATGGCACATTTAGTATATATTTGGTAAAATTAGTAAGACCTGTAGTAGATTAAAATAAAATGCCTTGCATGTTTGATTTTGTCAAGATGAACCCAATTATTATGTGTAATTATGATGTGCTAATAAAAAATGGATCCTTAAAAAAATACCTGGCAATAGGTTAGATCTCCATGGAAGCTGATTTTTTTTAAAAAAGAGGAAATGTTGAAGAATGATCATAATCTTAAAAATATGCACTTAAATGCTTTCATGTTCTGTAATAGGTCCTATGAAACACATCATAAGATGCCTTATCCTTTTTATAAGGCCAGTGACTAGTTTTAGAACAAAGATGTGGGTTTGTCTTAACTATAACAAGTCCTTTTGGAAAAAAATATGTAGTCACCCTGAATCATGTAGGATACTTACCTGAAGGTATAAGAAAGTTGAGAGTCAAATATGAGGTCCATTTCAGGTAAGTGTCCTAGGTTCTGGACATTTGTATCATAATTTTATACTTCATCACTATTTACTTACCTTTTATTTTCTTTTGACTATAATCGTGTCTCCCTCATTTAAAAAAAAATAAATCTCCGTGGTAGTACATATACGCTTTGTAATCTACTTCAAGATGGCTTTAGAAAAGATTGAGAATAAACGAGTATAACATATCCAGGTCAGAGCCTATATGGCTCAGTGATTATAAGGGAAAACAAAAAACAGAATGATTTACTAAAAGTATATTTTCACTTTTATGACAGTCACTGTATGATTGTGGCTAAATTTAGGCACTAAGTCAGAAGGAGACATAAATTTGTACATATTCTGAGGTAGCTATTTAATCTTTTCTATACAAATGCTATCATTTAGAATGTGAATTCACAACTAGCAGAAACATTTCTACACCCCTAGCCTTTTCTTACTTGTTTATTTTGAGATGGGGTCCAAGCTCTTTTTATAAAAAAGTCAAATGATATGAAATTATTTACTTAACCAAGTAAAGGATGTATTTAAAGAACCAATTAATAATGCTCTTCAAACCTACATAGCAGAATTCAGTTAGAAGATGTGAATCTTTTTTTTTTTTTTACATGTATATCATTATGTAGTGTCTCTTCTGTGAACTTTTCCTTGGTTTCTCCAACAGCAATCAGATGCTTCTTCTTCTTTAACATTTTCCTCTTGTTCTCTAAATCTATTATAAATGTAAACAATTACCTAATTATACCTTCACTGTATATTTGTTTGACATTCTGTTAGATTGCAAACACTTTTGAATAGTATTGGCATATTTTCATCTTCAAATTTTAGAGGAGGGGAACATTTATTGACTGTATCCTATAAGTTCCAGTTACTGGTACTAAATGTTTGCCTCCATAATCATATTTATTATTGACAGCACTATGGGTAAATAATCTGATCCTCATTTTACAAATAAGGAAAATGAGTCAGTGGTATACTGTCTGTACTTATCAAGATGGAAGCCTAAAATTTAAATATTAAATGACACTAGAGAAGGTTTCTAGATCACAGTGATATCCTAAACCTGGATTTATTTCCTCTCTTCCAAGGAGAAACATAATTAAAATTATAATAAAGAGATTTAAAGAAAAATCAGCTATTTAGAAGAAGCCACCAATAAACATCTGCACAAAGGCTGAAAAGACAGACTAAGCTGCATGTAGATCCTAGGGAGACCATTAGTGCCCAAAATACTCACCCACTTAGAGGGCAGGATGGAATTGAGACAACCCCACTCCTGGCAAGTCCAGTATAGAATGCCAGGCACCTGGGCATAAAAACAGAATGATTTTTACCCTAAAATGAAGACTACCAATTGTTGTACCTGTGCAAACATGGAATCATAATTTACTTTTCTATTGCCTCTTTGTTAAATATGAATGAATACCTAAAAATCATAAGCCACTGGACCAAGTCCTCCAAAATGAAACACTGAGAATGAGATAAACAAATAATTGATTTCAGAGAAAATATAGAAAACTCATTATGCAGATAAGAAATTTAAAATTAATTATGATTAATATCAAGAATAATTATGAATGTATTTCAACTGCAAATTAAGAACAGGATACTAAGAAACAGAAACAGAGAATAAAAATTCTTAGATACTTATGTATCCAAGAGCAAAAGTTATTACACTAGCAAAGAACTTTCTAGTAGGTCTGGAAAACAATAGGTACAAATGAGAGAGGGAAAATTGATCTAGAAGGGTGGTGTATGGGAAAAAGAGAGGTTCCAGACACATGTGTAATTTTTTAGAACTACAGTATTCTTATCTTACAATGGTGCATCAAGAGATATTATGTATATTGATGGAATAAGAAATATAGAGAAAGGTACAAATATTTATATTGTAAATTACCATGAAAAATTAAAAGCTGTAATGATTTGGAGGTGGTGGTAACAAAGAAGGGCTATAAACTTGATCCAAATGTATAAGTAGAAGTCAATTTATTATATAAAAATTGATACACCAAATATAGTGGTATATGTATGGATTATTCAAGGTTTTAGAGGTTCTCACAGGAAAATCTAAAATAAAGCCTAAACAAATTAAAGTAGTTGACTCTGGGGAGTAGATTGCTAGCAGCAGTGAGTTTGTGTTTTAAGCATGTGCTTGGTATATACTGAAAAAAAGATGTAAGAGAAAGATCACAAATAGTAAAATATGAGCTCAATGTTAATACATATATATGTACTGTTACATATGTGTATAGGTGAGCATCACTCAGTGCTTTTATACTATTGTATTCAAAGCTTCAAGGAAAAAATATCCTCTCATCAAAAGTGAAATGGTAAATAAATAGAAACAAGGCCTTAATGAAAGATAATCTGTAAGGGCTCAGTCCCTACCAGGAGCTAAGGTAAAGAAACTGAGGGAAGAGACTATCCAACCTACAACTGTGGTAGCTACAAAACATCTGAACCTTCCTACCCAACCTTGAAGTTTGAAATGCTTTTAGCTGAGCTGCCTGGCTAGTTTCCAAGATTTTCTTCTTTTTTACTGGTTCAGATACTTATGGGGCAGTCAGACCAGTAAGATATGAGACCATGAGACTCTAAGGGTTCTAAAGTATAGTGCCGCAGTGGAGGCAGAATCCTTCAAAGATTTGGTTTTCATTTTCCACCTGCATTCTCCCTCTCTCAGGCTATGTGCTTTTTTTTTTTTTTTTTTTTTTTTTTTTTTGCATACCGTCCTGCTGACACTCTTGTGTGTTGCCACCCACATAACTTATCATGCCTTACAATAAAGAATCCTTGTTTCCCACATGAACAGTGTCCTCAGGTCCACAGAGAGACCCAGGATCTGTAGTGGACACAGGTTCTAGAGGCTGCAGATGAGGCTTCCTCTTTTTCTTCCTTTTCTCTGATACCCTACACCATGGAAGAGGATTCAACTCCTGGGTCTACATAGCATCTTCCCCTCTTCCATGACCATCACAACCACCCCACTGAGAAAATCTTACGAGGTCTTCAGCAGCCAAGAAGGGCTGGGAAAATCTAAGCACTTTGAAATTTCTACTGGACACTGAAACTTTGCCCATGGATCCTCTAGATGAAAAGGTGGAATGGCTAGTCAATTTCTTGTTGCTCAAGTATGAAATTAATGAGCCCATCCAAATAGGAGACAAGTTGGTGAATGTCATCAAAGTACAAACACCACTTCTCTGGGCTCATCTGGGGAGCCTCTGAGCACATGGAACTGACCTTTGGCTTTGATGTGAAAGAAGCAGACTTCACCAATCACTTCTATGCTCCTGTCAACAAACTAAACTTCACCTGTGATGATGAGTGAGAAGGGAATGCCCAAGACCAGCTTCCTGGTTCTTATCTTGTGTGTAATCTTTATGAAGGGTGACTGTGACACTGAGTAGGAAGTCTGCAAAATACTGAATATGTAGACACATGTTCTGAGAGAAAGCAATTCATTTTCAGGAAACCCAAGAAGTTCACTAAACCTTTGGCAATGGAAAAGTACCTGGAGTACCAGCAGGTCTCTCTCAATGATCCTGCACAATTTAGATTCCTGTGGGGACCAAACACCCAGGCTGAATCTAAAAAGATGAAACTAGAATTTCCATGCTAGTTTTTGGCTCAGATTAGTGAGTCTGATCCTTGTTACTTCCCATCCTAGTATAAGGAGGCTTTGAAAGATGAAGAAGAAATAGCATTAGACAATATTGCTGACTGGGCTAGCTCCACTCCCGTGGCCAATGCTAGTTTTAATCATTTCCAATTGCTTCTCCCATCTTTAGAGAATATTGAAGCAGATCCTTCACTTTGTTTTTGAAAGAGGCAGAGTTCTAAGTAGGGCTGTGGTGGGGCTGGAGGAAAGACAACAATGTATTACATCTTTGTTTTTCCTATTCTGTATGACTGACTTGAACATTTATCATTTGGAGGATTATTCAAATGCTATTTCTTTTAATGTGACATTTAATTAGTCTCAGTAGCTAAGCTCATGAATAGTATTGGTCACACATTTATTGTATTTGTCAAAATTAATTTAACCATTCTCCTACTAATTGGCACTTAAATTGTTGTTTGTTAATATAATTTGTAGAACTGAAGTCAATATTTTGGAAATGAATTACAGGGTAGATGAACATGATTTCTGAAAGGAAAGATATAACAAAATGGAAATTGAGTTAAAGTGTATAAGAAATTTGTATATTTTTATAAATATTGTCAAAATTTATTTCCAGATTTTTTCTTCAAGTTCATACTCTTACAAAGTAATGTACATTAATACCCTACACATTTAAAGACATTTTGTGTTATCAATCTTTTAAATTGTAGTCCAACTTAAGGGTGAGAAAAATTTTCATCACTGTGAATTAGTTTTTGTTTCCCTGTTGTATAATTAGGTTGAATTGTATTAAGTTGCAACCTCACTAATATAAAGCTAAATTTATACAGTGATGTCCTGAGTAACAGAATATTTCTGGGCATGGTTTAAAATTCTATGTCAACACAATATTTCTTCATCTGAAAAATAAGAATTTAGTTAGAATAATCAGGTGTCAAGGAATAAAGCCAGATAGGAACTCAGCTAGTGAGGACTTAGGGAGAGAGCTTTGTACAGAGTCCATGATAAAAACCACGTGCAAAATCAATCTAGAGACCTCATTGAAGATTGGCTATCAGAATTCTCTTTTTCCCCCCAGAATTGGGGATTTAACCCAGGGGCAATTTACCAGTGAGCTACATACCCAGCCCTTTTTATTATTATTTTTATTTTGAGACATTATCTCATTAAATTACTGGGGCTGACCTTGAACTTGCCATCCTCCTGCCTCATCCTCCCAAGTCACTGGGATTGCAAGCATGCACCACCATGCCTAGCTTGGCAATAAGGATTCTGAATCTAGAGCAGCTCATATGGAGAATGCCTCAAGGAGAGAGAAGATAGGGAGTTTGGTGTAAGGTTTAGGAAAAATTACAAGAATAGATTTGGGGTGTCTCTGGATCATCATTGCCAACTGAATAGAAGAGCCATCTCAATAGGCAGATCTATTGGATGAAAGAACAGAGACATGCAAGACACTCACACTACATTAGAATACTACTACCTAGGGGCTGGGGCTATGGCTCAGCAGTAGAGTGCTTGCCTAGCACATATGTGGCCTGGGTTCGATCCTCAGCACCACGTAAAAATAAATGCATTGTGTACAACTAAAGCAAATAAATAAATATTAAAAATAAAAAGAATACTACTACCTACTGTGAAGTACAGTATAGATAACTCTTCTATGTCACCCAGCAATGTTAAAGGTGGATTATGGGAAAGCTACAAGTCTTGATGACTTAGGGAACCAATATAGCATTGCCAATGTTCTATGGATGAGAGTTGCCTTGGTGTCTGCTGGAGATGAGTATTTCATTCCTGTGGAAGGTGCCCCTTCCCAACTGTGGTTGGGACCACGTGAACAGTTCATATTGGTGAGTTATGATAAATAGTTAAGATAGGCTAAGAGTCCCACGGGTGTTGGAACTGGATTTAAGTATGTATTGCTTTTCCACTTAGGAGTTAGAAGGGAAATATCCTATACTAATTATCTCAGTAACAGTACAGATAAAAGGATGGGTATAGGTAGGTCTTCTAAATCAATCCACATGGTGTCTTCTGCTCAGACTTCCTCTCCCGATTTCTGAGTCCTTGGCACACACACACACAAAAAAAAAAACAAAAACAAAAAAAAAAACAAGTTTCTGTGGCTTTGATTGTTCACTTACATTGCCACTAGTTACTGCTTCAAGCAGACAGTTGGCCTATGGTACAGCTATTTGTAGGTTGGATGGAAGACCTATGGAAATGGTACATAGTTTAAATTTTTCTTAAACTGATTGTGGTCGCAGGGATGTATAAAGTCTAATTCAGGAAGCACCCTATATCATCTTGTATGTACAATTATACCTTCAAGATGAAGATTTTAGGGCCTGGGGATCAGATGTCCATTTTGATGCTCACCATTAGTTTGACATGGGAATTACCAAGTTAGGTGGGCAGCCATAGCAGTTTGAATTTCTTCAATGGAGGTAAGGTTCTACATATTGAATCAGGGAATGTGAACTGCTAGTACTCATTTATCCATATATCTGGTACATACTTACTGGATATATGCTGAAGTGCTTAATGACCAAAATATCCATGTCTGTCAGCAGTGTCACATAAGAGAACAACAACAACAACAACAACAAAAAAAAAACAAACAAACAAACAAAAAAAAACACCATCTTACTATGGAGGTACATTAGAAACAATTCATATATATGTATATATATAGACAAGAAGCATCAGCACTGGGATTAGATTTGGGTCACCAATGTCAGTGGTCCACTTTCAAATTAAATTTATTAAAATTTTGAATAATGAGTTTATGAACAAATTCAGAGGTCACACATGTTAATTAAATTCTGCAAAAATGTAATTCATTACAACAATTATTGTGCTATTTTTTAAATGCTGCTTTAAAAGTATTTGCTATATTTTTAAATTTTAACTTGTTATATATGACAGCAGAAAGCATTACAATTCATATTACACATATAGAGCACAATTTTTCATATCTCTGGTTGTACACAAAGTACAGTAACACCATTCATATCTTCATACATGTACTTACAGTAATACTTGCTACTTATAAAAACAGCAAAATATTGTGAATGATTGTGATTGTGAATTGGATGTGAAAGCCCATGTAAAATTAAAACTTGGGAAGCCCAAATAAAATAAAATATGCTATTACTATAGAGATCTCCACACATTTAACTCATTTTAAAATATAATTAAGATAACTGATGATTTGTTTTGCTATAGATTATAAATAGTAATATATATATATATGCACACACATATATATACATATGTATATGTATATATATATATATATATATATATATATGAATGGAACTCTGTTACCTAAGTTCATTCACAGAGTTCTGTTATTGTTAATAGAGTAGTAAATCTTCATTAATATGTTTTATGACATCTGGGCCTCTCAACAAAATGACTTTATTATTTACAGTTGGGTTATGTAATTCTATATGTTTCTAAAAATGCAAACTTCTATGGAGTCATACATCAATGTTTACACTTTAGTTATATCCTAAAAAATATTTTTCCATTCAGACTTTTAGAACTTATGAGTAAAGTATTATTTTAAAGGAATACAGTAACTGAAGATACTCATAAAATGGTTATCAACTACATGATATGAAAATATCTACATGCATATCTATGTCAGAGTAAATTTTACAGAGAACATTCATGATGATCGGGCAATTGTTCAGATACTATTTAAGCTGATTTGAGCTTGTATACATATCTACAAAGTGAAAGTCATTCTAGGAAACACAATGTTCAGTTCTTTTAGTCAGAAAAGGAAATTGCTGCTTCATTAGCATTTTTTGTAGTTCAACAAAAAATGATTTAAAGGTTAAAAATTGGGCCACATTACAAAATACAAGACTAAATAAAAAGTATTCATAGCAACTCAAAATCAGGTATTTTGACTTAATAAATTGTAAACAACAAATTTTAATAATCAAAGTGATTTCCAATAAAAACTCCATATAAAAATCACTCTTAACAAAAATGTGAACTATGCTGTAAAAGCCAGACAACTGAAAAAGTCTTTTTCTAAATTTACTATCCATGTATTATAGGGAATAATAAGTGTTGCAAAAAAGAAAGAGGGGAGATAAAAACAAGGATTAGTTTTCCTCATAAATAGCTATATTTCAGATGTTCAAAGAATAAGCACAGAGAAATTTTGAATTGTATTGGGAATTCATATACATTGATATATGTGTTGGTATATTTGTACATATGTTTACATATGAAAACAAAAACTGTTAATAGAATCATATTGTGATTTTTTCAAGTAAAACTGGGAATTCATATACATTGATATATGTGTTGGTATATTTGTACATATGTTTACATATGAAAACAAAAACTGTTAATAGAATCATATTGTGATTTTTTCAAGTAAAACTGTAGAAGCATAATATTTGGAATAATTTACAACTCTGAACAATTTGCTTTATTTTTATTTGAACCACTTTGCACAGTACACTATCATGTGACAATAAAAAGGAAATCCAGTTGAGTACTATGGAGTACAAATGTGTCATCAATGCATATCAAAATGATTAAGGAGCCTTGCAAAGCACAATCACTTGTAACTCTAAAATTCCAATGTTTGTTTCCATTTTTGTTAAACAAATATAACTCATGTAGAGCAAATTTTATGGAAAAGGTTGGCTTGGAATCAATAAGAGAAATTGTACAGCTTAAGAAAGACAAAATTGTTTAACTTATAAAAACAAGGTAAGAAGAAGGAGTAATAAAAAAATTCTCAATTATATAAATGCTTATATTTAGAGATAATAACAGTGAAATCTTCTTGGTATTAAATACACAAAAGACTGTCTTATTTTGGTGTGCTTGGGAGTAATTTAAATATTGGAAACTATCACCAAATTGAATGGGGACATTCCAGTTAAAGAGTTTCCAAACAGGCCTAGATTTTCAAAGTGAGGAAATGATTTCTTGTCTGAAAGTGAAGGAGATAAAGGCACCCAAATCCCATTAATCCTATTTGTTGTGGGGAAAACTATTGACAGAATATACTATTATATGTATGTTAACTTTATGAACCAAGATTACTTTACACCTGGAATTAGAAGACTTGTTTTTCTCTGGCACCATTCATGTCCCAGATACTTCACAAAAAACAGTACCTAGTATTTTTCATCTTAAGTGTCAGACCCTTGGACAATTTTTCAGTATATTATTGCAAAATTGGACTACTCAGAAATATCATTAGGAGTCTTCAATTAATATGTCAAATAATGCCACAATTTCAATATTTTCAAGTATTTTTTTCTGTTGGAAATTTATCATATCTTTATGCCTAAAATGCAATTCAGTAAAAGATATGACTTTAAACATCTTTATTTTCACTTATCCTAAGATTTATTATATAAATTTATCTTATCTTAATAAATTTATAAATTATATAAATTTATTATATAAATTATATAAAAGTATCTCACTGTGTAGCCAACATTCATTTTCTATGTACAGGAAAAAAAAAAAGATGCCCTTTGGTCTTATAAAAGGCAATTTACTAGCCTTTTAAGGCCATTACACAAGACATGTTTTCTCTTTCAGAACCATAATAGTGAATCAGTCAGCAGTATATAGAAACTGTATCCTCAAAAATATGCCAACATTATTATGTGAAACTAAATGATATTGGGGCCAATTATGTTAATGTGAGAGATGTAGGTCTATAGGTATTAAGCAATTCTCTCTCTCTCTCTCTCTCTCTCTTACACACACACACACACACACATACCTCTCTATCTCAAAAATTATTCTGTAGTCTCACACAGTTATACTTGCTTCACAGTTTATCATGCAAATATCTATATTTATTTACTTCCACTCTTCTCATCTCTGAATAATACTGGAAATTTAACTATAAATCAATAAAACTAATTTTCAATTGTGATTATATGATAATTATAACTATTTTGGAAGCACAGCTAACATATTAATGTTTTCTTTTTCACCATGGAAAGCCTGAAATTCAAAGGTAGAGAATTTTGACTTACCCATTATTTCAGAACAAAATCTTGCTCTCTGTAAACAGTTCTTCCTAGAACCTTTCTATCTCTTCACTGTCATAATATTAAGATTCTTAATTTATCCCATGCTAGAAGTTAATATTAACAACAAGCATTTTTTGAGTGCTGACTAGAATTATAGACAACAGTCTAAGTCTTAAGTTACATATGGACTAGTGAGAAAGGCAGATAAGCAAAAAGTTAAAGTAGTTGTAAGCAATTTCTAAATAACTTCACAGAAAGTCCCATGAGAGAATGGAGGCATGCCTGATCCTGATTTAGTTTTATCTATGTTAGTTATCTATATCTCTATAAAAACTTGACATAAGCTGAGTAGCTTAAAAAATTCACATTTGTCATCTCACAGTTTGCATGAGTCAGGAGTCCATGGAAGACCTGAAATTATCATCTGCTTAATATTTCACACATTTTCAATTCAAGGCACTGTCAAGACTTACTAAGTATATGCAATTGTTTACACATGAAAAATAACATAAACTATTAAATATGTAGTTCAATTTTACACAAAACTACATATTAAATGATGTTATATAAAAATGTTAAATATTTTGTTCTCTTTTCCTCCAAAGAAAGATTTGTTTTAAGTGCATTCTCCTATGTAAAATTTTGCAAGAAATAGAAACCACAATGTGATCAGTAGTTTATTCAAATGCTTTGATCGCCGCGTTTTATTAGTTCATAACATAGCCTTAGAAAATGTTTATGCTGATTTATATATCATAGTAATAGAGTCCATTTTATTCTTTGAATTGGAACATTAGAATATAGATATTCTACTCTATAATGCTCATATTGATTCAGATACAACTGCACTTAATTTGGCATTTACACTTGTTAAAACATGACCTTCTATTGCATGTATTTTGTAAAATATTAGGAAAAAAGAGCAATCACGAAATTATATTTCTGTCAAATAAGATACATTCTTCTAAATATAATGGATTACGTGAATTATAAATACTTGTGTAGGAAATTGGTCTATTAACATAAGCATTCAATTATATTGATAAGTATTCTGAAAAACACAATTATGCACTTAAATATACAATCCAACTGACTTCCAGGCCTACCCAGTTGGCTCTTGTTCTAATTAAAAATGCAATAACAACTTTGCCATTAAGAACCACATGTTTAAATCTGTACAGTATTTGACTTCTGTTTGATATCCTTACATATGTATAACAGAAACAGTTCTACCAGTGCTATCAAGAAAAGGCCATTATTTCATTTCAGCTGTTTTATTTGAACTTTCAAATGAAAATGAAATAATTCATGTAAAATCTCTTTGCAAGTAGAAAAAGTTCAAAAACCTCCCAGCAAGAATCATAGAAATTCAAAAGTTAGGGGGGAAATGTCTACAAAATTCCTGAATGTACATATTGTCAAGTGCCACAAAGAAAGTCCTGCTATTCTGTGGATGGGGCCAGATTGAATGTCCAAACTTCAAACTAAATTCAGTTCCTGATGAAATGCACCTTCTCAGAGGAGAGATTGATAGATGCTATGTTAGTCACCTTTTTGTCACTGTGATCAAGATACCTCTAAGTTGCAAGAACAACTTAAAGGAGAAAACATTTATTTGGGATCCCAGTTTCAGACGTTCAGTCTACAGTTGGCTGACTCCATTGCTCTAGGCCACAGATGAGGGAGAACATCATGGTCAAAGGGTGTGAATGAGAAAAACTTCTCAGCTCATGGTAGCTAGGAAGCAGAGAGAGAGAAGGAGGAGACAAGGAACAAGATATGATCCCTTATATCTTGTATTATAAGGGCACACTCCCAGTGACGCAGCTTCTCCAGCCATGCCCACACCTGCTTATAGTTACCACCCAGCACAGGAGTTCTTTCAAATTATTAATCCATTAAGTGAATAAGTACCAGCTCCCATAATCTAACATTTCACCTCTGAACACTTCTGCATTAACACAAGAGGTTTGGGGAAGCACCTCATATCTAAACCACATCAGACTCCCACACAAACACATAAACATTGCAGAGCAATTAGCAATGTACTGACAGAAATTGTGCTCTATCTTCACTGTGGTATAGTATGTGAACATTTCCTTTGTCTTGTCTTGGTTTCTCAACTGCCATATCAAAGAGAAAACCTTCTGCTAGTGCTGAATCTGTATGGAGAGGAAAAAGAGCATCAGGTACGGGCATCAAATATTTGTATGAGAAAAACAGGGAACCTTTGTTACAGCATAGCCAACCCTCTTCCACCAAAACTGGTGTATTTTTTTTAATATTTATTTATTTACTTTAGTTGTACACAATGCAATGCATTTATGTTTACGTGGTGCTGAGGATCAAACCTGGGCACGTGCGAAGCGAGCACTCTGCCTCTGAGCCACAACCCCAGCCCCAAACCTGGTGTATTTTTTGAGGCAACCTTCACTTCTACCCCTTCCTAGATTTCTCATGCAGTCATTTGTTGTCCTTTATTCTCTACAAATTATTCAGTCAGAGATAATTGAGAAGATAGTTCAGCCATTGCTTAAAGAAGACCAGATGTGGGTCAGCATTCATGAACAAATTATGCAAAATAGTTTAATTCTACCTCAGGGCCCCAAAGTTCAAAGTAGATTTCAGCCTTGCCAGTCAAACAACAGGTCAACCAGACAAGGATGTCTAATTCTGGATAGAAAGCCTTGTAAAGCATTCTTGGTGATTTATGTCATGAAATAATTTGGTCTAAGGGTATGCCATGCCAGTTGTTAATATACTGAATTTCCCTCTCTTATTCTCCTGTACATTAATCCATGTGATGGCAGGTATCAATATTTCATTCCTTTATGTGGCTGCATAATATTTAATTTTATGGATATACCACAATGTGTTATCCATTCATCAGCTGATAGACATGGATTATTTCTACCTTTTAGCTATGGTAAATAATGCTACAAAAACATTTGTAGCAGGTTTTTTTTTTTAAGTATTTATTTATTTATTTACTTCAGTTGTACACAATGCAATGCATTTATGCTTACGTGGTGCTGAGGATCAAACCCGGGCCGCGCACATGGGATGCGAGCACTCTGCCACTGAGCCACAACCCCAGCCCTTGTAGCAGGTTTTATTTGAACATCCGTTTGCTATTATTTTGAGAACACATCAAAGAGAGGAACTACTAGGCCACATCGTGATTCTTTATTGAACTTTTTGAGTAATTGCCAAGTTACTTTCCACAGAAGCTGTATTATTTTATATTCCAATGTATGAGGGATGCATTCTTTTATGTCCTTTCTAATGTGTCTTATTTTCTGATATTGATTATAACTGTCCCATCGTATACGAAGTAGTATCTCATTATGTTTTCGATTTGCATTTCACTAATGATGAATTATGCTGAACATCATTTCACGTGTTGGTTGGCCTTTTATATATTTTATTTGGAGAAATGTTCATTAAAGTTTTATGCTCATTTTAAAACAGTTTTTGTCTTGATGTTATTATCATTTTACCTTGCATATTCTGAATATTAATTTCAGAATATTAATCACCTTGAATGGTTAATAGCATTTTTCTAGAGAATACAATTTAATATTTTATAATTACAGTTTGTCACTCATTTACCTATCTAGTTATCAGACTTATATAATATACCTATATAATTTCAACAAATAAACTGTGAAACCTGGTAAGATATGGGCTCAAGACAAGAGAATAAGTAGAATTTAAGATCAAAAATATAATATAAAAGTTGTCTAAGTCAATGTGTTTGTTATGGTTTAGATCACAAATGTTCCCCCAAAAGTTTATGTGTTGAAGGCTTGGTCCCCTGTACAGCAATGTTCAGAGGTAGGTCCTTTAGGAGGTGATTGGATCATGAGGGTGCTAACCTCATGAATAGATTAATAATCCACTGATAGATTTCATAGCCGAGTGGGCTATTGAAAGGTGGTAGAAACCTTTGGAGGTAGGGCCTGGCTGGAGGAAGTAGGTCACTGGGGTTGTGCTTTTGAAGGATATATTCTGTCTCCAGTCACTCACTTTCTCCCTGGCTTTCTTTTTTTTCCTGGCCAGCATGAGGTACGTAAGCATGAGGTATGTAGCTTCCTTCCACATGCCCTTCCGTGATGATGTTCTGTCTTACCACAGACCCAAAGCAATGGGCCCAAGTGATCATGGACTGAAACCTCTGAAACCATGAGCCAAAATAAATCTTTTCTTTCCTGTAAGTTGACTTTCTTGGATATTTTTGCACAAGGATGGAAAGATGACTAACACAGACTTTTTGTTTTTTTAATAATTAATGTTACTAGTATGTAGAAGACATCCAAAACATACAATGTTATCTAGTTAATTAGTTACAGAGATGGGATTAGAACTTTCTCACCAGTTCAATGTTTGTTTTTGTTTTTTCCAGTACTGGGGATGGAACTCAGAGGGGCTTGTAATGGATAATTTGAATTGTCAACTTGATTGTATTAAGAGCTGACAATGATTAAGAGGCTTCTGGGTGTGTCAATGAGGGTGTGTCTAGGAATGATTGGCACGTGGAATAGCCAACTGAAATGGAGACCCTCCCTAAGTGTGGACAGCACAGTCCCAATATCTTGAAAGGGTTCTTGATTGCTGCTGGGATCATTTGAACACTTCTTCACTCTTCCAAAGCTGACTCTGCCAGTTATTCTCCAGGGAGTTTCCAGAAGTCTTTGGTCTTGGACTAGGGTAGAACCATTGAACCCTCTTGTTCTGGGGTTTCAGCCTCTTGGACTGCACAGCTACTCATTCCTCCATCTCTCCAGCCTGCAGATGGCCATTGTGATCTATCGAGCTTCTGGTCACATAAGCGAGCCTAATAAATCCCCTTTTTATAATCATACTTCCTGTTGATTATGTTCCTCTAGTAAACCCTGACTAATACAAGGTTTAACCACTGAGCCATATCCATAGCCCTTTTTCTTTTTTATTTTGAGACCAGGTCTTGCTAAGTTGCTTAGGGCCTTACTAAATTGCTGAGGCTGGCTTTTTTTTTTTTTTTTAAGTTGTAGATAGACATAGTAGATTTATTTCATTTATTTATTTTTATGTGATACTGAGGATCCAACACAGTGCTTCACCCATGCAAGGCAAGCGCTCTACCAATGAGCTACAACCCCAGTCCCCTGAGGATGGCTTTGAACTCACAATCTTCCTGTCTCAGCCACCATGACGGGCATGTATCCCTGCTTTCTAAGTGATTAATAGTTGGTATTCTGGAAAAGTTACATGCATCTCTGCTGTTTCAGAATTGGAATTAACTAGATATACAAAATGAACAAAATATCTTCCATGTTTCTTAAGACTTTTCTATAAAACATAGTTACCATTAAGCATGTGCACTTGGAAATATGGCACTAAAAGCATAAATAAACTTGTGCAGGGAACTTTAAGGACTGAACACAATGACAAATACATGATGTATGTCAGAGAATTTAATTTCCTTTGTCATAACTGCAAGATTTGGTGTCTAAAGTACCTCTCTCCTTTTCCAGAAGTCCTTTATTGTATTTGCATTCTTTTCCTAGTTTGATTTTATTTTGAGAAAATAATTATATTACATTACATATTATGATATCCTAAATAATTTCTCTAACATAAGCAGAACAAAATATATTTTCACTTGTGTTGTTACTAAAAGTTAGTAGTAGAAGGTGATCTTTCTGCCCATAATAAAGAATTATGGCCTACAAAGCTATAACAAAAGACAGGTTACAAGATAAAACATAAAAATTTTATTTGGTAATAGTTTTACATGACACAGAAGACTTCAGATTAAAGACCCAAAAACCCAGGATGAATTGTCCATTTTATTCTTAGGTTTCACGAGGCCTTGACAGCCATGTACAAATATGATTGGACAAAAAGGGTATTATCTAACAGTAGCATATTGAGGGGTGGGAGCCCAAGCAAAGTCTATCTTTTCAGATTCTTCTTGGCCTCTCTGTGCAGCATTCTAATCTCCCAGTATAGGGCTGTACTCTTTCTGGAACAGTGGTCTTATAATCTACAATCAAGTGCTGTAGGCCAGAGAGTTTCTTTATGGCCAACTCTTAGAAAGGTAGAAGAAAGAAAGTTAGAATAATATTGTTAGGTCTTGTAAAAGCTGGCTTTGGGGAAAAGGGGTACTGGTTCCTATCACCCTCCTTAAGGAAGAGATATTCTAGTGTGTATGGTTTATCTCAGGGGAGAATGAATGATTACAGAGAGGAGGGTAGGAGAAGGTCAGAGAGAAATTATTTTTGAGACTGTATCTGAGGCCTTCATTTTGGGGTATTGTTTTCTGAGGCCTGGTATTATGTAATAAACACAGAACATCCTCAAAATGAACTAGTTAGATAAAATAATTTTTAGGTAAATGGTAATAACACAGTCTGCATTTAGATATGGAATTAAATTGGACTGAAGACTAATTTACGGATGATTTAATAAAATTGGCTAATTGATGGTTGTGATTCTGTTTAAAATTTACACTAGATAAAATATCCTAACAAATACCTGTTTGCACCTTTAAAATATGCTATCATGGCTTGATGTGAATTTGAAGGATTTTTTGTTTTATTTTGGTAGTACTAGAGATCTGACCCAGGGCCAAGTGCTCTACCACTGAGCTACATACATCCCCAGCCCTCAGTATGCAGTGAATTGTGTAGAAAAACTTCAGTTCAGTTTTCATTTGGTCCCAGTTAGGAAGCCTGGAAATTATAATCATATAATCACTGAGCCTAATAGCTTACAAATACTATATACTTAGGGGATAGTAACTGAATATTAAATTAGTATAATGATGCCAAGAATATTTTAAAAACAAAGAATATTTTCTTGTTTTCTGTTGGGGACTTTAGAACACATCGGGCCGAAAGAACTCTCTGGTTGCTTCCCACTTCCTGTTACAGACCTGGCCTAACCCCAGAGGCGTTCCCCTGACATGCCATGGGAACCGAAACTACCCTAAAGATAGGGTAGTTACTCCGCCAATAGGACTTGCCCATGTTCTTTACGTGTCTCTATAATCTCTTTGCTGATTGGCTCATGTCCCATATAAACGTTGTCCACCTTCCTCAATAAACTTGAGTTCAGTGCTGATGTTTTACCTGACTGGGCTCCCTGGTATTTTTCCTGGGTTTTCTGAAGGCGGAGGAGGGAATACCAGCGAACTCTTACCTTCCCATTCTCTCCTTATCACAGAGGTATGCTTTCCCAGCCTTCTTTGCTGGACAGATAAGGTCCATTCTGGGTCTAGGGATAGCTAAAGACCTCATCCCCTTTATTTTCCCTACAGTTTTCTCAAGCCTTTGTTGAATTGATGCATTTGTCCTCTTCCATAAGTACTACTGAAATTTTTCCTTCATGAGCATTGATCACTCAGCTATATTCATAGTAAAATATACTTTCTATTCCTTAGAAAAATGCATGGATGCTTAGGAAATGTAGTATATGCAAATTTTATAAAATATTATTTATTTCCTAGAGTCACTAAACTGAATATAATTGTGGATCTTAATTAGTGAAATTCTAGGCAACTTCATCCTATAAAAGCAGACTGTCTATGAATCATACTATAAATGAATATCAATTTTGGAAGAAGATAAAGAAACTAGAAATAACTTGACCTTGCAAATGTAAATTATTTATTCCTACAGTGCTTTCCTATTTAATATTCAATTTCCATAATTTTACTTGTTGTCTGAAGGAGCCTATAATCAAGGAGATAGCTAAAGATTGCGGTTAGCTGAGAGCCATAAAAGATGTTCTAGTTTCCACCTGATAGTAATACATTATCCAAAGAATCTTTGTATGCCCGTGAACACTGCGTGATGCACCTCTAAGCTCGAGCTGTAAGCACGTGTCCTTGTTAAAGCGATATGTATATAACTGGGTGAGTTTAGTTAGTGTGTGTGGGAAGAAGAAGAAGGTGGTGGTTGGAGTTAGAGCGTTTGGAGTGATTGCTGGAGCCGGAGAGAGAAGAAGAATAAAAGACCTTTTTTCATTTTCATCCTGCCTCCGAATTTTCCTGCGGCGTTCGTTGCTCCAAGGCGGTTTCCGCTTCAGGCAGCAACAGTTGTCTATGATATGTACACTATTTTTCATGTTTCATTTAAAAATAGATTGCTTGATTAATTGGGGCCTGTCTCTGTGCAATAATCTCTAGGACATGGAGTTTATATTTTTTTTAAAATTGTGGGGCATTTAAAACAAATTATAATTTCTCTTTAAAGCTGGATTTGATAACCTTTAGTTTTCTAGTAGTTATTTGCATGCTTGTTACAAGCTTATTCAGTTGAAAGATTCTCTTTTGTGGGAACAATCTGAATTTTCCAGCCTCTGTTTTCACTGGTCCTTTCAAGTTTTGGCCTTGTCCTAGGCCTTCTATGTTATAAGATCCCTAGGTAATTTGTATGCACATGAAACTTTGGGAAAGCTTGCTCTCAAAGAATGGATGCACTCCATTTAAATGGATCTCTTAGTGTCGGGTAAGTGCCAGGCAAAGGTTTAGGTTTAGGTTCCCAATGTGTATTATCTCATGTTGTCCTCATTCCATTTTCAACTGTTACTTCACTTTTTAAGATATAGGTATTTTAAAAAGATTTTATAAAACAGAAAAATAACTACATTTAATTAAAGAGATAAGGCCCTGGTTCAATTCCTAGCACCACAAAAAAAAAAAAAAAAACCTACAATAAACTTCCCCTATATTCTTTATCCAGATTTACCAATACATGATCAAATATTTTTCATGATTATGTTTCATGATGATTTTGAAGCAAGTCCCAATCATCACATAAATTTGAGCCTGAATTAAATAGTTCAGTGTTTCCAAAACAGACTTTCTTTTTTGATATGGCAACTATGCCATTACATTTACAAATATTTTTAAAAATTATTCATTTTATTGTGGTGTTAGGGATTGAACCCAGGGCCTTGTGCATGCTAGGCAAGTGCTCTCCCACTAAGTTATATCCCTGGCCCTTTTTATTGTATTATTTTTTCATATAAATTTTGTTTATTGTTTTTTAGTATTCCAAATCATAAGACACATAATTGTGTCAGATTGCAAATTGAATGTGCATATTAAAGGTTTTGATTATGGTAAAATAAAAGAAAGCTAAAGAATATGGGAAGTGAATTAGAGTTAATGATATGTGGAGGTACTAATATCTTCATCATATGCAGGAAAGAATCAGCAAACTGGCTGAAATAGAGATAAAAGTACAATAGTTAATCACTAGAAAAACCAAAAACAATACAACTCTCAATTGTTGGGAAGAGATAGGAAATAGTGCAACTGAAAACATCTTGCTAAATTGCTCAAGCTGGCCTTGAATTTGTGATCCTCCTGCCTCAGCCTCCTCCCTAGTAGGTAGGATTATAGGTGTGTGCCACTGTTCCCCACTCAACATTATTCCTTTGAATGGTCAAACATCCAGGCAATGTTCACATTTCCTTAATTATATTTGAGTTTTTGCTATCATTTCTTACTTTCTTTATCTTTTGTTGTTGTTGTTTTTTATTTGTTTCAGAGTTTTTTTCTACTGGAAATTGAACTCAAGAGGCGCTTTACCCCTGAGCTATATCTCCAGCCCTTTTCATTTTATTTTGAGAAAGTGTCTCATTAACTTGTTGGGGCCTGTCTCAAACTTTTGAGCCTTCTGCCTCAGCCTCCTGAGTCCTTGGGATTACAGGTATATACCACTGTAGCTGGTTTCATCTTTTTTTTTTGTGTGTGTGTGTGTGTGTGTGTGTGTGTACTGGGGATTGAACTCAGGAGCACTCGACCACTAGGCCACATCCCCAGCCCTTTTTTGCATTTTATTAGAGACAGGGTCTCACTGAGTTGCTAAGTGCCTCGCCATTGCTGAGGCTGGCTTTGAACTCGCAATCCTCCTGCATCAGCCTCCCAAGTGCAGGGATTACAGGCATGGGCCACCACACCCGGCTCATCTTTTCTTTTTTCTTTTTTTTTTTAAGTATCTTGAATCAGCATCTAAATGAGGTTCATCCATTATGATTGTGCAATATGTTTTTTGAGTTCTATCAACTTATGAATTTATCTTCTTCATTACATTTTTCCAAGAGATGTTACTGAAATGTAAAATGGTTGAAGGAGGTAGATATTTTAAAAGGATTCATTTTCTATGATTAATGCAATTAACTAGTATGAATTTCTCTTCCTTTCTGTTTGGCTCTGTCCTATAACCCAACACAGTTCAAGTGTTATTTATGGAATTTGTTGCATTTAGTAAATTATATTTTATATTAGATTTACATTGTGATTACTTGAATCTCCCACCAGATTATTAATTCCCAGAAATCAAAAAAGCACGTATTTTTTACTATCTATGCATGACATAAGCTCTGTTTAATTGTATTAAACACAGATCTGAACAACAAAAAAAGTGGCACTTTTAGCATGCTTAGTTCATTTATTTGTACTGTACCATTTTAGAAAGTCATTACATAACAGAGGCTCACTCTGTAGAGCTAATATGAATATATCTAACACATGTCGTATACACATGAAGGAGCACACTTTATAAAACAAGCAGGGAAGTACTTGTTTAATAATATTTGCCAATAGAAGGATTTTATCTCCAGGCAATTAATTCCTCAACAATGAAGCATAGAGCAGCATCACTGACCATTTCTCAGTAAAAGATGACTCCATTAGGTCTGTGAAACATGTTAATGCTAACTTTCACCAATTAAATAAATATTTGGTTAACAAAATGAACAAATTCAATCTATTAGTGGAATTTCCCCCCAATATGAAGTCTAATTATGTAATATTCTCTTTTGTATTTTTGAAGTAAAAGTTAACAGAATTACATTCTCATTTTACTCTCCATTCATTTGCAGTCTTGAATGTTTTTTAATACCTCAAAGTTGAAGAGTTCTTGAGCCACATATTCATTGAAATTACTGTGAGAAAGCTAAGCTCTATGGATTTCATAGCATAAAACATGTCATTTCACTGCTACAAACAATTTGGTTGGAGAAATCTTCCTAATTGTTAAACATATTATGAGTAGGCAGTCTTTTGTTTCTGAGAGCTTCATGTCAAAGATTCCTTCCACTACCTCAAAAAAGGAGCATAGGTAGAATAGAGCATGCACCCATCAACATAGTGATTCTAAAAACAGAACAACTGTAATTTTCTCTTTGGGAATAAGTTCAATGTTGTAAGATTTCTTACCAACTATATAGGATCATATCACATATAATCTCTTTTACATGCAGGCTTTCCTTTAAACCAACTGCATTTTACATGATGTTTGATAACAACTGTCAGAATTGTTTTAATAAGAAGTAACATTCTGTCACAGGCTTCTGGTAAAATATACACAAATTGATTTTTCAGTCTGTTTTTATGTAGGATAGATTTAAGTCCTTCTAGAATTCTAGACAATTTATTGTTTTTATTGACAATTTATTGTTTTTATTGTCATTTTATGTTAGAATTAGTAGGAAACTGGTTTTCAAGGTATATGTAAGAGAGAGGCTGTCACCCTGAATACACAAGGAATATCTCGGCCAATAAGATGTATAATATCTGAAGCTAGGACAGGACTTCTCAAAAAATCTTCTAAAATACAAGTTTTGCTTACAACAACAAAAGCTGGGTGGATTTCCCTTCAGGCAAATCACACAGAAAGAGGATTCATTCATATACTGACACATAAACCTTTTCCCATCTTTACTTTGATATAATCGTTGTAGGATATACTTATTCCTCTCTGCACATTCACTCCAAGAGGCCTCTGGGACTACCTACGTGGTATTAGCAGACCCTAGAAACACTGTATTATCGGGATATATGACATGCAAATGAGCACGCTTCAAAGCTATGACCTTATAGTTCAATCATAAGTGAGGTACAATGGCTGCAATGCATAGAATTTATGCTAAATTAATAAGATTTCAGCTTTGGTCCAGCAAGCAAGGGGTCCAGAGTGGTGGCAATCACACAGAAGTCAATCTTTGCTTCAAGATGAAACATGTCTTCCTGGTGTTTTTATATTTGTAGTCATGGAAATTAATAGGGACACATCATGGTTTAGAGTTTGTGTTTCTTCCTCACTAGTTGAACTACTTCTAAGTTACAGATCACGTGTATCAGTTGCAATGTTGAAATACAGTCAGAAGTTTATATCTGCCGGGGCTGCTGAGTTATGAATGGGGCCGAATTCTAAGCTATCCCCCTTTCGGGCCCAAAAGGGGTTTTTCCTTCTGCCCGCAGAAAGAAAACAACTTACCCGGCGAGGGTGAGCTTAAGGACAAAAATAGCTGAGTGTCTACCTCTGTTTGGTGAACAGAAACCACGCCACACCCAGGGAGCTTTGTATAGCAAGCGAGAATCCAAAAAACTCGGATTTATTGACCAGGCACTGAACTTAAATAGGCCTAGAACTAACCAATCAGCCAGCAGGGCGGTTGGGTCTCTCACGCTATGTCATAGCCACACCCCTTTGCTTAGCCCCGGTCCTACTAGGGCGTGGTAAGCAGCCAAAGTCCTTCCCCTTGGCAGACATGAGTCCCAACATATATCCACGGGTTCAATTCAACCAGCTAAATGGAAAATATTTCAAAAAGAAATCTGGGAGCTCCAAAGAACAAAACTTGAGCCGGCGCTGTGGCACATGCCTGTAATCCCAGCGGCTCAGGAGGCTGAGGCAGGAAGATTACGAATTCAAAGCTAGCTGCAGCAAAAGCGAGGCACTAAGCAAATCAATGAAATACAAAATAGGGCTGGGGATGTGGCTCAGTGGTTGAGTGCCACTGAGTTAAACAAACAAACAAACAAACAAATAAAACAAGAATTGAATTTTGAGTTCTTTATATATTCTAGAAATTAGTGCTCTATCTGATGTGCATGTATTAAATATTTGTTCCCAATTAGTTGGCTCTCTATTCACCTCACTGATTGTTCGTTTTGCTGAGAAGAAGCTTTTTAGCTTAAATCTATCCCATTCATTAATTCTTGGTATTAATTCTTGTGCTACAAGATTCTTATTAAGGAACTTAGGGCCTAATCCAACATGTTGGAAATTGGAGCTTACTTTTTCTTCTATTAGGTGTATTGTCTCTGGTCTATTTCCTAGGTCCTTGATCCACTTTGAATTGAGTTTTGTGCATGATGAGAGATAAGGGTTTAATTTCATTTTGTTGCATGTGGATTTCCAGTTTTCCCAGCACCATTTGTTGAAGAGGCTATCCTTTCTCCACTGTACATTTTTGGTACCTTTGTCTAATATAAGATAGCTGAAATTATATGTATTAGTCTCTGTGTCCTCAATTCTGTACCATTGGTCCACTA
The DNA here is from genome assembly GCA_025594165.1 of Tamias sibiricus. Classification (NCBI taxonomy): domain Eukaryota; kingdom Metazoa; phylum Chordata; class Mammalia; order Rodentia; family Sciuridae; genus Tamias; species Tamias sibiricus. The sequence goes on along the minus strand of CM046667.1, from coordinate 53,378,791 downwards.
GTCTGTTTTGGTGCCAATACCATGCTGTTTTTGTTACTATTGCTCTATAGTATAATTTAAAGTCTGGTATGGTGATGCCCCCTGCTTCACTTTTCTTGCTCAGGATTGCTTTGGCTATTCTGGATCTCTTATTTTTCCAGATGAATTTCATGACTGCTTTTTCTATTTCCTTGAAGAATGACATTGGGATTTTGATTGGAATTGCATTAAATCTGTATAATGCTTTTGGTAGTATGGACATTTTGACAATATTAATTCTACCTATCCAAGAGCAAGGTAGGTCTTTCCATCTTCTGAGGTCTTCTATAATTTCTTTCTTTAGTGTACTATAGTTTTTGTTGTAGACATCTTTCACCTCTTTCGTTAAGTTAATTCCTAGGTATTTTATTTATTTATTATTTTGATGCTATTGTAAATGGGGTAGTTTACCCAATCAATAAATGGGCTAAGGAGTTGAAAAGACACTTCTCAGAAGAAGATACACAATTAATCAACAAATACATGAAAAAATGCTCAACATCGCTTGCAATTATAGAAATGCAAATCAAAACTACTCTAAGATTTCACTTCAGTCCAGAATGGCAGCTATCAAGAACACAAGCAACAATAAATGTTGGAGAGGATGTGGGGAAAAAGGCACACTCATACATTGTTGGTGGGATTGCAAAATGATGTGACTGTTATGGAAAGCAGTATGGAGAGTCCTGGGAAAACTGGGAATGGAACCACCCTATGACCCAGCCATCCCACTCCTGGGTCTATTCCCAAAGGACTTAAAAACAGCATATTACAGTGACACAGCCACTTCAATGTTTATAGCAGCACAATTCACAATAGCTAGGTTGTGGAACCAACCTAGATGTCCCTCAGTAGATGAGTGGATAAAAAAAATGTGGTATATATACAAAGTGGAATTTTACTCAGCAATAAAAGAGAATAAAATAATGGCATTCGCTGGTAAATGGATGAAGTTGGAGAATATAATGCTAAGTGAAATTATTCAATCTCAAATATCCAAATACTGAATGTTTTCTCCGATATAAGGAGGTTAGTTCACAGTGTTGTTGGATGGGGGTACATAGGAGGATTAAAGGAACACTAGAATGGTCAAAGGGAAGGGAGGGAAAGGGAGGGAGCAAGGGTGGAGGGAGGGGGAAAAAAGACAAGGTGGTTGAATGAGATGGATATCATTATCCTAAATGCATGATTGAAGACCTGAATGGTATGAATATACTTTGTATACAAACAGTTGTATGTAAAAAAGATGCTATATATGTGCACTATGAATTGTAATACATACTACTATTATAAATTTAAAAAATAAAAAAAAGTACATTGAAGAGAAACTGAAAAAAAAAAAGAATTGAATTTGCCATATGCCAAGTTCTATGCTAAATCCATACAAATGAGAGATGTATAGGCATTGCATTAAGTATTACAAGCAATATAGAGATTATTTAAAGTATATGGGAGGATGTGAACTGGGTGTGGTGGTGCACACCTGTAATCTCAGCAGTTGGGAGACTAAGAACAGAGGATTGCCAGTTCAAAGCCAGCCTCAGCAAAAAGCAAGGCACTAAGCAACTCAGTGAGACCCTGTCTCTAAATAAAACATGAAAAATAAGGCTGGGGATGTGGCTCAGGTGTCGAGTGCCCCTGAATTCAATCCCTGATACCCCAAAAAAAAAGTATATGGGAGGAGATGTATAGGCTGAACACAAATACTATATACTATGTCATTTTAATAAAGGACTTGAACATCAGCAGATTTTATCTGCAGGGGTTCCTGAAACCAATTCCCCAGATACTGAGGGACAATTATACTAATCTTTGTAATTCCTTCAAGAGTGGCATACTGTTTTGTTTTGTTTTGTTGTATTCCCAGATTGAGGATGTTCTAGTAAATTTCACTTGGTCTTTCCCACCATAGCAGACCTCACATCACAAGTCAGGGAACCAATGTGGGGATTCTGCCACCTGTTAAGCATATCTATTTCAATTGTGCATTCCTAAGTTGGGGAAATAGCTATAGTATTGATTTGGGGAGACACAGGACCCACTAATAGACCTGAACTAAAACTCCACTGATCACATGACCTCCATAAATCCTCACTCTGATAAACCCATAGTGATATTTTAAGCCTCCTGGAATTAGTGTCCATTTGGAACCTGCTGGGGTTTTTAGCTTCCCTGAGCCCGGGTTTTGCCTTCTCTGGCCGGCAGAGAAGGCTGGGGGAACACGCCCCAGCAGTGAGGCGGAATCAGGAGAGGTAGGCGTCAACTGGTGGCCACCCAGCCTTCACAACAGAAGACACTCAGACATACACCAGGGAGTCCGGTCAAGGCACGAGCTGGAGTTTATTGAGAAAGTTGGACGGCCTTTATAGAAGACATGGGCCAATCAGCAGAAAGTTCATAGGGGCACATAGGGAGCATGAGCAGATAACATTGGCGGAGCCATTAGCCTATCCTAGTGGTGATATGATCTCTGTCATACATCAGGGGAACACCCCTTGGCTAGGCCAAGTCCACATATCATGAAGTGGGAGACAACCAGAAAGTTTCTATCTGCTGGAGTGTTCTTATTGTCCCCAACAGAACCAATGTCTATTACACTCTGAAAGGACTGATTATTTCTTTTTCTTGAATGTACAGCTACTCTGTAAAAGTCTTTAGGTCCCTTTGACTAAGGTTAGGAAACAGATAAAGTATAAATTTTTGGCAGTGTGTTGGGATTCTTTCAAAAGGGGACCTGGCTTTTTCTTCATTCAAGAGATGCTGGGTTTGTACAACAATTCAAATGTGGAAATTGATTGAGGGGACACCACTCACTGTTTTTATGATTTAAATTAGACTTTTATTGTCTTGACCTAGAACTGTTTTTTGTTTATAGATCAAGTAAGGATTTAGTAGGTTTCTTATCAGTTTTACTTCTAGGAAAACTATGATCATCGAGCCATAGCTACAGGTCTCTTCTGAGTCAGTCTATTCTGATTGCTATGTTGACACTGCAGTCCATTATAGTAACAATGATAACCTTTTGTTTGGTGATTTAATGATACCACTTGGTTCCTGCTACCCTAGGATCCAATTACTCCCATTGCATTTAAGTTTTCGAATTCAGTGACTCCAATTCCCACTGTGACATCTGGCCTGAAGAGAAGAGTAATCACAGAGCTATTCAAGAATGCCAGGACTCTCCTCACAAATCTATTTCCAACAGTGGTGGTGAAAGTTATATTTTCTGCAATCCTTTTAAAAGTGTGGCTGAGTAGGTCTTAAATGTGAAATACACTCCAACATTCCATTCTCCCAAAGCCTTTGAATCCCTTCCTGTACAAAGAACCAAAGCAGATTTTGGCACTTCCATTTTCTTCACTGTAGGCCATCTTTTGGTCCATGTTTCAGCCAACCAACAAAGCAAACTGTTAAAGTCCCCTATAACTCCCTAAGTTGCAGCATTAAATGCAAAATCTCTGCTTAGTGGTTCCATACCAATAAATCTGACCTGATGAAATTTTGTGTTTTTCATTATTGCCCAATACTTTTAATATCCATTTCCACACATTTCCCAGAATGGTGTCTGGATAAATTAGAGTTTCCCAGTGGTTATTTTGAAGTGTATTATTCTACTTCATAGGTGACACTAATCTCACCTTTGTCAAGAGGTGATTTTGGAAATCAAAATCTGTTTACTTCCCTCAAGTTAAAAATGAAGGTACAATATGATACAACTAATAGAAACATTTTATTCTGCTTATGAATTTCCATTCAACATAAAACTGAATATATTTTCCATTCTTTAATTAATTACTAAATATATTGAACTGCTGTATTTTAATATTGTTAATTTATATAATTTTTAGTATTTATTTTTATTTAACCTTTATAACCTTCGTTATAACCTGGACATTTTTAGCACTCCAACAAAACAGAAATTAATGTTTAAGAATGATTTGATAAAATGCTTCAGAATTTCACAGGGCACTTAAAATCCATCACTTCAATTCTTTGGTTTTACTTAAAGATGAATGCCATTTTTAAGAACCTTGGAGGACATCTCCAGCCCTTACTTTTAAAATAAAAGTATCATTTAATAATTTATTTCCCACTTGATAAAACCATAACTTTAAAATTCCATGTGGATCACGTTGGTTATTATATATTTAAATAATACTTTTTGGGAAAGTTGAATTATATGTGGCATTGACTAAAGGAATAAGTGCTAGGCATAAGGAATATTCACATTTCACATGTTAGTCAATAGAATTCCAACTAATAACACAAAGGATATGCTATCAAAAGGCTTCACAGATTTAAGAAAATATAAAGTTCTGGGTGATTGAACCCAGGGGAACTTTATCACTGAGCTAAATCCCCAGCCCATTTATTTATTTATTTATTTATTTATTTAGAGTTAGGGTCTTGCTAAGTTGCTTAGGGCCTCACTAAGTTGTTGAGATTGACCTCGAATTTGCAATCCTCCTGGCTCAGCCTTCCGAGTTTCTGGGATCATAGGCATGAGCCACCACACCTGGCAAAGGGTTATGAAGTTCATGAATAGCTAACTAAGTTTTCCTCATTTAAGCAGGATTGTTTAGATGGTATACTGATGCACACGTATGTGATTTGTCATAAAACACACCAAGAATTTTGAGTTACCAAATTATTTACCTTGTTTAAGTAGATCATCTCATCTGTTAGATTTCTCTGATTTGGAAATCTAGACAAAAGTGGGTTGATTAGATGAGTGAAATCAACAAGATGGTGTAATAGGGAGTCCCAAACCTCATTCCCCTACAAATATACTGATTTCACAACACAACATAAGGATCAAAATGTCTTTATGAGAAGTCCGGGAACAAGTTAAGAGGTTTCATTACCATAGGTGAGTACAAAAATGAAAATAGCTACATTGAAATTGGTAAAAACTAGTTACTGATTTACTACCTAACTCTCAAGCTCACACAGCTCAATATGACTGAGATGACAATTAGTCTTTGGCTTCTCCCTGTGGAAAAGGAGAAGAATGGAGTGTCCATCCAATATGCTGGCTTTATAGAGAGCTCCCCCATGGGAATTTTTTTTTTTTTTTTTGTATCTTGTGACTTAAGTGCACACAACCAATGTAGTTTGTATGCATAGAAGTTTCAGAAAACAAGGGAATTGGGGGTGACTTGCTGCAGCAGAGGTTTGCAAGGCTCACATGACTTTCCCTCGGGAGGGAAGAAGAGTGAATCATACATCTGGTGTTCCAGCTTTTTAAAGAATGCCTGAGATACTGGTATCTGTATTGCCTATCTTAGGGTGATGACGAGAAGGCAGCAAAACAAATGCACATATGGGGGTTGCTGAAAATAAAGTGGGATAGCTTGGTATTACAGCACCAGATAACTGCAGGCAGATAACAGAGCCTCTGACAAAGAAACCAATAAAGCTCCCTAATGCAATTCACCAGGATGACAACAATGATAAATATGCATGCACATAACAGCAGAGCACCTGCATATATGCAGTGAACACTGACAGAACTGAATGGTGAAACAGACAGTAACACAATAATAGATTTAAAAACTCCATCTTCAATAATGGATAGAGTAATCAGACAGATGATCAATAAGCAAACAAATAACTGAACAAAATTACATAACAACTGAACCCAAGAGATGTAAAGAGAACAATGCACCTGAAGGATCCCTGATTAGGAAGGGCTGTTGCAGCTAGCTGGAGGCCATGGGTTCCACCTGATGTGTATGTGACGCACCTGTGGGCACCCGAAAAGCTGAAGGTATATAACCGGGTGAAAGCGGTCCGAGTTAGGAGAACGGAGAATTCAGTCAGTCGGGCAGTCACTCGGTCGGTCAGAAGAATCAGAGCGGCCAGAACGTAGGCAGAGCGGTTACAGAAGAGAAACCAGATAGAAGACAGAAGAGAAACCAGATAGAAGAAGTAATGACTGGTCAGAGTTAGGCCGGGGCTCCCAAGGAAGACAGAAGACAGAAGAAAGAAGAAGGAAGAAAGAAGAGAGAAGAAAGAAGCTCTAATCTTTCTCTAAGCTAAGCTCTATCTTTCTTTCTCTCTAAGACTCTAAGAAGCTCTATCTTTCTTTCTCTCTAAGACTCTAGTAAAAGCTTTACTCTGCCTCCGAGATTTCCTCCCGGGTTTCGGTACCAGGTAGCTTACATGCACCTAACAGTGTTTTCTCAAGCCCACATGGAAGATTCATTGGGATAGATCACGTTAGGCCATCGAGGAATTCTTAGCAAATTAAAGGGATCTTAACAAGTGTTTTTTTTTTTTTTTTTTTTTCCAACTACAATGGAATGAAACCAGAACTCAACACATACAGGAAAAGTGGAAATTTCACTATGTGGAAATAAAAAAATATACTTGAAAAAATAAATAAATCAAGGGAGACATCACCACAGGAATTAGAAAATATCTTGAGAAAAATGAAGAGAAAAAAATGTATCAAAACTTATGGGAGGGCTGGCGTTGTGGCTCAGCGGTAGAGTACATGCGTGATCCGGGTTTGATCCTCAGCACCACATAAAAATAAAGGCATTGTGTACAACTAAAACAAATAAATAAATATTTAAGAAAAAACTTATGGGTACAGCAAAACAAGTACTCAGAAGTTTACAGTGATAAACACCTATGTTAAGAGAGTATAAAGATCTTAAATGAACAATTTAACTGTACACCTCAAGAAAGCAGAAAAAGAGAATAAAGTAAACCCAAAGGTAGCAGAACAAGGGAAATAACAAATATTAAAGTAAAAATAAATGAAAAATACCAAAGAATACCAAAAATTAGTTCTTTGAAAAAAATCAACAAAGTGGACAAACCATTAGATACATTTTTTAAAAAGAGAAAGGACGCAAATGACTAAAATAATGAAATGAAACAGAAGACAATATAACAAATATGACAGGAATAAAAAGAATTACAATTGACATGAATTATGAATTTCATAACCTATAAGAAATGGAAATGTTCCTAGAGACATATACCCTACCAATACTGAATCATAAAGAAATAGAAAATCTGAGTGGTCCTACAGCTAGTATGGAGATTTAATCAGTAATTAAATCCTCCTAATTAAGAAAGTACCAGGACAAGATGGTTTCACTGAAGAATTCTATCAAACATTTAAACAATTAACACCAATTCTTGTCAGTCCCTTCCAAAAAAATTAAAGAGGAAACAATTCCTAAAGCAATTCATAAGGCTGGCATTACCCTAGTATCAACATCAGATAAAAATAATTTAATAAAAAAAACTATATGTCAATATTTCTGATAAATGTAAATGCAAAAATCCTCAATGAAATACTAGCAAATCAGATTCAATATTACATTTTTAAAAATGTACACAATGACCAATTGGGATTTATCCCTGGATTCCAATAATACTTTGCATATGAAAGTCAACAAATATAATATACCATGTTAAAAGAATAAAAGGACAAAAATAACATGATCATCTCCATTAATCCAAGAGAAACATTTGACAATATTCAATACTCTCTCGTGATAAAAATGTTCAACAAATTGGGAATAGAAAGAGACTACCTCAACATAGCAATGGTCATATATGAAAAGCGAATAGCTAATGTCATACTTGAAAATGAAAAACTGAAAGCTTTTACTCCAATATCAGGCAAGTATTAACATGCTCACTGTTTCTAGTCAACATAGTCCTGAAAGTCCTAGATAGAGAAATTAAATGATAAAAAAGGCATATAAATTCATAAGAAAGAAATACAATTACTTCTGTCTATAATGGCATGATCATTTACAAAGAAAACCTTAAATATTACATGCACACACACAACACACAAACCTGCTAGAACTAAAATTCAGCAAATTTACATAATATAACATCAACACTTATATCAGTGGAGCTTTATATATACCAACAATGAACAATTTGAAAAAAAGTAATTAAGAAAACAATGTAATAAGCATATCATCAAAAAGAATAAAGTACTTAACTCCAACAAAAAATTAAACTTAACTAAAGGGGCAGAAGACTTGTACACTGAAATCTATGAAATACTGATGAAGAAAATTAAAGAAAACACACAAAAAATGTAAAGACATCCTGTGTGTTCAAGTACTGGGAGATTAAATATTGTTAAAATTTGGATATAACCAAAAGCAATCTACAGAAAAGTTCATATTCTCATTGAAATCTCATTAGCATTTTTCAGAAATAGGAAAATATCCCTAAAATTTATATGTAATCCCAAAAGACACTGAACAGCCAAAGCCAATCTTGAGAAAGAAGTACAAAATTAGAGGCTTCATGTGTCTTGATGTCAAAACACATTACAAAACCCAGAGTAATCAAAATAGTATAGTGCTGGCATAAAAACGAACATTAACCAATTAAACAGAACAGAGTGTCCAGAACTAAACTCATGTATGCAGTCAAATAATCTTTCACAAGAGTGCCAAAACTACACAATGGGGAAAGCATAGTCTCTTCCAACAAATGGTATTAGGAAAAATGGATGTTCACATATAAATAAATGAAGAGGAAACCTTATCTCACACCACATAAAAAATCAACTCAAAAATAATTAAAGACTTAAATTTAAGACCTGAAACTATTCCTAGAAAGAAAACATCAGGGAAACCCTTCATGGACATTGGAGTAGACAAGTATTTTTTTCGATATAGCACCCAAAGCAGAGGAAGCAAAAAGAAAAATTGACAAATAGGACCATATTAAAGTTAAAAATTTCTAACCATCAAGGGGAATAATCAACATAGTGAACAGGCAACATATAGAATGGGAAGAGATATTCACAAACAGTTTATCTTTTAATGGGTTAATATCTAGAATAGGTAAAGAAAAACCTCCTATAACAAAGTAGCATTTTTTTTAAAGTACTGGGGATTGAATTCAGGTGTGCTCAACCACCGAGCCACATTGCCAGTCCTATTTTGTATTTTATTTACAGACAGGGTCTGAGTTGCTAAACACCTCGCTACCTTGTTGAGGCTGTCTTTGAACTTATGATCCTCCTGTCTCAGCCTCCTGAGCCACTGGGATTAAAGGCATGTGCCACCACACAAAGTAGCATTTTTAAAAAGCACAATTAAAAATGGGATGAGATGGGTGTGGTGGCACATGCCTATAATCCCAGCAGCTCAGGAAACTAAGGCAGAAAGATCACGAGTTCAAAGACAGCCCCTGCAAGTTAACAAGGCCCTAAGCAATTTGGAGAGACCCTGTCTCTAAATAAGAAATATTTTTTAAAAGTGCTGGGGATGTGGCTTAGTGGTTAAGCATCCCTGGGTTCAATCCCTAGTCAAAAAAAAAAAAAAAAAAAAAAAAAAAAAAAGAATGGGATGGGAATGTAACTCAAAAAAACAGAAAACTTTGCAGCTGAGACAGATTTTGTAGGAGCTAACAAAAAGAAGCAGTCAGTGGACAGCACTCCACATGACTGGTTAGCAAAGAAACATCTGAAAAGTGCAATTCTATGTCTTCCACAAAAATAAACTTAATATTTAATTATAGATCTTATTAACTTTAATTTGTACTTCTCTTCTGAGATATTCCTATTTAGTTAGGTGTCCCCACGTAATCCCACCCTCTGAACAAACCTTTGAAAACACACAAATCTACTGAACAGTCAGTATACTAACATTTGCCTTTCTTAACCATTAATATTTAACCTTGAAGCAACAAATTTATAATCAACAAATATTCTTATTTAGCATTGCTGTAATCAATGAAAACATACATTTCATGGTGTGGCTTCAGACTTCTGATCAAATGGTTGGGAAAATACATTTTAGTAATAGATGCCATCAAAGGAGTTCTCTAATGTGGTACAAAATTGATAACTTCCTTTAATAGTCTGAGACCAACTTTGACCTTTGTGTGTTGTTATGTGTTCATAAAGCCCTCTTCATTAGAATAGTTTGATTCCAAGTTATTTGAGCATGACTTTGACTCCTTTTGTTAGGCTTACTTTAAAAATTCTGAAATATTAAAAGAATTAAAATGAAAATAACCTTAAAATATTATGTGCTCTGTTGTTCAGATAGATCATGGCTGTCTTAAAGAAATATGAAGGAACAGTGCGAAGAAAATTGTTACCAAAAACCTGGTCCTTTTCCCTGATGCCAAGCAATTACGAGGATTGATAAGAAAAAGGAAAAAGTTTAATTGCTTTGCTAGCAAAGGAGAAACACCAGGGACTACTATCCCAAAAGCTGTGATTTTCCCCATCAGGGGGAACAGAGGGTTTTTAAAGAGGTTGATTCATAAGCTACATTCTAGGTGTGCACTGACAGGGGGCTCTAATACACTTGTTAATTTGGAAGAGGGAGAAGAGGAAAAAACGTGTACATTTTAAAATAAGTCTCAGTGACAGAGCAGCAAGGCCTATATAAAAAGAATAAGGTAGACCATTGTTCCAAAAGAGTTTACTGTGATCATCTAAGTTCACGTATTCATGGTGGGAGTTTAGCTTTCGGTTACTAGCAGGTTGCAGATATTAATTCACATAACATATTTAATATTTTTGCTTCTGCTCAAACTTCTGTGGGATTAATCACTAAATATGTAAAAATTAAATCAGAAGAAAAGCTATTTTATATACTCTATAAATAATTTAAGGCTCTTCTTTTAAAAGTTTAAATTTTGCCTTTGTATATCTTATAATCAGTTATATATATATATATACATATATATAATAAAGGCAAAAGAGTATATAAAATATACACATACATATGCCTGATATATACATGTATGTGTGTATATGTATATGTGTGTGCATATATACATATATATACATATACATATATATACAAATACATACACACACATATACATATATATTCATACATACCTACCTAACCATACACATACACATACATGGGATTTTATCTAAATAAATATCTAAATAAATATATTTAGGAATTAGTAGTTTCTTTTTCTTTTTGTCATAATTCATTCCTGAAAGCCACATTTTGAACTATGTTAATAACAGATCATAGTATTTTCTTCTAGGGATACTATCTGGAATCGAAAATATAGATATTAATAGATATTAATCAAAGGTAATGGCTTAAAATACTAAAAGCATACATTAAGAGAGTTTCAGATTTCTCAAATGTTTCATACAAATTAAAAGTTTGTATTTTACCAAATTATTGGGTAGCCAACAAGTGAGATGATTTATGTGAAAATAACATAAATTTAAAGTACTACTAAATGAACATATATTTGCATACTTGATGAATATCTGTGGATGTCTTATATCATTTAAACAGAATTCTGTCCTTAGTCTGTTATGTAAATTGATGGAAGAAATTCACACCCAAAATACTTCCATAGATTTAGGTAAATTCAGATTGCATAAAAAATCTATTTTAGGACTGGGTTTGTGGCTCGGTGGGAGAGCGTTTGCCTAGCACATGTGAAGCACTGGGTTCAATCCTCAGCACCACATAAAATCAAATAAATAAAAGAAAGGTATTGTGTCCATGTACAACTTAAATTTTTTTTTAAAAATCTTTTTAGGGTACTAGATTAGTTAATTAATGTATTGTTGTTAGAACTATTAATATCTATAAATAACAGTAACATTATGGTGTACAAATCAACATAGTACATATTCTGGCTTACTGCAATGCCTAAAAGACTTAGTGTTAACTCTGCTCCTTTTTTTCTCTATAAAAGAAAGGTATTGAAAGAAAAATAAATGAGTTACATTATAATCAGGAATATTTTAAGCCTACTATTATTTTTAAAATAAGCAAGGAAATAAATTCTCTGCAATTTTCTTCCTAATTAAAAAAAATGACTTGAGGTAGAGACATTTTTTATACCTTAAAACATCATGGAAGCTGGGCGCGGTGGCGCACGCCTGTAATCCCAGCACTTTGGGAGGCTGAGGCAGGAGGATCGCGAGTTCAAAGCCAGCCTCAGCAATGGCGAGGCACTTAGTAACTCAGTGAGACCCTGCTTCTAATAAAATACAAAAAAAAAAAAAAAAAGGGCTGGGGATGTGGCCCAGTGGTCAAGTACCCCTGAGTTCAATACCCGGTACCAAAAAAACAAAAACAAAAACAAAACAAAACAAAAACATCATGGAAGAACTCTATCATCATATATATATTATAGCACCAGAATTAAAATTCACTTGTTCCATCAGTTGTCCTAACATGAAAATACTATTTTTAGTAGATGTTACATATGTAAATAAATATTAATTCACCGTTTTGTGTGTAACTAGATTTATATGTGGATATTTTTGCTACAAGGTATTAAGTTTGAGAAATATTTTCAGTAGGGTGGATAATACAATCTACTTTATAATGTTTGCTGAAGAAAGTCTATTTTATATAATAACTTTCCCATAAATAAATACAATCATTCAAAATTATTCCACTGAGTTTACATTTTCAATTAAACAGTGGATGGATAATAATAAGCACTTGTTTTGAATGGTGATGTTGGTGGTAGTGAATTTCCAAAGAAGTACTTTTAAAAGGATGACCCAACATCATTTCTTTTTTTTTTGTTGTTGTTGTTCTCAAATTGATTTTTTATTCTAAGTTGTTACAAATGACAGCAGAATGTATTACAATTCATATTATACTTATAAAGCACATTTTTACATATCTCTGGCTGTATGCACAGTATATTCACACCATTCGTGACTTCATACATGCACTTAGGGTAATGATATCCATCTCATTCTAACATCTTTTTTTTTTCTTCACCCTTTTGCCCTGTCCCTTCCCCTCCCTCCCCATTGGCCATTCTAGTGTTCCTCTAATCCTCCTATGCTCCCCATCCCAACCCCACTGTGAATCGGCCTCCTTATATCAGAGAAAACATTCAGCATTTGGCTTTTTGGGATTGGCTAACTTCACGTAACATTATATTCTCTAACTTCATCCATTTAGCTGTGAATGCCATTATTTTATTCTCTCTTATTGCTGAGTAATATTCCATTGTGTATATATACCACATTTTCTTTACCCATTTATCTACTGAAGGGCATCTAGGCTGGTTCCAAAGTTTAGCTATTGTGAAGCTTTGCTGCTATAAACATTGATGTGGCTGTGTCCCAGTAGTATGTTGTTTTGAAGTCCTTTGGGTATAGATGGAGGAGTGGAATAGCTGGGTCATAAGGTGGTTCCATTCCAAGTTTTCCAAGGAATCTCCATACTGCTTTCCATACTCCTGCACCATTTCGCAGTCCCACCAACAATGTATGAGTGTGCCTTTTCTCCACATCCTTGCCAACATTTATTGTTGTTTGTGTTTTTAATAGCTGCCATCCTGACGGGTGTGAGATGAAATCTTAGAGTGGTTTTGATTTTGATTTGCATTTCTCTAATTGCCAGAGATGTTGAACATTTTTTCAAGTATTTGTTGATTGATTGTATATCTTCTTCTGAGAAGTGTCTGTTCAGTTCCTTGGACCATTTTTTTTTTTTTTTTTTTTTGTACCGGGAATTGAACTCAGGGGCACTCGACCACTGGGTCACATCCCCAGCCCTTTTTTTTTTTGTATTTGATTAGAGACAGGGTCTCACTGAGTTGCTAAGTACCTCGACATTGCTGAGGCTGGCTTTGAACTCTCGATTCTCCGGCCTCAGCCTCCCAAAGTGCTGGGATTACAGGCGTGCGCCACAGCGCCCGGCTGGACCATTTATTGATTGGGTTATTTGTTTTTTGGTGTTAAGATTTTTGAGTTCTGTATATATTTTAGAGATTAGTGCTCTATCTGACATGCATGTGGTAAAAAATTTTTCCCAATTAGTAGGCTCTCTATTCACCTCAATGATTGTTTCTTTTGCTGAGAAGAAGCTTTGTAATTTGAATCTATCCCATTTATTAATTCTTGATATTAATTCTTGTGCTATAGGAGTCTTATTAAAGAACTTGGGGCCTAATCCAACATGCTGGAGATTAGAGCTTACTTTTTCTTCTATTAGGTGTAGTGTCTCTGGTCTAATTCCTAAATCCTTGATCCACTTTGAGTTGAATTTTGTGCATGGTGAGAGATAGAGGTTTAATTTCATTTGTTGCATATGAATTTCCAATTTTCCCAGCACCACTTGTTGAAGAGGATATCTTTTCTCCAATGTACAATTTTGGCACCTTTGTATAAGATAATTGAAATTATATGCGTTAGTCTCTGTGTCCTCTATTCTGTACCATTGGTCTATCAGACTATTTTGGTGCCAATACTATGCTGTTTTTGTTACTATTGCTCTGTAGTATAATGTAAGGTCTGGTATAGTGATGCCACCTGCTTCACTCCTCTTGCTAAGGATTGATTTAGCTATTCTGGGTCTCTTATTTTTCCAGATGAATTTCATGACTGCTTTTTCTATTTCTATGAGGAATGTCATGGGATTTTGATTGGCATTGCATTAAATCTGTATAGTGCTTTTGGTAGTATGGTCATTTTTTTTTTTTTTTTTTTTTTTTTTTTTTTTTTTTTTTTTGTACTAGGGATGGAACTCAGGGGCACTCGACCACTGGGCCACATCCCCAGCCATTTTTTGTATTTTATTAGAGACAGGGTCTCACTGAGTTGCTAAGTGCCTCACCATTGCTGAGGCTGGCTTTGAACTCGCGATCCTCCTGCCTCAGCCTCCCAAGTGCAGGGATTACAGGCGTGCGCCACCACACCCGGCTGTAGTATGGTCATTTTGACAATATTAGTTCTGCCTATCCAAGAACAGTGTAGATCTTTCCATCTTCTACGGTCTTCCATAATTTCTTTCATTCATTAGTATTCTGTAGTTTTCATTATAGAGGTCTTTCACGTCTTTGGTTAAGTTGATTCCCAAGTATTTTATTTTTTTGATGCTATTGTAAACAGGGTAGTTTTCCTCATTTCCTTTTCAGAGGATTTGTCACTGATATAAAGAAACGCCTTAGATTTATGGGTGTTGATTTTGTATCCTGCTACTTTGCCAAATTCACTTATGAGTTCTAGAAGTTTTCTGGTGGAATTTTTTGGTCTTCTAGGTATAAAATCATATCATCAGCAAATAATGATAATTTGAGTTCTACTTTACCTATCTGTATCCCTTTAATTTCTTTCGTCTGTCTTATTGCTCTGGCTAGCGTTTCAAGTACTATGTTAAATAGAAGTGGTGAAAGAGGGCATCCCTGTCTTGTTCCAGTTTTTAGAGGGAATGCTTTCAATTTTTCTCCATTTAGAATAATGTTGGCCTGGGGATTATCATATATAGCTTTTATGATATTGAGATATGTTCCTGTTATTCCTAGTTTTTCTAGTGTTTTGAACATGAAGGGGTGCTGCATTTTGTCAAATACTTTTTCTGCATCTATTGAGATAATGATATGGTTATTATCTTTAAGTCTATTGTTGTGATGAATTACATTTATTGATTTCCATATGTTGAACCATCCTTGCATCCCTGGAATGAACCCCACTTTATAGTCACGTTATAATTTTGATATATTTTTTGTATCTGTTTAGCCAGAATTTTATTGAGAATTTTTGCATCAGTGTTCATTAAAGATGTGGGTCTGAAGTTTTCTTTTTTTGATGTGTCTTTGCCTGGTTTGGGGATCAGGGTAATATTGGCCTCATACAATGAGTTTGGAAGTGCTCCCTCTTTTTCTATTTCCTGAAATAAATTGAAGAGTATTAGTATCAGTTCTCTTTTAAATGTCTTGTAGAACTTGGCTGTGTATCCCTCTGGTCCTGGGCTTGTCTTGGTTGGTAGGCTTCTGATGACATCTTCTATTTCGTTGCTTGAATTTGGTTCGTTCAAATTGTGTATATCATCCTGCTTTACTTTGGGCAGATCATACAACTCTAGAAATTTGTCAATGCCTTCGGTGTTTTGTATTTTGTTGGAGTACAAGTTTTCAAAATAATTTCTAATTTTTTCCTGTATTTCCGTAGTGTTTGTTGTGATATTTCCTTTTTCATTGCATATGTTATTAATTTGAGTTTTCTTTCTCCTTCTTTTTGTTAGCCTGGCTAAGGGTCTGTCAATTTTATTTATTTTTTCAAAGGACCAACTTTTTGTTTTGTCAATTTTTTCAATTGTTTCTTTTGTTTCAATTTCATTGATTTCAGCTCAGATTTTAATTATTTCCTGTCTTCTACCACCTTTGGTGTTGGATTGTTCTTCTTTTTCTAGAGCTTTGAGATGTAATTTTAAGTCATTTATTTGTTGACGTTTTCTTCTTTTGAGAAATGAACTCAATGCAATGAATTTTCCTCTTAGTATTGCCTTCATAGTGTCCCAGAGATTTCAATATGTTGCGTCTGTGTTCTCATTCATCTCTAAGAATTTTTTAATATCCTCTTTGATGTCATCTTCAACCCATTGTTCATTCAGTAGCATATTATTTAGTCTCCAGGTGTTGGAGTAGCTTCTATTTCTGATTTTATCATTGATTTCTAATTTCATTCCATTATGGTCTGATAGAATGCATGTATCCCTATTTTTTTATGTTTGCTAAGAGTTGTTTTGTGGCATAGGATATGGTCTATTTTAGAGAAGGATCCATGTGCTGCTGAGAAGAAAGTGTATTTGCTTGTTGAAGGATGAAATATTCTATATAAGTCAGTTAAGTCTAAGTTGTTTATTGTATTTTTCAGTTCTATAGTGTCTTTGTTCAGCTTTTGTTTGGAAGATCTATCCAGTGGTGAAAGGGGTGTGTTACAATCACCCAGAATTATTGTGTTGTGGTCAATTTAACTCTTAAACTTGAGGAGTGTTTATTTGATGAACATGGATGCTCCACTGTTTGGGGCATATATATTTATAATTGTTAAGTCTTGTTGGTGTATATTTCCCTTGAGCAGTATGTAGTATCCTTCTTTATCCCTTTTGATTGACTTTAGCTTGAAGTCTACTTTATTTGATATGAGGATGGATACCCCTGCTTGTTTCCTCAGTCCATGTGAATCGTAGGATTTCTCCCAACCTTTCACCCTCAGCCTATGGATGTCATTTCCTATGAGATGAGTGTCTTGGAGGCAGCATATTGTTGGGTATGTTTTTGTGATCCAATCTGCTAGCCTATGTCTTTTGATTGATGAGTTTAGGCCATTAACATTCAGAGTTATTATTGAGATGTGTTTTGTATTCCCAGCCATTTTTGTTTATTTTTGGTATTTAACTTGACATGATTTCTCCTCTGATTGCTTTTTCCTTTAGTGTAATACCCCCATTTGTTCAATTTCATCATTGTTTTTCTTTTCCTCTTCATGGAATATTTTGATGAGGATGTTCTGTAGTGCCGGCTTTCTACTTGTAAATTCTTTTAACTTTTATTTATCATGAAGGTTTTTATTTCATCCTCAAATCTAAAGCTTAATTTTGCTGGGTATAAGATTCTTGGTTGGCATCCCTTTTCTTTCAGAGCTTGGAATATGTTGTTCCATGATCTCCTAGATTTGAGTGTCTGAGTTGAAAAATCTGCTGTGATACGAATTGGTCTCCCCCTGTATGTGATCTGATTGCTCTCTTTTGTGGCCTTTAAAATTCTATCCTTGTTTTGTATCCTAGGCATTTTCATTATAATGTGTCTTGGTGTAGATCTGTTGTAATTTTGTACATTTGGTGTCCTATAAGCCTCTTGTATTTGGTTTTCCAATTCATTCTCCGTGCTTGGGAAATTTTCTGATATTATCTCATTGAAGAGATTGTGCATTCCTTTGGTTTGAAATTCTGTGCCTTCCTCTATCCCAATTACTCTTAGATTTGGTGTTTTGCTGCTGTCCCATAATTCTTGGATGTTCTGTTCATGGTTTCTTACTATCTTCATTGTGTGGTCAACTTTATTTTCAAATTATATACTTTGTCTTCATTGTCTGAAGTTCTTTCTTCCAGTTGATCTAGTCTGTTGTGTTCAATTGTGTTTTTTATTCGGATAATTGTTTCTTTCATTTCAAGGATTTCTTTGTTGTAGTGGTCAATTTTTGCCTGTACTTACTCATTTAGGTCGTTCTTTGATTCACAGATCACTTTAATTATGAACCTTCTGAACTCCTTCTCTGACATTTCATCAACTTTGCTGAGCATGGGTTCTGTTATTGTAGCATCCTGGTTTGTTTGGGGTACTTTCCTCCCTTGTGTTTTCATGCTGTCTATTTGCCTTTCTTTCTTGCAGTGTAGATCTGAGATATTACAGTTTCTACCCTATATTCTTATAATATCCTTGCAGGTTGTCTGTGCCTCCCCTTAATGTTGGTCTATCAGAACCTGCCATTGTCCTCAAACTATGCTACCTGGAGCTGGGTCTACGCAGGTTGGTGTGGGTCAAACTGGTTGAGTTTGAGCTCCTGTGGTGGTCTGCTGGTTGGAAGAGGCAATCCTCTGAGCGGAGGTCAGTGAAGCTATCCTAAATTCGTCGGAGCTCTGCACATGTGGGTTGGGCTGACGTGGGCCCGCCTGTGCTTGGGCAGAGTTTGGCGAAAATTCCCTGAGCCTGGCCACACTCAAGGGGATGTCAGCCGGACTGACCTGGGGCTGGTGGCACGCCAATATAGGTCCTCAGGACTGTCCTAGGCCCACCTGAACTCAAGCAAAGTTGGCGGGTCTGTCCTTACTGTCTCCTGCTCTGGGATGGAGGTCGGCGGGACTGGCTGGAGTATGATCACACACCGGGGTGGGGGGGGTCACCAGGACTGACATGGGGCTGGCCGCACTTGGGTGAAGGTCAGCAGGATGGACCTGGGCCTGGTGGCACTCCAATGCAGGTCCCTGGGACCTTCCTCGTTCCACCTGAACTCAAGCAGAGTTGGCAGGTCTGTTCTTGCTGTCTCCTGCTCTGGGGCAGAGGTCAGCGGGCCAACATCTTTTCTTTTACTTCTATTTCTAAGTTTATTTAGTCCTATAAAAAAAGTTTGTGGCAGTTTAATCCAAAGCAATGCCAGCAGTGAACTCTTTGTTAACCATCCTTAGCCACTATTGGTTTTGCTGACACATAATTTTTTACTTAGTTGCCTTGTAAAGATTAGGTACACAATCCTATTAAGAACAACAAAAACAAAAAAGTACTACCAACCAGGTGTAGTGGTGCACAAACTGTAATTCCAGAGTTTTAGGAGGCTGAGGCGGGAAGATTAGGAGCCAAGACCAATCTCAGCAATTTAGACCCTGTTTAAAAAATTAATTAATTAATTAATTAATTAATTAGTTAAAAAGACTGCAGACATAGCTCTGTCATAAAGTTCTCTTGGGTTCAAACCCCAGTGCCAAAAACCAAAAAAGAAAGAAAGACTAGAGAGACCTTCTCTTGAAATTATAACCTAGAACTCTATCCCTCTTCTTGCACTAGTCCTGTTACTATGAATTAAAATCATATTCACAGTCAAGGCAGTGCATGCCTGTAATCCCAGCAGCTCAGGAGACTGAGGCAGGAGGATCATGAATTCAAAGCCAGTCTCAGCAATTTAGTGAGGCCCTAAGCAACTCAGCCAGACCCTGACTCTAAATGAAATACAAAAAATGGCTGGGGATATGGCTTGGTGGCTAAGCACCCCTGGGTTCAATCCCTAGTACCAAAATAAAACCAAAACCAAAACCATATTCAATTGAACTCTTGTTTGAATATAAGATATGTTTTCCAATAATAAATATAGGAAAAGAACCTCAGCTAAGAGGAGAAAGATGTAAATATCACAGTCTTACAGTGCACGGTATATTTTCTACAGGCTATCACAGTCTTCATGTGCCATTAAAAAACAATAAAATAATATAATTACCAAGCTCTTTATCATGAATATTTAATATGAAGTTTCAAATTTTTACTACAAAAATCATTGAGAAAGACAAGGATAAGAGCTACTTATCTTCACTAATGGTGGGTAAAGACTTTGAGATGTGAGATTAGTGTTTTATTATTCCCCATTTAATGACTGGAGAGATGAATGGCGAGACATTATGTACTTTCTATAATATGTTATATGTACTTATCATGGCATTCAACTTTAAAATTACTTTGCCTTAAATCAACATTTATATTTTATTGGTTATTTTCCACTGTCAACTTAAAAATTCTTGAGTGAATTTTATTTAATGTTTCAGTTTTGAAAACTTTTCTTTGTTATTTTTCTCCTTTTGTACAGGATAGTGACTTCTTTCCTATAGCTCAGCAATGTACAGAAGTAGAAAAAAATTAAAACAGTAATGTATGCCTGGGCCTGGAGGAAGGAATATGGTGTCTGTGTGTGCATGCAAGCCTGTGTGTTTACATAATATATTATGGAAAAGAAATATATTAGACTGAATCACATAAAATTTCCATTTTTCTTTTTGTAGCAGGGATTGAACCCGGGGGGGGGGGTAACCACTGCACCACACCCCCAGCCCATTTTTATACTTTTTATATTTTATTTAGAGACAAGGTCTCACTGAGTTGAGTTGCTTAGGGCCTCACTAAATTGCTGAAGCTGGCTTTGAACTCATTATCCTCCTGCCTCAGCTTCCTAAGCCACTGGGATGATAGACCGGAGCCACAATGCCCAGCTGAAATTTCCATTTGTATATTTGCCATGTCGTGTGGTCCAACCCCACATTTAGAGTTTCTTTTGATGTCCACAACCTTAGTATTAATCCAAAAAATGCCAATTAGTTTCACATATATCCCATAACAACACTTGTAGCATCCAAAAACATTACATACATATATAAGTGCATATATATATGTATATATATGTATATATATATATATATATATATATATATATATATATATATATATATGGAAATAAGCCCAAATGACGTTATGAGAATATCCAAATACAAGGTAGTGAGAGTCACATTACTATCAGGAAACTTTTGATTTTGCTTTGATTCATTAAAAAAATACATACTTCAAAGAGCTCTAGTACTTCATTCTTGGCTAAAAACTGAATCATTATATCATCATAAAAGATTGAGAAATGCATGAGTATGTCATAAAAATATTTATATAGGATTAAATTGATAAATTCATTGAAAGAAAATATTAATATCTGCATATAGTAGTTCTGGCTAAAATTTACAGATATTAGAAAAATGTGTCAAATAATTCAAACTTGTATAAATAAAAATGGAGTAAATAAATTCTTATTTTGTATAGAAGTTTAAAATGATTTTCTAATTTATGTAGCCCTTGAATTTGATTCAAAAAAGTATTAAGTGATCTGAAACAGATTAAATTATCGTTCCTTAATTAATTTTTTTTTTTTTTTTTTTTGGTATTAAGGATTGAACCCAGAGCTAGGCCCGCCCACTTCGGAGATGCCATCCTGGCTGGGGACGGCAGGGGAACAAGCTCCGGCCTACAAGAATTCCAGGTAGGCCCTCTGGCGTGATTTCCCAGCTTGGCTCACCCACTCAGGAACCACAGGTATTTTCTGCCTCTGCCTAAGGTCAGGGAACAGGCCCAGGGCCCAGGAACAGAGACTATTACATGGGGATACCCATCTTTTGTTTCTCCTACTAACACCCTAATTCGCATCATTACCCTCTCACTAGTCAAATAATCTAATACCTCTATCTTCTCACATCCTACATCACAAACGTTTTAGCCAACCCATCAGTCCCACCTTCTACCATTAGATACTGTGAACCACCACACAAAAAATACTGACTAAATGGTAGAGAAGATAATTGATCTCATTATTTATGGTTAAAGTGTCAAAATTGTAAATATAAAAATAGAAACTAACTGATATATGGCAATACGTTGAGTACTTTGAATACTGTAATATTGATCTTTCTATTAAAAGTGAGGCATCAGGTAACCTGTAGGGAAGATATAAGACAACAGGAGAGAAACAATAATACTTCAGACTTACACTGCAAGAGGAGAAAACACATAGATATCATGAAAAAACAAGGGGAAAAAATGCCCCAAACAAACCAAGATACTACAGCAATAGAATCCATAGAAAGCTCAGTAGGGGAAATGTCAGAAAAGGAGTTCTGAATATACATAATTAAAATAATTTGGGATTTAAAAAATGACCTAAGTGAGCAGACACAGGCAAAAATTGATCACTCCAACAAAGAGATAAGAGATCAAATACAGGCAACCATCGATCACACTAACAAAGAGATAAAGAGAACAAATACAGGTAGCAAAACGTTACTTCAAGAACGAGATAAGAGAGTCAGGAAAAAAAAAAAAAACAGAAATACTTGAAAAAAAACAATAGGCCATTTAAAAAACTCAACAGAAGTATCACCAATAGATTGGATCACTTTGTAGATAGGACCTCAGACAATGAAGACAAAATATATAATATTGAAAATAAAGTTGGCCACACAGTGAAGACAGTAAGAAACCATGAACAAAATATCCAAGAAATATGGGATACCATCAAAAGACTGAATATAAAATTTATTGGAATTGAGGAAGGTGCAGAGAATCAATCCAAAGGAATGCAAAAATCTCTTTAATGAAATAATATCAGAAAATTTCCCAAACAAAAAGAACGAATTTAAAACCCCAATACAAGAAGCATATAGGACACCAAATATGCAAAATTACAGCAGAACTACACCAAGGCACATTATAATGAAAATGACTAGCATACAAAATAAGGATAGAATTTTAAAGGCCATAAGAGAGAAAAATCAGATAACCTATAGAGGAAAACCACTTCACATCACAGCAAATTTTTCAACCCAGACCCTCAAACCAAGGAAAGTCTGGAGGAACATATACCAGGTTCTAAAAGATAAGGGATGCCAACCAAGAATCTTATATCCAGCAAAATTAAGCTTTAGATTTGATGATGAAATAAAAACCTTCCATGATAAACAAAAGCTAAAAGAATTTACAACTAGAAAGCCAGCACTACAGAACATCCTTGGCAAAATATTCCACGAGGAGGAATTAAAAAGCAACAATGAAAACCTTCAAAGTGAAGAACAACAATAAAGGAAAACAAACCATAGAAGAAATCAAGTCAAGCTAAACACCCAAAATAAAATAGAATTAAATAAAATTTTAAATGACTGGTAATTCAAATCACATCTCAATAATAACCCTGAACTTTAACAGCCTAAACTTACCAATGAAAAGACATAGGGTAATAGATTGGATAAAAAAAAAAGACCCAACAATATGCTGCCTTCAAGAGACACATCTCATAGGAAAAGACGCCCACAGTCTGATGGTGAAAGGATGGGATAAAATATACCACTCACACGGACTACGCAAGCAAGAAGGAGTTTCCATCCTCATATCAAACAAAGTAGACTTCAAGCTAAAGTCAATCAAAAGGGATAAAGAAGGACACTACATACTGCTCAAGGGAACCATACACCAACAAGACTTAACAATTATAAAAATATATCCCCCAAACAGTGGAGCATCCATGTTTATCAAACAAACTCTTTTCAAGTTCAAGAGTCAAATTGACCACAACATAATAATTCTTGGAGACTTTAACTCACCCCTTTCACCACTGGATAGATCTTCCAAACAAAAGCTGAACAAAACAACTATAGAATTAAAAAATGCAATAAACAACTTAGATTTAACCGACTTACATAGAATATTTCATCCTTCAACGAGCGAATACACTTTCTTCTCAGCAGCAAATGGATCCTTCTCTAAAAAAAGACCATATACTATGCCACAAAACAACTCTTAGCAAATATAAAAAATTAGAGATACTAATGTGCATTCTATCATACCATAATGGAATGAAATTAGCAATCAATAATAAAATAAGAAATAAAAGTTACTCCAACACCTGGAGACTAAATAATATTCTACTGAATGAACAATGGGTTGCAGATGACATCAAAAAGGAGATAAAAAATTATTAGAAGTGAATGAGAACACAGATACAAAATACTGAAATCTCTGGGACACTATGAAGGCAGTTCTAAGAGGAAAGTTCATTGCATTGAGTTCATTTCTCAAAAGAAGAAAAATTCAACAAATAAATGACTTACCATTACATCTAAAAGCTCTAGAAAAAGAACAATCCAATAACAAAAGTGGTAGAAGACAGGAAATAATTAAAATCAGAGCCAAAATCAATAAAATTAAACAAAAGCACAATTGAAAAAATTGACAGAACCAAAAGTTGGTTCTTTGAAAAAATAAGTAAAATTAATAAACCATTAGCTATGCTAAGAAAAGGAGAGAAAAAACTCAAATTACCAATATATGTGATAAAAAAGGAAACATCACGATGGACATTAAAGAAATACAGAAGATAATTAGAAGTTATTTTGAAAATCTATACTCCAACAAGATAGAAAATATTAAGACATCGACAAATTTCTAGAAATATACAATATGCTCAAACTAAATCAGGATGACATACAGAACTTAAATAGATCAATTTCAAGCAAAGAAGTAGAGGATGCCATCAAAAACCTACCAAACAAGAAAAGCCCATGTCCAGATGGATACACAACTGAGTTCTACAAGACCCTTAAAGAAGAACTAACACCAATACTTCTCAAACTATTCCATGAAATAGAAAAAGAGGGAACCCTTCCAGACTCATTCTATGAGGCCAATATCACCCTGATTCCAAATCCAGGAAGAGACAAATCAAAGAAAGAAAACTTCAGACCAATATCACTAATGAATATAGTTGCAAAAATCCTCAATAAAATTCTGGCAAATCAAATAAAAAACACATCAAAAGAATAGTACATCACAATCAAGTGGGGTTCATTCCAGGAATGCAAGGTTGTTTCAACATAAGGAAATCAATAAATGTTATTCACCATATCAACAGACTCAAAGGTAAAAATCATATGATCATCTCAATTGACACAGAGAAAGTATTTGACAAGATACAACACCCCTTCATGTTCAAAACGCTAGAAAAAATAGGGATAACAGGAACATACCTCAACATTGTAAAGGCCATCTATGCTAAGCCCCAGGCCAACATCATCCTAAATGGAGAAAAGCTGAAAGCATTCCCTCCAAAAACTGTAACAAGACAGGGATGTCCTGTTTTGCCACTATTATTTAACATATTTCTTGAAACCCTTGTTGTTGGTGGTCAGTCATCAAGGCATGCATGATGTTATTTTATAAACAACATGGGTTCGTTTCTGACATGAATATTCAGGAACATTAGGCAAGAATATAATTTTCCCAAAATGCATCATTTTATTGCATTATTTTTTGACTTCTCTGAAGTAATCCTTATGATAGTGATTATTTTTATAAACAAATTCCTAGGTTTGTGGGGATTTTATAACTTGTTTTGCCAGTAACTGTTATAGTTAACTCAGATTCTTTGGTTTGGAAGGCACTTTTGGGGAAAAGGCAATTTCTTAAAAATTATTTTTGGAACAGTTTTAGGTTCACAGCAAAATCGAGAAGTATGTGATTTGCAATATGCTCCCTGTCCCTATGCATGCACAGCCTGTCCCATTAACATCCCCTATCAGAATCATCCATTTGTTATGATCAGTGAACCTACAATGATATGTCATAATCACTCAAAGTTCATAGTTTACTTTAAGGATTATGTTTGTTGTACATTCCACAGGTTTATGCTTGTCATGCATTTTATGGGTTCAGACAAATGTATAATGACATGCCCACAGTTAGAGTCTCATACAGAATATTTTCATCATCATAAAAATTCCTGTCTGAACCATCTGATCCATCTATTAATACCTACCCCCAATGACTGGCAATTACTTTTTTTTTTTTTAACTGTCTCCATAGTTTTGCCTTTCCAGAATTTCATAGAATTGGAATCAAGCAGTACATAGCCTTTTGAGATTTACTTCTTTCACTTAGTACTAGGCATTTAGGATTCTATCAAGTCTTTTCATAATTAACTAACACATTTATTTTTTTGCACTGAATGATATTCAATTGTCTGGATGTACCACCGTTTATTTATCTGTTCATCTACTGAAGAACATCTGTTGCTTCCAAGCTTTGTGAATAAAGAATGCTAAAAACATCTCTATACAGGTTTTTGTGTAATAATAAGTCTTTAACTCCTTAAAGTGAATATCAGTCAGCTCATGTTTAGTTTTGAAAGAAACTGACAAACTATCTTCAAATTTTGCAGTCCTATTCATAGCAAATGAATATTCCTCTGTAGTGGTATTGCTTTTTTTTTTTTTTTTTTTTTTTTTTTGGTACTAGGGTTTGAACCCGGGGCACTTAACCACTGAGCCATATCCCCAGCCATATATATACATTTGTTTGTTTAGAGACAGGGTCTCGATAAACTGCTTAGTTCCTCACTAAATTGCTCAGGCTGGCTTTGAACTTGTGATCAACCTGTCTAAGCCTCCTGAGTAACTAGGATTCCAGGTGTGTGCCACTGTGCCCAGCTATCATTACTGCTTTAATTTGTAATTCCCTGGTGAAATATGATGCGGAGCATCTTCTCATGTGCATATTTGCTGTATACATATCTTCTTCTTTAGTAAGGTATCTGTTCAGGTCCTTTGCTTACTCTTTCATCACTTTGGTTGTTTTCCTATTGTTGTACAAGCAATTTTTTGGTCTCTTCAAAAGTTGCTTTCATGAACTGCTCTCAAACAATATAACTAAGGACCAGCAATGCAAATGGAGCTCAAATTAGTCCATTTCCTACTCACTATCTTAAAAAAAATTAGATTGCAAATATTGCATAAAATGAAGTTTGGGGATTTTATTAGTTTCTTATTGTTACTATAACAAATTGCCACATATTTAGTGACTTAAAACAACACATATTATTAATCTTAAATTTCTGTAGGTCACAAATCTTATGCAGGCTTCATTCAGCTACAATCAAGGTGTCATTGGGCCTACATTCTTTTGAGAGTTCTCTAGGGGAGATTCTGCCTCCTTGTGTTTTATTAGTTTCTAGAAGCTATATATATCTTCCTTGGGTTATGACCCTCTTTCATGAACCAGCAGTGGCAGATTGGGCCATTTTCAATCCCATCATTATGACCTCTCTTCTGTACTCAAATCTTCCTCTGCAACCCCCCCTTCTTTTTTTCTTTTTACTTATAAAGACAAAGTAGCATTTACATTGGGTCCCCTGATAATCTAGGATAATCTTACCATCACGTGGTCAACTGATTGGCAACCTTAATTCTATCTGCAATATTTTTTTAAAAAATATATATATATTTATTTATTTGCCTTTAATTTTACGTGGTGCTGAGGATCAAACCCAGGCTGTGCACATGCTAGGCAAGCGCTCTACCGCTGAGCCACAACCCCAGCCCCTCCATGTGAAATCTTAATACCCTTTCTCATGTAATGAAACATATTCATAGGATCTGGTAATTCAGAAATGGATTCTTTGGGGAGAAACATTATTCTGCCTACTGAAGAGAATATCTGTGGATTTTAATTAGGTAGGCATGCTACTCCAGGAATTTATTATCAAAAAGAGCAATGGAGATACATATTAAGAAATACGTATTTTTTTCTATTTTGTGTATGTCTCCATTATAATGCTAAAATATCCAGTTATTTTTATGACAGCTTTAAATTAAATGTGTATTAAACCTTCAAAATACATAGAAATGTTGTGTTCTTTACTCTGTGAAAAAAGGATGTTATCTAAACTGCCAAACAGAATGCCTATGAGTAGAAGCATAGAAAAATTGACAAAATGATATATATTACCTCATAAAGAATGTAGTATGAGGACTGGGGTTATAGCTCAGTTGGAAGAGTGCCTGCCTTGCATGCACAAGGCCCTGGGTTTGATCCCCAGCACTACAAAACACACACACACACACACACACACACACACACACACACAAGAACATAGTATAAAAATATAGTACCATTCATAAAAATCAAATTAAGAAAATGAGAGGAGCCTGGTAGAGTGACACACACCTGTAATCCCAGCTTGGATGGCTGAGTTGGGAGAAGCTTGAGTTCAAAACCAGCTTCAGCAACTTAGGGAGTCTTAAACTACTCAGTGAGAACCTGTCTCTAAATACTAAATAGGGCTGGGGATGTAGCTCAGTGGTTAAGTGCCCCTGTGTTCAATCTCTAGTACCAAAAAAAAAAAAAAAAAAAAAAAGAAAAAGAAAAAGAAAAGAAGAGATAAATACGAGGATATCATGGAAAGAGTTGTTCTTTTGGAGTCAACAATAGCACTGAGTTCAAGCAAAAACAGACATCCCCATAAGCAAAAATATTTTTGTTTTGTTTTGTATAAAGAATATTAGGAAAGGAGTGTCTGAGAGGCCACATATTAATTGACATTTTGTTGAGTAAATTTATCAGAAATAATAAGAGAAGAGGAATTTGGCTGGATTTGATGGGTTCTAAAAATTATGTGACTTTTCAATGCTCAGGCTGTCATCTGCTAATTAATTTTCAGAAGTGCAACCAGTACAGCTGCCCAAGTCTCCAAATTTTATGAGGAAAAATAAATGGGGAAAACATAAATGTACTGAAGAGAATTTTTCAAAAGAGAAAGCTCTAGTCTCATGTTTGAAGGGAGTACTTATTTAGTCCTAAATGGCGACCATCCATTTTCCATCTTTGAATTGGGGTTATTATTGGTATTATTATTCAACCTATACTTCCTACTCATTGAGAGTAAATATGCATCCTTTACTAAAAATGAGAAGCAGAAATATGATTTTTTTAGTTTTCTTATTAAAAATATAAAACAATATGGAAAACCATATATGAAATATACCTGTGGTCTTTGTCAATCATATTGGAGTTAATTATCACTTTAAAGGCTCTATAAAATTTAATTAAGACAGTCTTTGAATGTTTTGTGTGTGCTATTCACATTGTTCTCCTGTTTCTTTTGGTAAGTAGCAGTGGATTTGACACCATTCAGGGATATTACCATTTTCAAAGTAGCTTAAGAACTAGTGAGTATCTCAAATAAAAGTTTTTATATGTTTTCATGTCTGACTTTCATGTGTTAAGCATACTATGAATGAAATATTCAGCAAAAGGTTTTTACAATTATAGTCAGAATGGCAAACCCTGGGCATCTCAGCTGATGGGAGGCTGAAGTGTTGGTTCTCTGCCTTTTTTGTTGATAACTGTCGGGCCTTAACACTGTCTGCCAAGGGGATGGAAAAGCTCTGGCTTTCTGGCTGCTTGCTTTGCCCTGTTGAGGACCTAGGCTAATCAGGGGGCGTGGCTGTGAAAACCGAAACTGCCCTACTGATTGGCTGATGTCCACTATAAAGCATTGTGCACCTTTTCAATAAATGAGTTCCTGCACTGACAGGTGACCGGGATCCCTGGTATGTTCCTGGGACTTCTAAAGGCGGGGGAGGGAATATCAGCGGCCTTTACTTTCCCAATCTAGTCTCATCATTGGGGTAGGCCCCTCTGGCCTCTTTTGCTGGACAAAAGAGGTCCATCCTGGGTACGGGGTGGGGGGGGGTAAAGACCTCAACCCCTTATAATATCCTGACAGATAACCCTTTGGAGGACTCTGCCCACATCTCTCCTTTTCCTGCAGAGTCTCAGTTTCCTCCAGTGCCTAGGAATGTGTTTAAATATATATCCTTAAAGTCTCTTGTTTTATTTTGAATTGCTGAAACCTATATAGGTGACAGATGTCATAAAATATAGAATTATAAGTATATCCCAGATTTGTTTTATGAAAGAGCTACAGGTCTAGAAAAGATAGCTAGAAAAATGGATAGGAAAATGAATATAGAAACAGTTTGTTATCCAAAGTTATAGAATAAATCATTCCAAATGTATTAGCACAAAACAACAAAAATCATTTATGGTGTTTATTGCTCACATTTTTGGGGTGACTGAGCTTAGCTGGATGACTCTAGATCAGGGTGCCTTATGCTATTTCCCTCAGATAGAGGCTGAAGCTTGAGTCATTTTGATGGTTTTGTCTCTCACATTTTTTTAATGTTTTTCTTACTTTATTAAACCTTAGTAGTGTTTTTTAATGGACAAACACATAGACAAGCACAATACAGTGAAGAAATCTTATTTTTATAAGAGAGTTATGGAGTCACTAAGATATTTCCGGATACTATCTTTAGTGATGATTCTTATCTTTTTTCTGGGATTCCAGATAATATTCAGCCCCTATGGCTACTACAAAAGCAAATCCCCATTTAAATCATTTTAATAATGCACCAACAAAGGAAACATTGAGTGCAAAGCCACCCATGTATCTCCAAGCTTCATTGCAGCCCTATGGATCCCTGAGCCCTTTTGCAGCCAGCTTCTCTTGGACAGTTTCTAATAGTGTCCCTTCTATCTTCCAATGCCTATAATCTGGATGTTCCAGCTTTCCATGACCATGTTCATGTCCATGTCCATGTCCAGTGGCCATGTCTTACAGCAATCTCTCAGGAC
Organism: Tamias sibiricus; assembly: GCA_025594165.1. Taxonomy (NCBI): domain Eukaryota; kingdom Metazoa; phylum Chordata; class Mammalia; order Rodentia; family Sciuridae; genus Tamias; species Tamias sibiricus. The sequence goes on along the minus strand of CM046667.1, from coordinate 53,348,488 downwards.
ATTCAGTAGTCAACCTTCTAGCAGGAGCCAAAAGGAAATGGAAGGTCACTCACATATTTGATGGTTAATGCTGCCTTTTGTCTGGGACCTCAACTAGGACCATTTGCCTGGACACTTATAGATAACCCAAGGTAATTTGCAGAATGGCATCTGGGTTTTAAAGGCAAATGATTCAGGAAGGTGAGAGAAATAGGCAGAAATTGTATTATATTATCTGATTTAGTTTCAGAAATTCCATTGCCTTACCAATGCCTCATTTTAGCATACTGATTGTTAGGATGACATCACTAAAGCTGGTGCACCATATCCCCACATTAAAGATAGTATCAAAGAATGCATGAACCCATTTTAAAACTACTAGAAACAGAAGTGTGTATATATTTGCATATATAAGACAGTCCTTCATTTCCTGTTTATTATACTTTGTGAACTTTCACACAGTCCATAAAAAGTTGGAGATTCATAAGTGACTCTTTTACTATCTATATCCAGGTTTTTTTGTTTGTTTGTTTGTTTTTTTTGTGTGTGTGTGTGCGCGCGCCAGGGATTGAACCGAGGGGAGCTTAACCACTGAGGCACATCCTCAACCCTTTTTTATATTTTACATAGAGACAGGATCTCGCTGAGTTACTTAGGGCCTCACTAAGTTGCTGAGGCTAGCTTTGAACTTATCCCAATCCTGCCTCATCGTCCTGAGCTGCTAGGATTATAGGCCTTCGCCAACCCATCCAGCTCATGTTCGTTTTAAATAGTGAAGTTCCCTTTGTAAAGAAATTTTTTTTGTAAGGGGTCATCATTATGCATTTTATTATATCTGGCTTGACCTGGGGTCAACCATGCTTTTATTTAAAAATGTTCCTATTGTCTTTTAATGTTTTGTTCTAATGCTTTTACCATTTTTATATATCCCAAAATTTTAATCACTAATTGAAACATGTCCTTTATTTGAACAACACTTATGAAATGATATGCAAACAATCTGTGCTTCATGTTTTGGCAACAGTTAAGTCCAGTTTCATTAGAGTGGTATACTCAGTAACTGCTCTTTACTTGGCAGTGAAAGGAACTTTGGGCCTGGAGCCCTACTTTCTTCCTTTTGACATCCACATGTGTTACTCGAACAAGAGTAACAACAAAGAACAGAATTGTGGTTTGTGCTTTTAATGGAGTAACCAGTAACAAGTGACTTGAAGGCAGCAGGTGGTCTTTTGAAGTATAGGATTATATTCTGTGAACAACAGTATTCCCCCTTAGTATCCCCTCCAGAAATGCACCTGTCTGGGTATACTGCTCAAGGTCTCAACTCTTCAATAACTTGAATCTCAAAGGCTCAACTGAGGAATAATCTGTTTCCAAGATCCCTCAGGCTGCTGAAAAAATGCATTTATTTGTGGTGTAGAATTTGTGGCATTTTGATTATTCAGTCAGCAATGGAGAACACAGCCATTTTAAAAGGAAGGTTTTACATTATTACCTTTTCCCAGAATGTCAATGTTGTGTATTGACTTGAATGAAATATTGTTCTTACCTGTTGTCTGTAGGATCGTTTACACATAAAAAATTACATGGTATATTAATAAATGTATGTAAAAGTTTGATTTTACACTTAAATTGTTACTTATAAAAATGTTATTTTACAGTAATACTTAACCTTTTACTCTTCTCCACTAAAAATATTTGATTTAAATCAGTTCTCCCAAATTTATAAAAGTAAGCAAGTATAACATGAGCAGTAGTTTGATCAAAAGCTTCTGAATACATTTATTATATTAATTTATAATATAGCCTTAGAAAAATGCTAAGGTTGATTCTCAATAGCATAAAGTAGGCAATTTTATTCTTGGATATGGGCTATTGAAATATTAATACAGTCATAAGTTGCTTAATGACAGGGATGTATTCTGAGAAATGCATTGTTACAAACTGTTGTCAGTGTGTGAATGTCATAGAGAATATTTGTGCAAACCTAGGTGGTACACTTAAGCTATTTGGTCTAGCATATTGCTCTTAGGCTGAAAACCTACATAGCATTTAACTATACTAAATACTGTGGGCAACTGTAACATAATGATAAGTATTTATGTATCTAAATGTAGAAAAGCTATAGTAAAAACAATGTATAAAAGGTAAATAGGAGGTACACCTGCATAGGACAACTATCATGAATGGAGCTTGCAGGACTAGAAGTTACTTTGGGTGAGCCAATGACTGGTGAGTGAATGCAAAGACCTAGGACATGACATTGTTACAGACTTTATAAACACTGTATATTTAGTCTTCACTAAATTTACAGATAAAATATTTTTTTTTTCTTTCTTTAATAATAAATATACATTAGCTTACTATAACTTTTTTCTTTTTTGGCTCTTGACATTGAACCCAGAGGCACTTAATCATTGAGCCTCCTTCCCAGCCTCACTTTTTTATATTTTATTTAGAGATATGGTTTTGTTAGGTTGTTTAGGGCCTCACTAAGTTGCTGAGGATGGCTTTGAACTCATGATCCACCTGTCTCAGTCTTTTTTCTTTATAAATTTTTAATTTAAAAATGTTTTAACTCTTTGTAGTAATACTTAGATTAAAAGACAAACAGGTTGTATAGCTATAATTTTTTTTTTTTTTTTTTTTTTTTTTTTTTTTTTTTTTTGGACTGGGAGTTGAAACTAAGGGCACTTTACCAATGTGCCGTATCCTCAGCCCTTTCTATTTTGTATTTTGAGAAATGTTCTCACTAAGTTGCTTAAGGTCTTGCTAACTTGCTGAGGCTGGCTTTGAACTTGCAATCCTCCTACCTTAGCCTCCTGAGTTGCTTGGACTACAGGTATGCGCCACTGTACCTGGCTGTTATTTTAATATTCTTATTCTATAACTACTTTTTCCTATTTTGAAAAGTATTTTATGTTCTTCAATTTTTAAAAATCTTTTTGTTAAAACCTAAGACACAAGCAGACACATCACCTAGGCCTACATGAGGTTTGGATCATTACACTGTCTTCCAGTTCCATATCTTATCCCATGGGAAAGTCTTCAGGTTCACTGTAACTCATGTATCTGTCATCTTCTTTGGTAATAATGCCTTTTTCTGTAATATCTTCTGAAGGACTTGCCTGAAACTGTTATACAGCTGACCTTTATTATATAAGTATATTCTAAAATAATGATAAAAATTCTAGTATAACACATAAATCAACAGCATAGTAATTTATTATCATTACCCAGTAATATGTACAATAAATAACCATATCTTCTACTCTTTTATCTGACTAGCAGCTTAGAAGGTTTGTTCATGCCAGCATCACCATAAATTCATGAGTAGTATATTGTACTACTGTTGATCCATGACACAAAGAAAAGACCACCAACTCCAATTTTAAATCAAATTAAAGCAAGCTTATATTTTGTACACAAAGAGAGCTGACCAGTGGATGCCTCTCCCCAACATGGGGCTAGAGATCAGCACCATCCTCTGGGAAGACAAGGTTTTTTATAGCACAGAAAGTTACCAAAAAAAGGGGATGTCTTGGTGACTTACAGCAAACAGACTTCTGGCAAATATGATACAAAGGCAGATAGCGGGCTAATGATCTACGTGGCTTAACATTTCAAGGTAGGGAGTAAATTAAGATTCCTGTTGGAATTTATGAGGCGCCACTGAGGTTTTAAGGAGTATTGTTATCTGGTCAAGGAGAGCCAGGCCTGTGTGAGTTCAGGGCATGGGCAGGAATTCCAAACAAGATTACAGTACGGTCAGGCCAAAAAAAAAATCTTAGTAAAACAGAAGTGATTTTTTTTTTTTAAACTTCATGTCTCCCAATCATAGGATAGAATTAGGTTGGGTTCATCACTACCATGTTAGGATGGCTACATCACCAGGTAATAGGAATTTTTCGGCTTCATTATAATATTATGGAACCACTACCATATATGCAGTCCAATGTTAGCCACAATGTGATTACACAGTGCATAAATGTATTACACTCTGTACTTTTTATACACATTAACCAATATAATTGTACTTAATTTTGCATGTAAGTTTATAAAAACATTTCTTTTGATTAAAAAAGTTTTGTCATTGAAATAAGAAAATCAGCAAAAAGCAAAAGTTGGGAATTATATTGTAGTAGCACCCCCTCCTCCACAGAAAATTTTAACTGGGCTTCTCCAGAAGTCTTCACCATGGCTGATTTTAGAACTGTCAGCAAAAGAGTCTCTACAAAAGAGTTCAATGTAGATAAATTTCCTATTTTCCTGTTGCTCTATTACTTGGCCACTCGCCTAAAAGAAATCAGCACTCCAGGTGCTGGACACCCCTTTACTTGTTTTTCACAAACATGTATCCAGTATAGTAGTTTGTAGAAGTGTGTTTGCAAGTGCAAAATATGATAATAAAAGGACAATTTCTTTAAACAAGGCCTCTGTCCTTGAGCTGGAGCTTCACAGAGATGTCTACATTTCTAAGATAAGAGAAGTTACTAATTGGGCTCCATGGTAACAGCTGGCAGGGGGAGGAAAGAAAGGGGAGAAGCTCTCCCCTTCTCAGGTGTTGTCCTTGAAGGGTTAACTTGCCCAGAAGTTCTGTAAACTGTGAACTTCTGAGCCTCTCCCCTTACATGCTGGGTATAAAATTTCTGAAACTACCTGAACGCTGGGTTCAGGGGATTAATTGATTACAGTGAAGGCTGTACCTCCAGCTTAGCTGCAGCCAAATAAAACTGTTTCCTGCTGTCTTCAGTGCCTTGCCTCATCTGTTCCTACAACAATATTGCTGACAAATTAGAATTAAAACCCTCAATCTAATGGATTATAATGGATTACAATAATTTATAAAGGGAATACATGAATTAAATAATACACTTAATTATATTGAAAAATGATATTACACAATACACACACTATTAGTGTTCAAATTAACCTAGTTGACTCCTGTTATTATTAAATGTGCAATAACTGTTTTGCTATTAAAAGTTACCTGATAAAGTTATAATTAGGGCTTTTTTGGGGGCAGTTTTACATGTATAAAATGGCAAGCTTTTTTAACCAACACTGCTATCAAAAAAGAGCATTTGTTTTCTTCTTGGCGTTTTTGTACCTAATTTTCAGGAAAAAAGTCTCCAAAGCCACTCATGTAATAGCCAATGAAGCCTTTATTCTGGCCAGGGCCACAAACTACGTCCAGCACAAAGCAGGATAGTAGAAAATGGCACCTGATCATAGCAAGGGCAGGGTTTACAAAGCACAGGGTTAATATGCCCGCAGGACCTCAGGTGGAGACAGTATAAGGGTGGGTCAATGGGCCATCAAGGGTGGGTCAATGGGCCATCAGGTGGAGACAGTCCAAGTCCAGTTTAAGTTGCCTTTGCTTATAACATTTCCCACTGGTCTTATCTGGGAGAACAAATCTTTGTTCTCCTCCATAATCTGCCATCCCCATGTTTGATTGAGAAACCAGCAGGCAGAATCGGGGAGACTGAATGTGAGACTGAATGCCAGCACTGGGGACTTCCCTGATAACATGCAGGAGGAGGGGCGATATTGAAAGTCCTAAAGCTCCTCCTGGGAGGGGCAATTTCTGGAACAAGTTACCTTGGCAACAGGTTGGGACAGGGGCAGGGTCTCCACAAGGGTGGAGGAAGGGCTCTGAGGGAATTAACATTACAATTTTCCAGTGGACAGTGTCCCAACAGTCTTCAACTTCCCCGGACTCACTCAAAATTGGCTTTCTTGGTCTGACCTGACTTGATTTACCCATCTATATTAACTGCCTAACAGATTGTGGATTTAGAAACTCCTTACTACTGTAAGGGAAGGGGACGATGACCGGATCTGGCTTCTTCGAGCTGAACAGGGGCGATGAGATGGGGACAAGTAGTTCGGAGTTCTCTTGTTAGAATTCAGGTCAGATTGAAGCCTGGGCAAAACAGGTTGTAAAGTCATCAGGGACGGGAGCTTCTATGATAGAAACAAAAACCATGAGTACTGAATAAATGTTGCAGCATCTGGAACATGTCAATGTATACCATGAAGATGATAATTTCTCACCAGGAGGTTTGAGGGCTGAGAAGTTGTCCCCATAATAAGGCCAGAGTGGATATGGACTTTATTTGGGAATATAAATCTTTAACATCCCCACAATTATCAGGAATGTAAACACACATTTAACTTTTAATCTTACAGATCAGATGTCTATCCTGATAATATGGTAGTCAAGCTACTTAATGTCATCTGATCCTATAAAATCTTTCTACTGGAGGGCTAGATAATCATACTAGTAAATATTAAGCCTAGCTGTGTAGGTTAGGAAGATCTGTTAAACTGTTTCTTTTTAGAGTTATCAGGCATTCCTTCCTAAGAATCTCTTTTGTAGCCTTCAGTCTTACCAATTCTTGGGGCTAATACAAGTGTATATCTTAAGTTTCATTTAACTATTATTTATTAAATGCCCAGGAATGGTTGTCTTTTGGTTTCAACTGTTTTTGCTAGTTGTTTAAGATGAAGTACGTCAAACTGACTTTTGCTTTTATCTATTGCTAAGAGTCAGCTGATTTCTGATGGGAATAACTCTGGGGGAAATTTAAGAACAGCTTTTCCATTCTGCTAGTGCCTTCTGCAAGGATGGGTTCAGATCTTGCTTGACCTTGTGGCTTCCCTTGGAAGCACCAGGGAAGTCTCCCGTTTCCAAGGACCCTCCTTTTAGCAAGTGCACTGGTTGGCTTTCTCTTCTCCAGAAGTCTCCTAGCCTCCCTGCTCAAGAGGCCATGTGGCAAAAAGTTGCAAAGCTCTTTAGACAAGTTCCCTGTTCCCTGGATCAGACTCTAAGGGCAAGAGCCAAATATTGGTTTTCTTGGCCCTTTTAATTTAACTTTAAAGTCTTGATCTTAAACATATAGCAAGTTAGTCTCACCAGTCTTAAATTAAGAGCACTGAACTTTACTTTAATGCCTATGACCTTACTGTCATTTACCCTTTCCATTAATTGGGGTTTGTACCATCCTAGGTCATTGCTTATTATCTTAAATTAACCCAGGTTGTGTTCTTGAAGCAATACCTCTGCAAAACATTAACAGGCAACTTTTAGACAGTTTACAAGGAAAGTACAAAATAAAATTAACAAGAGTAAAAACACATTTAGTTTGTGTAATAACCATCTTGAATTTTGACTGAGTTATATACTACAACCCCTGTTTCATAACAACAAGAATCATTCTTTTGACCATAACTGTAAACAAATTGACGTTTGGCCTGCCCTGGAGCCACTCTGGCATGCAGTAAATGTGGAAGGAAGAGCCTTATTTTAGGCAAGGTGAAGCTCTTTATGAACCTTAGGTCAGGTGTTTTAGTTCTGAAGCTGATCTCTGCTTTACAATATTAACCTTTATACAGATTAGCTCTTTTAAAAAGTAACATAAAACCTCATATCTTATTACAACCGGTCTAGTTGTAGAACACATTTTAAATAATATAAATAAATCTCTAATATATTATCTTTATAAGCCTAAAATTACCTACAACTCTAGTTTGGAGAACACCAACTTGATATACTGCTCTTTTAGAGCTTTCACCTCAAGGCTTGTACACCTGAAAGATATGAACACATTTAATATACAAAGAAGAGTATTACTCCACCAAAATTACATTGATGTTTTTACATTAATCAAGTTTAGCTCTTAAAGAAATAACATTATAATATTTCAAAATAATAGTTGTCATTCAACCACAGCTGTATAATTCTTAACTTTTTTCAGATTACTTGCTCAAAAAAACAAAAATTAATATTGTTATTTACAGTACTCCCAACAGAAACAGCTGAAACCTTTGAGCCTCTGCATACACAGAAATCTTTTCTAAACCTTTATACAGAATCACACACATCTATTAACCACTTTGCAAGAACACAATGTTTACACATATAGAATTATACCTGTTGGAACTTTAACATTTTTCAGTGATGACAAAGCAACCTTAAAACCTCTTTTTTTTTCTCTTCTTTCATTTACCAATTTATGAAAACAATCAATAATGTTACTCAATGGGATTCAGGGAGTTAACTTGACAACATATTTAACAGTTAGCATTTTAACCTTGAAAATTAATCAGATGTCTAACAAAGTTACTCACAAATTTACTTTTCTTACATTTACACCAGAGAAGACACACAATGAAAAGGCAGAAAAACCATGGAACGCAGAACAAGACACAAGGGAACAAGAACCAGGCGTCAAACCAACGAGGGAGCAGTGCAACGTCTTGCTAATAATCTGGACAAGAGTGCATATGTGCCTCATCAGGCACCTCTCTGTCCCCAGTAGGAACTCCCAACCAGACCAGGACCAGAGGACAGTGCAACATTTTGCTACTGCCCCGGAAAGGAGTGTATATACCTCGCCAGGCACCTCACTGTCCCCAGAAGAGATCTCGAAACCAGATACCAAATGTTATGGGGGTGCCACTTACCTTTGGAGGTTTTCTCCACTGGATGTCCGCTAATTCTTTTGATGCGGCAGTTCATTCCAGTAATCCGAAGGACTGAAGGCACATCCCAGGGCCTTGGAACATCTCAGGGTGCACACCCCTGGGGCGGCACTCCTTCCCGGAGTCCCAGAGCGAAGGTCTGGCTTCAGAATTTGTGGTGGTAAAGAAAAGACCACCAACTCTAATTTTAAATCAAATTAAAGCAAGCTTATACTAGTTCTTTGACCACCTAGAGAGACTTGTGAGTTAAATTTCAGTTGTTTACCCAATTTAGATTGAACCTTTTAAATCATGTGAATTAAAGGTATTTGGATCCATTTATTTTAAATTTTCATGAGCGCTCATTTTCTATTTGCCAATCTTGATATTGTGCACATGACATGGATTTATTTACATAGACATATGCAAGCACACAAAGATCCGCCACAAGAAAAATAAACAGACACAGACACAAGAACAAAAGACAACCATTTTAGGCCACGCAGAAACAGATGGGGCCATACAGAACCATATTTGGGCCACACAGAAACAGACACAAGAACAAAAGACAACCAGACTGGGCCACACAGGGAGGCCCACCAGGTGGACAGGAGCGAGGTCTTACCCTGTCCTGGGATTCTGTGTAAGCGACCACATCCAGTCTGACCTTATCCCCCAGAAGAACTCACCAGACAGGTAAACAGGTGGCTTTGTAGATGCATCCAGAGAACTGAGCGGCAGTCCTCTCAGGGTGAGGCTGAGGAACATTTCTCAGGAGCTCTCCCCTACCCCAAGAAGGAGTTCGTGATCGGGTACAGGAGGCCGAATTTGGGCATGAGGGCAAGGAGAATAAAGTATCTCTCTGGGGCCTCCAAATGCTGTACCTAATTTTCAGGAAAAAAGTCTCACAAGCCACTCACGTAATAGCCAATGAAGCCGTTATTCTGGCCAGGGCCACCAACTAAGTCCAGCACAAAACAGGATAGTAGAAAATGGCGCCTGCTCACAGCAAGGGCAGAGTTTATAAAGCACAGGGTTAATATGCCCTCAAGCCCTCAGGTGGAGAGGGTTTAAGGGTGGGTCAATGGGCCATCAAGGGTGGGTTAATGGGCCATCGGGTGGATACAGTTTAAGTCCAGTTTAAATCCAGTTTAAGCTTATAACAGCTTTCCCTTTTGAATTTCAAAATAAAAATAAAAATGAAATAATTTATGTAAAAGGTCTTTGAAAGTGGAAACAGTTCAAAAAATTCCCAAAGAGATTAATAAAATTCTAAAAGGAAAACCTGAAACCACCGGTTGCAGGAGATGAATTCTGCTTGCCCGAATGTTGAAGTTTGAATATTAGAGAAGCACGCAGAGGCTAGCATATAAAGCAGGATTTATTTTAAAGGGGTAACATAGACTTATCCTAGGAGGGAGAAGGGGGCCATACCTGATATCCTGGTATCCTCATAAGCGATGCGTTCTGCCCTTTTTAATATGTTCTAGGCTTCCTTTGTTATTCTGCCTTCTTCTATAATAAGCAAAGGTGACTAAACTGGACTTAAACTGTCTCCACCCGATGGCCCATTAACCCACCCTTAAACCATCTCCACTTGAGGGCTTGAGGGCATATTAACCCTGTGCTTTATAAACCCTGCCCTTGCTCTGAGTAGGCACCATTGTCTACTATCCTGCTTTGTGCTGGACTTAGTTGGTGGCTCCGGCTGGAATAAAGTCTTCACTAGCTACTCTGTGAGTGGCTTGTGAGACTTTTATCCTGAAAATTGGGTACAACACTTTCCCTTTCTTTTTCCTTCCTGTATACATGACTAGGCCCAAGAATGCTCGGTGGGGTGGCCAAAAGTTGGGAAACAGGTGGGCTGAAGAGGGAAGGGCAAGATGATGCAGCCCAGGACACATTAATTAACTTTATATCTCCCTATAGGGAGGGCAATTCCTGGGACAGTTTACCTTAGCAGTGGGTTGGAGTAGGGGCAGGTTTTTGATAAGGATGGAGGAAGGGCTCTGAAGGAATTAACATTCCAATCCCTCAGGGAGCAGTCTCCAACTTCTTGGGACTCACTTAAAATTGGCTTCCTTGATCGGACCTGACTTGAATTACCTATCTATACTGACTGCCTGTCTAATTCTGGCTTCAAACCTACAAAAGACCTAAAAATACATAATATCAAACTCTAGAAATCCAAAGAAACTTCTGATGTCCTTTAGATGTGGGGCAGATTGAATGAATGAACCTCAAATTGAGTCATGACTCAGTCCCAGAAGAAATGCATCTTCTGGAGGAGAGGTTGACAGATCCCCATGCAAACATAGCAAAACACACAGTAATTTATGGACACAACCCTGTCCTGTTTGCATTATGGTGCCTAACCTGTGAATATCTATCTAGTCCTGTGTTTTCAAGCAGGAAGTCAACAGACATTGTTGCACAACAGAGGCAGGGGTATCAATTAAGTATTCTGACCAAGGTGCTGGGTTAAAAGTTACTTATGGTTGCAACTACTTGCTGTGGCATAACTTGTCCCCAAACACTTTGGTTTTTATTGAGGCAACCTAATCCCCTTCTTTCTCCTTTATAGGTTTATCATTCAGGCCTTTGCTGCCTTTTTATGTTAACAAACCTTGAAGAGAAATATATGAGCTGATAGTCCAGGCATTGTTGACTTGGAGTATCCAGGTGGGAGTGAGCATCCCTGAACAATTCATGCAAATTGATCCAGTCCCACACCAGAGCTCTACAAAGCAAAGTGTTTTCAGCCTTTCTGAGTCAAACAAAAGGTCAACAGGGCAAGACACCCAGTCCCAGTGAAAAGGCCTCCAAGGTCTTCTTGTGGATTCATGATATTAAGGTTCTGGCTTAGAATCTGGGTGTTCATCTTAAGTGAGAACTGCTCACATTCTTTCCACACAAGGGCGTACCAGCCCCACCCTTAACCACCTGCATTTTTGCATGCCCAAGGGCATACCAACCCCACCCTTAATCTCTCACTTTAGGACCCACAGGGCTCTAATCCCTGAGCCTCCGCATAAAAGTCTGGAACTTCAATTCTATCTTCCCCCTCTGCTCTATGGAGAGATGACCTTTATTTGTCAGTTATGACAAATAAACTCTCTCATGTGTATCTCTGCCTGGTCTCCATCTTCCATTTCTTGCTCACCAGTCTCCCGCTTTCTTATTTTCTTTTCAATGATCTACAAAAATGTAGTCTGATGCTCTGTTATATCAAATATTAAATATATTGAATGTCACTCTGGCCATCTCCTGCATATTTATATGAAAAAAAGAAAAAAGAAAAAAAGAAAAACAGTCCACTAGAATGATCCTTTGCAATGCTTCTCATTTCATTCTCTCTGATTCTCTTGTATGAGTATTTTGTTGTGGTTGTTGTTTTCATCTCCACTAATGCAGAGATTCTGCTAGCAATCTACATTATATGGACTTCCAAATATTCTACAATCAACATGCGGTGATGGCCAAACCAGACCTGGTTGAGAAATGAAATTATAAAAAACTTTATGATAAAAAAAACCAATGCCTGGTGAAAGGGTCAGTTCTCCTCCCCTCTCTTGGTTTTTCTTCTGTAAAAGCCTAATTAACCATAGGTCCCTAAGTTTTGGATTGTACGTAACTCCTTCTTGCAATGTCAACATCCTTGTGCCAGGCTTTCAAGGCTAGAGATTTAACAGAAAACCTGTGAAAAGAGCCATTTCTTCTCATCTGTTTCTGTAAGCATGCTTTATGTTAGACATCCTGCCTACACAAGGCTTTCAGACTTGTAGATTAGGAATTTTTTTTAAAAAAAATATTTATTTATTTGCTTTTAGTTGTACACAGTGCATTTATTTTTACTTGGTGCTGAGGATTGAACCTGGGCTGCACACATGCTAGGTGAGTGCTCTACTGTTGAGCTACAACCCCCGCCCAGGAATTTTTTTAAAAGAGGAAAAATGCCTCAATGGTAAGATGGGTCTAAGATGACACCAAATAACTATAACTGTTGTGAGAAACCATGGATCAGAGCTCAGAATTTGGAGTTTGTTCTCCTCTGGGCCCGCCAGCCTAAAATAAAATTTGGAGTTTTTCTTCTATGAGGGTGTTGCTTGCTCCTTCTCAACCAGTCTGTTTCCCACAACAATGCAACTGTTTTATCATAATTAATGCATAAGCATTTAAAAATAATGACATTTTAGCCAGGCGCGGTGGCACACGCCTGCAATCCCAGTACTTGGGAGGCTGAGGCAGGAAGATTGTGAGTTCAAAGCCAGCCTCAGCAATGGCGAGGCACTTAGCAACTCAGTAAGACCCTGTCTCTAAATATATACAAAAAAGGGCTGGGATGTGACCCAGTGGTCAAGTGCCCCTGAGTTCAATCCCTAGTACCACAAAAATAAATAAATAAATAAATAAATAAATAAATAAATAAATTAAAAATAAATAAAAATAATGACATTTTGCTCAATTTTTGTTGACTATGAAGGTGAAAACATTATTTAAATTTTTATTTTCTGTTGAATTTTTTAATATAATTTTACATTTAGCCACATAATTGGGGTTTTATGTAAGATTCCTTTTAGTGGAAAGGACAGACTATTATTTGGTGGTGATTTCACTCTTTTTTTCTTTTTCTCATCATTTTAAATGACATCCTCATTCCATCTGTTCTTTGATTTAAATTTAGTTTGTTCCTTTTTTTTTTTTTTTTTTTTGTAGCTAAACTCTTCCCTATAAACCTGTTAGTACTCTGGGTCACATAAAGAAAATGAAAACTGGGCTAGGGTTGTACCTCAGTGGTGAAACACATGCCTATATGTGTGAGGCACTGGGTTTGATCCTTAGCACCACATACAAATAAATAAATAAAATAAAGGTATCATGTCTGTCTGTAACTAAAACCCAAACAAAAAGCTTTAAAAAAATGGAAATACATCTGGCCCCTGATCACTCAGAAATCTGTATTAACCTCATGATTGACACTGGCAGTATGAGGACAGGTTGCATGACACCTGAAGTCTCAACCAATGTGGTAAATGTTCATAAGGTTATATACAGTTTAAATCCCCTACATGATGCAAAGCCTTCTCCAGTTTTAATCACACTTTCCACCCTACTAATACATTTATCCTACCATAAGCACTGCAACATTTCAAGAAATATATAAGAAGAAATTCTGAAAATGAGAACTTTGTGCCCAATGTCTTGTTGTTTATTATGGGAAGTCTACTCTCTGTCCCTCATCAATGGCACTACCAGTTATTTTGTAAAGATTCCAAATAGGACTAAGCATGCTAATTCAAATACCATTTAGTAGGTGAGAAAACAACAATTCCTATTATTCCACACCCATATTAATTTTATAGATCTTTTCATTTTTGAAGAAAATAGAGTGTGGAGAAAGACTATCAGAATGAAGGTTAAAAGTCACATGACCATTTCAATCAATGCAGAAAAAGCATATAACAAAATTCAACACTTTCATGATAAAACAAGTTAAATGAACTAGGGATATAAGGACATTATTTCAGCACAATAAAGGCTACCTATGAATCTTTTTTTCTTTTTCTCATCATTTTAAATGACATCCTCATTCCATCTGTTCTTTGATTTAAATTTAGTTTGTTCCTTTTTTTTTTTTTTTTTTTTCTTTTGTAGCTAAACTCTTCCCTATAAACCTGTTAGTACTCTGGGTCACATAAAGAAAATGAAAACTGGGCTAGGGTTGTACCTCAGTGGTGAAACACATGCCTATATGTGTGAGGCACTGGGTTTGATCCTTAGCACCACATACAAATAAATAAATAAAATAAAGGTATCATGTCTGTCTGTAACTAAAACCCAAACAAAAAGCTTTAAAAAAATGGAAATACATCTGGCCCCTGATCACTCAGAAATCTGTATTAACCTCATGATTGACACTGGCAGTATGAGGACAGGTTGCATGACACCTGAAGTCTCAACCAATGTGGTAAATGTTCATAAGGTTATATACAGTTTAAATCCCCTACATGATGCAAAGCCTTCTCCAGTTTTAATCACACTTTCCACCCTACTAATACATTTATCCTACCATAAGCACTGCAACATTTCAAGAAATACATAAGAAGAAATTCTGAAAATGAGAACTTTGTGCCCAATGTCTTGTTGTTTATTATGGGAAGTCTACTCTCTGTCCCTCATCAATGGCACTACCAGTTATTTTGTAAAGATTCCAAATAGGACTAAGCATGCTAATTCAAATACCATTTAGTAGGTGAGAAAACAACAATTCCTATTATTCCACACCCATATTAATTTTATAGATCTTTTCATTTTTGAAGAAAATAGAGTGTGGAGAAAGACTATCAGAATGAAGGTTAAAAGTCACATGACCATTTCAATCAATGCAGAAAAAGCATATAACAAAATTCAACACTTTCATGATAAAACAAGTTAAATGAACTAGGGATATAAGGACATTATTTCAGCACAATAAAGGCTACCTATGAAAAGCTAGAAGCTTATATCATACTTGATAGTGAAAAACTGAAATCTTTTTCTGTAAGATCTCCCTACCCTTGCCACTTCTATTCAAAATAGTACTGAAGTCCTAGCCAGGATAATTTGTCCAGAAAAAGAAATAAGAGGAATCCAAATAGTTTTAGAAGAAGTAAAGTTCTCTCTCTTCAAAGATGACATGATCAAATAATTAACAATCTTTCTAAAGATCCCACAAAATAATTTTTAGAACTAACAAATTCTGTAAAACTACAAGATACAAAAACAATGCCTAATGATCAGTTTCTTTTCTTTATTTTATTTAATTTTGGTGCTAGGATTGAACCCAGGGGCACTTGACTACTGAGCTACATCCCCAGCAACACCCCCCCCCCCATTTTTTCTTTCTTTCTTTCTTTCTTTCTTTCTTTCTTTCTTTCTTTCTTTCTTTCTTTTTTCTTTTTTTCTTTTTTTTTTTTTTTTTCTTTTTTTCTTTTTTTGGTACCAGGGATTGAACCCAGGAGTGTTTAACCACTGAGCCACATCCTCAGCCTTTTATTTTTCATTTTGAGACAGGGTCTCACTACATTACTTAGGGCCTCACTCAATTGCTGAGGATGGCTTTGAATCTGTGATCCTCTTGCCTCAGCTTTCTGAGCTGCTGGGATTACAGTTGTGCACCACCGCACCCAGCTAAAACTTCTTATTATTGGTCTTGGTGATGTTTTCTTGGATGTGGCCCCAAAAATATAGGCATCAAAATAAAAAAAAATGGACAGGTGAGACTATATCAAACTAAAAAACTTCTGCATAGCAATGGAAACAATAAAAAGAGTGAAAAGTAAAACCTCCAGAATTGAAGAAAATATTTGCAAACCACATATCTATTATGGGGTTAATATCCAAAATACATAGAGAACTCCTATAACTCATTAGAAAATAAAGAAATAACTCAATTAATATATGAGCAGACATTTCTCCAAAAATGACATACAAGTGGGCAACCATATGTATGAAAAGGTATTCAACACCACTAATTGTAACAGTGGTCCACTTCACTTTTTGAATGTAGCCCTCCTTGCCCTGAGGCTTATTTTTTTTTAGATAATTTTTTTATTTTTATAGTTTTTAATATGTACAACTCATAGTGCATATATTTAGTATCTTTTTACATACAACTGTTTGTATACAAAGTATATTCGTACAATTCAGGTCTTCAATAATGCATTAAGGAAAATGATATCCGTCTCATTCAACCACCTTTTTTTTTTCTTTTCTCCCCCTCCCTCCCCTCTTGCTCCCTCCCTTACCCTCCCTTCCCTTGACCATTCTAGTGTTCCTCTAATCCTCCTATGTACCCCCATCCAACAATACTTTGAAATAGCCTCCTTATATAAGAGAGAACATTTGGTACTTGGATTTTTGAGACTGACTAACTTCACTTAGCATTATGTCTTCCAACTTCATCCATTTACCTGCAAATGCCATTAATTTGTTTTCTTTTATTGCTGAGTAAAATTCCATTGTGCGTATATACCACATTTTCTTAATCCACTCATTTACTGAGGGACATCTAGGTTGGTTCCACAACCTAGCTATTGTGAATTGCGCAGCTACAAACATTGAGATAGCTGTGTCACTGTAATATGCTGTTTTTAAGTCCTTTGGGAATAGACCCAGGAGTGGGATGGCTGGTTCATAGGATGGTTCCATTCCCAGTTTTCCAAGAAATCTCCATACTGCTTTCCATAACGGTTGCACCATTTTGCAGTCCCACCAGCAATGTATGAGTGTGCCTTTTTTCCCACATCCTCTCCAACATTTATTGTTGTTTGTGTTCGTGATGGCTGCCATTCTGACTGGAGTGAAGGGAAATCTTAAGAGTAGTTTTGATTTGCATTTCTCTAATTGCCAGCGATGTTGAACATTTTTTCATGTATTTGTTGATTAATCGTGTATCTTCTTCTGAGAGGTGTCTTCTCAATTCCTTAGCCCATTTATTGATTGGGTTATTTGGTTTTTTAGTGTAAAGTTTTTTGAGTTCTTTATATATTCTAGAGATTAGTGCTCTCTCTGATGTGCATGTATTAAATATTTGTTCCCAATTAGTTGGCTCTCTATTCACCTCACTGATTGTTTCTTTTGCTGAAAAGAAGCTTTTTAGTTTAAATCTATCCCGTTCATTAATTCGTGGTAGTAATTCTTGTGCTACAGGATTCTTATTAAGGAACTTGGGGCCTAATCCAACATGTTGGAAATTGGAGCTTACTTTTTCTTCTATTAGGTGTATTTTCTCTGGTCTAATTCCTAGGTCCTTGATCCACTTTGAATTGAGTTTTGTGCATGGTGAGAGATAAAGGTTTAATTTCATTTTGTTGCATATGGATTTCCAGTTTTCCCAGCACCATTTGTTGAAGAGGCTATCCTTTCGCCACTGTACATTTTTGGCACCTTTGTCTAATATAAGATAGCTGCATTGAGGATACAGAGAGGCTTATTTTAAAAAAGGGACTCTTTTTTATTTTCTCTTTTCCCTCTCCCCCTCCCTAACAGGATTAGAGAGACAAGATTATCTTTTCTTTCCCTAGTTATCTGTCCTTGAGCACATACCCACCATAGGAAGGATATTTTCATCAGAAGATATAAGAAGTGACTATCTCCTAAATTAACAAGTGAATTTTAACATACCATCAGGGTGCACCTTGGACACCCCCCTTCCCCAATCAGGGCACACCTGGAATGCAGCCTTTGAAGAGCTTCTTTAAAAACCCTCTGCAGCCTCTGGGACTAAAATCCCCTGTGCTTCTCCTTTGCTAGAAAGCAATAAACCTTCTTTCTCCTTTTTCTCAAAACAGTCCTCATTATCAAATTGGCATGAATTGGCATAAGGTAAGTGCCAAGCAAAAGTACAATGAGATATTACCTCATATCTGCTAGGGTGGTATTATTATTATTATTATTATTATTATTGGTACAAAGGATTGAACTCAAGGACACTCATTCACTGGGCCACATCCCCTGCCCTTTTTTGTATTTTATTAGAGACAGGGTCTCACTGAGTTGCTAAGTGCCTCGCCATTGCTGAGGCTGGCTTTGAACTCGCCATCCTCTTGCCTTGGCCTGCCAAGTGCTGGGATTACAGGCATGTGCCACTGCACCAGGCTTAAGGTGGTCTTAATTTACAAAGTAAAGCAAGTGTTGGCAGGGGTGTGGAGAAATGGGGCCTCAAGTGTACCACTGGAGGGAATGCAATCTAGTCTGATGATTAGAGAAGGCTTTACAGTGATTCTTCAAAAATTAGAAAAAAGAGCAGTCATAGGATCCAGCAAACACACTTCTGGGTGGTTATTTCCAAAAATTGAAATTAGGATTTCTCATCTTCTTTTTGTTGTAGGGACATATGAGGCAAGGCACCAAAGATAGAAAGCAACAGTTTTATTTGGCTGCAGCTAAGCTCAGAGGGTACAGCCTTCAGTGTAATCAATTAATCCCCTGAACCCTGAGTTCAGGTAGTTTCAGAAATTTATACCCAGCATGTAAGGGGAGGGGCTCAGAAGTTCACATAAAAGCAGCTTTTTCTTTCACTGTTCTTGGCAAGTTAACCCTTCAAGGACAACACCTGAGAAGGGGAGAACTTCTCTTTCTTTCCTCCCCCTGCCAGCTGTTACCATGGAGCCCAATTAGTAACTTCTCTTATCTTAGAAATGTAGACATCACTGTGAAACTCCAGTTCAAGGCCACAGGCCTTGTTAAAGAATTTGTCTTTTTATTATCACACGTTGCATTTGCAGACATACTTCTTCAAACTATTATACTGGATACATGTTTGTGAAAAACAAGTAAAAGGGTGTCCAGCACCTGGAGTGCTGATTTCTTTTAGGTAAGTGGCCAAGTAATAGAGCAACAGGAAAATAGGAAATTTATCTACATTGAATATATATATATATATATTTTTTTTTGGTAGAGGCTCTTTTGCTGACAGTTCTAAAATCAGCCATGGTGAAGATTTCTGGAGAAGCTTAGTTAAGATTTTCTGTGAAGGAAGGGGTGTCACTACAATTTCAGGGTTTTTCACAATAGCCAAGTTATGGAAGCAAGTTGAGTGTATAATGACAGATGAATGAAAAAGGAGAGTGTGGTATATATGCACAATTGGAAATTCTGTCATATGCACAACATGGATTAACCCAGAGGACATTATTCCAAATCAAATAACCCAGTCACAGAACGACACACCCATTTGAGATATCTAAAAATCATCAAATTAATATAAGTCCAAAGTAGAATGTTAGTTTCCAGGTGCTCAGTGGAGGAGAAAATGAGCAGATACTTTTCTTCTTTTGGCGGGGTAGGGGTTACTGAGGATTGAACTTGGGCACTTTACCACTGAGCCACATCCCCAGCCCTTTTTACTTTTCATTTTAAGACAGGGTCTCATTAAGTTGCTTAGAGCCTCACTAAGTTGCTGAGGCTGGCTTTGAACTTGCAATCTTCCTGTCAGCCTCCGGAACTCCTGGGATTGCAGGCATGGGGCCACCAGGCCTGGCTGAGTTGTTTGTTAATGAGGATAAAGTTTCAGTTATGCAATATGAAAAATTTCTAGAGATTATCTGTTCAACATTGTCCTTATAAATTAACAATATTGTACTGTCCAATTAAAAATTTAAGAGTGTAGGTGTCATGTTATTTGTAATTTACCATAGTTAAAAAAGAAATGAAGTTTGCCACTTTTATACTGGATTCTCAGTAAGAGCACAGCATTCTGTCATTTTATTCAGTTCTCCAACAGTTTAATCCTTGCATCCAAAGGAATCACATACTAGTGGAGAACATTCCAGTGGTAGAATCAAAATTGCATAAGGCTAATTTAGCTTACAAAGGGACTTGGATTTTGGAGTAGGTGTCACTTCCATGTGAATGAGAAAAACTTAGCATATTTTTTTGTAAGAAAAGCTTATTTACCAGAAGGGTAAGAATTAGAATAACGTGTCCCTTCACTGGATACAGACTTATGCTGGGACACTCTTGGCCCCAGCAATGTGCCAATCTTTTTCTTTTCTTTCTTTTTTTTTTTTTTTAATTTGTTCTTTCTAGATATACATGACATTAGAATGTAATTTGACATACTATACATACATTGAGTATAATTTCCCATTCTTGTGGTTGTACATGATGTGGAGTCTCACTGGTTGCATATTCATATATGAAACATAGGAAAGTTATATCCGATTCATCCTACTGTCTTTCTTATTCCCATCCCCCCCCCTTCATTTCATTTCCCTTTGTCTAATCCAGTAAACTTCTATTCTACCCACTGCCTTATTATGTGTTAGCATTCCCATATCAGAGAAAACATTTGGCCTTTGTTTTTTGGGGATTGGCTTATTTCACTTAGCATGATATTCTCAAGTTCCATCCATATACTGATAAATGCCATAATTCCATTCTTCTTTATGGCTGAATAATATTCCATTGTGTACATATGCCACATTTTCTTTATTCATTCATCTGTTGAAAGGCACATAGGTTGGTTCCATAGCTTAGCTACTGTGAATTGAGCTGCTATAAACATTGTGAATGTGTCACAGTAGTATGTTGATTTTAAGTCTTTTCGGTACAATGTGCCAATTTTTAAGTCATTCATAATCTTTACTAATGTACGTGATATTCTGAAACATGTTCACTAATTTCTGTAATGCAGAGAGACTTTGACAATTACTAGAATAAAGGAGAAACAAATAATTGATTAATAGAGGAAGTTGATCAGAAGGATAAGTAGAAAATTATTAGTGAAACAAATAGTTTGAGCAGGGGAGAGATATGTTGGTAAGCAGATTCTAAGAACATGAGGTAAATAGCTAAGCATGATATTTCAGACACTTGAATGGCTGTATCTGAGAATATTTTGTGGAAAGTGACAGAAAAACAGATGGTGCATGGTTGTGAGACTGATATTGAGGACAACAGTGAGTTTAAAGTTGAATAACGTTATCATTAATTATTATTATTGTTATTATTCTTAAAAGCAAGAATCTAATGGAAGGTATTGAGTATAGGTAGGATCTGATTTTATCTTTGTTTTAGAAAGCATATTCAGAGCCAAAGTAGAAAGAATATTTTAAGGGTTGGAGACAGAAATTGGAGATGGAGATATAAGCTAGGAGACTCCTGCTACCCATTACACAAACACCATACAATGCCATTCCACTTTCTAAGATTTTTCTTCTGTAATTCTGATAAGAAGCACAATTAATTCCCAGTACTAAAACAGAAAGATGTGAAAATCAATGGTGGAAAATGAGATGACGATTGCATTTGGAGGAAGGAAATTGATAAAGAAGAGGGGTGGGATAGAACACTAAAACTAAATTTCAATGTAAAGATCATTATTAATGATGCTTTAAGCAATGTTTGCACATAAAAAGCAATTTTTCATTTGTTTGCAAAGTAAATTTATGGGCAATTTTTGAATAAAAGCTTTCTTTAAAAAATGTGATGGTAGAGGGGTAAAAATAATGACTACATGATTTTAGTGATAGCATGCTAGCCAATGTTATGGAGCTGGGGGCCTTCTGAGAAACTGAGGTAAAATGAAGACCCCCCTTCAAATCCAGATTCTTGTGATCAAGTTAGAAAGATTTCAGACATGTTGCTCAGAGTAATAGGAATGAGTTTATTGATGGGCTGTAAAAGAGGAAGGGGACACTCTCAAGGGAGAAAGTGGGTTCTCTTCAGAGAGAAGAGGGACAATGTGCTTCTTCTACACTCCAGTTTTATTGGGGATTCCAGTGGAGTTTCCAGAGAGTCCCACCCAGTCCACCTCTTTAATTTTTTTTTTTTTTTTTTTTTTTTGTGGGGGGGGGGGTACTGGGGATTGAACTCAGGGGCACTTGGTCACAGAAACACATTCCCAGCCCTATTTTGTATTTTGTTTAGAGACAGGGTCTCACTAAGTTGCTTAGTGCCTCACTTTTACTGAGACTGGCTTTGATCTCGAGACCCGCCTGCCTCAACATCCCCAGCCGCTGGGATTACAGGTGTGTGCCACTAGGTTCGGCCTCCTCTTGACTTTTGACTGACAGCAGAGTGACATCAGACTTTCAAGTCCCCACTGTCATGGCAACTCTAGGTAACCTTGGCCATGCTAGCCAGTTCTAATTGGATTCTTAACCATACATTCTCATAGATTTTATGCTTAGGCAGAACTATCTCCTAGAGTTTCAGGATCTGGTCACAAAAATATCCTGGGTTCCTCCCACTGATTTTATTTTGGGCCTGCATTTCTCCTGTAGTTAACAGGTAGTTTGCTGAGGAATGTGACATATCCTGTGCACTTAAGCCAGTTTGGGCTGCAGGTAAATTGCCTCTTAGAAAAGAAAGCACATGGGGGTCAGCACCATGGGCCCATTTTATAGAACTATTCTCCTAACCTCATGTCCCACCATTCACATCTGTCTTTCCCCTAATACCAGGAAAACACCCTATAGCACACCATATGTTTAGTAGGTAATCCATTCTAGTACATAATGCCCTCTCAAATTGTTTCTGAGATAATCTCTCAGGCATGCAGTTGAGAGTGTGTTAACATTGTGTCAAAATTGACTGAACTTTTCAGTGTTAGCATACAAATCCTTTTGAGTCTTCTGCTCACCCTCACTGAATCTTCCTCATCTCTCTAGCTTAATTAATATAAATTATTCTATGTAAAATAGCATTTTAAAAGGAACAGTAATTATTCTCACTGGTCAGGTTCACATTATAATTATGGTAAAGTCAATCATCTATAATGATTAATGATCTTTCTAGTCTATGAAATTTAACGTTTCATAATTTCAGGTTAGCTCAAATGTGCCTGTTTTACCATCAAAATCATATAATATTGCTCAGCCAACTTAAACATATAAATTGCAAAACCTAGCAAGATCTAGGCCTAAGATTTGAGAATTTGTGATCAATTAGACACTATGAGGATTATCTATTTAATTCAGTGTTTGTTTTATGATTGACAACATATGCATCTAGAAGGCATTTCTGATTTGAACAAAGTTATCCAACAAATGAATGTCTGAATTGGGATTTGGTTTTCCTACCAATATAATGCTTATTTTTCTCCCTTCTGGGTCATTTACAGCAGAACTTCTAATGTTGAATGTAATTGTCTAATTTGGGATTACATTTTAGTAGACCCACAAGGAACAGACTATTTTCTGAGGATCTCTTAGAATTTATAACAGCTTTGACATCTTTCTGAAAAACATAATTCCAATTAAGCATTCTCACTAGAAAATGTAAAATTAGGAGCAGAAAGAAACTTGTTGAGTGACTTTTGAACACTTCACATTGATGAGTGTCAATAAATTTCATTTCTCTGGTTAAAATGTCTGGATTTGGAATGTAAAGGGCTTTACTACTTTACAGCAGTTATTCACTGAATTTTCATTCCTTACTAGGTCTGATTTTATTTCAATAAAAGATATGGACCTCCTAATTATTATTATTTTTACATCAGCAAAATAAGGAAAATTTTAAGTATATCAAGTACACATGTACACACACACAATACTGAAAATGGGTGTTGGACATAACACTTTTGAGAAATAATGGAGTGTCTATGTAAAATATGAAATTAATGGAATTGTCTCGATTACTAATATTTTAACAAAACTTGACTAATCAGGGAGGCTATGTGTAATTTTACATGAGAACAATAATATGCCCAATAGGAGTTTGCTACTTTTTAATTGACTCCCATAGGGTACGAGTCACTTGCATAGAATAGGCAAGTTCTATTTCAATTTTCCTTCAGGGACACACAAAAGAAAGAAAATTATAATTTCAGGGGCTGGGGTTGTAGCTCAGAGGTAGAGTGCTTGCCTAGCATGTGAGCAGCCCTGGATTCGATCCTCAGTACCACGTAAAAATAAATAAATAAAATAAAGATATTGTGTCCAACTACAAGTAAAAAATAAATATTTAAAAAATAAAAAAAGAGAAAATTATAATTTTAGGTTCCCTGGATCTAAATTTTTAGCAATACTGGTTTTGGAGAAAAACAACTCAATTTTAAATAAATGGATGCCCAAAAACTCAAATAATACAACCAAAAAGTATATATTATTTTCTCTAGTCTCTGTTTTGTTGAACTGATATATTTCGTATCTAATTATCATTAGAAATTATTCATTGTTAGTATTATGGCTAAAATGTGTTTATATTAAGCTAAAAACATTGAGATTGCTTGTTTCAGATTTTTTTCTTGGTGGAGTACATAGCTATTTAGAAAAAATACCATATGAAAATGTTATGCAATGTATTATTTATTTCCAGGAGTATATGGATTTAAATCACAAGCAATTTTATATATTGCATTTTTTTCTTTTACTTTTTTAAATATGGTGCTGGGGATCGATCCCAGTGCCTCATGCAAGCACTCTACCACTGAGCCACAACCCCAGCCCTAAAATATTGCATTTTTTCTATGTTCAATTTTTTTCAGCACAAACAGTAGATAATTTAAAAAAATAATAGTATTCTATGGAGATCTCAATTTTTTGATGAAGATCATGAAGCTAGAAATAAATTAACTTCAAAATCAGAAATTATTAGTTTTCATGTTTCATTATTCAATATTTAATTTCTGTCATTTCTGTTATTCCCTAAGTTATTGATAATGGTTTGAAATATATATTGACTAAATAGCCTATTTATTTTTATGCCATGTAAATATATATTGGCTGCAAAAAGATATCTGTGGAGTTATCATTCAAGCATGCAGTTCATATTGTTTTTAAGATTGTGGGACAACTCATACTAGCTACAATTCCAGTTTAAAGGCTGGATTTGATAGCATTGATTTCCTTGTAGTTTTTTTGCATGCTTGTCACAAGCCCATTCAGTTGCAAGATTCTTTGTTGTGGGAGCAACCCGAATTTTCCAGTTTTTTTATTTCATTGGTCCTTTCAAATATTTGGCCCCACTCTGAGTTTCTGTGTCAGAGTCTGCCTTTCCACAAGATGCCAGGTGATTCATATACACCAAAAAATTGGGAAGCTCCTTCTCAAAGAATGAGTATACTCAATTTCAATGGATTTCCTAAGTGCCTGGAAACTGCTAGGCAAAGGGTTAGACTCCTAATATATGTCATCTCAGGTAATCCTTACTGCATAAGAAATTTGACCTTTATTTTAAATTTTTTAGTACATTATGGTTATGCATAAGAGTGTGTACATTACATAATTTGGTCAATTTCATTCCCCATTTTTATCTCTGATTTCCCTATTCTCCTCCCCCCTCCTGACCCCTATTCTCCACTCTACTGGTCTCCCTTCTATTTTCATGAGGTACCTTTTAAAATATTGTTTTCCTTTTTTTTTCTTCCACATTAGAGAGCACATGTGACCCTTGACTCTCTGAGTCTGGCTTACTTGAGTCAACACCGTGCTCTCCAGTTTCATCC
The DNA here is from genome assembly GCA_025594165.1 of Tamias sibiricus. Lineage (NCBI taxonomy): Eukaryota > Metazoa > Chordata > Mammalia > Rodentia > Sciuridae > Tamias > Tamias sibiricus. The sequence goes on along the minus strand of CM046667.1, from coordinate 53,323,107 downwards.
ATTTTCCTGTAAGTGACATAATTTAATTTTTCTTTAGGGCTGAATAAAACTCCATTGTGTATATATAGCACAAGAAATTTGACCTTTCAATAATTATTAAATGGTAGGTCTGTGATCAAGTGTTTACAACTGCCTTACTTTCCGAAACTCTGCATTAGGTCGACCAACCTTTAGTCAAATTTCTCTCCTGTCCACAGGCTCCTGAAATTTGGCCTGCTTCCAAGTCTCAGCAAGAAATATAAAGCAGAACATTCCCCCTTAGCAATTCATCCTGTGAATTGGCTCACCACAGTAAAAATCAGACAGTCTTGGTCCTGCTGTCTGCTTGCACCCACTCATTTGTTCAATTTTCTTTAAAAAGTGTCCACTATGCCTGTTTTTCTCTCCCTATAAAAGAAAAGCACTTTTTCAGTCTGATTATGAGATGCCTGCCTATTTTGAGTTCAGAACGTTCTCCATATTTTGATACTACTCTTTTTCTTAATATTTATATTTTAGTTGTAGTTGGACACAATACCTTTATATTATTTATTTATTTTTATGTGGTGCTGAGGATCAAACCTAGGGCCTTGCATGTGCTAGGCGAGTGCTCTACTGCTGAGCCACAACCCCAGTCCCTTGATACTACTCTTGAATGAACCCCTTCCTAACCTAACTAAGCCTAGACTTTTTATTTGATAGTTGTTAGTGTTCCTGTCTTCCTTTTTTTCTTTTTTTCTTTCTTTCTTTCTTTTTTTTTTTTTTTTTTTTTTTTGTGTGTGATTTAACAACAGAAATTTATTTTTTCACAATTTGGAGACTTGAAGTCCAAGTTCAGAGTGCTGGCAGATTTAGTTTTTTTCTGAGGCTTCTTTCTCTGGCTTATAGATGGGCTGCCTTCTCACTGTGTCTTCACATGCTCTTTCCTCTGTGCATTGCTGTGTCCAAATCTCTTCTAATAAGGACACCATTTATATTAGATTATTTGACCAAGACTTATATGACCTCATTTTAATTAAATTACTTCATTAAAAGTCCTATTGCCACATATAGTCATATTATGAAGTACTGGAGGTTCAGACTTCAACATAATAAATTTGCAGGGATGCAGTTCAATCCACAGCAATCAGGGATTAAGAAAGGGTCTAGGCTGGGCATGGTGGTGCATGCCTATAATTCCAGTGGCTTGTGAGGCTGAGGCAGGATTGCAAGTTCAAAGCCCACCTCAGCAACAGTGAGACACTAAGTAACTCAGTGAGACCCTGTCTCTAAATAAAATACAAAATAAGGCTGAGGACATGGCTCAGTGGTTGAGTGCCTCTGAGTTCAATCCCCAATATACAGAAAAAGAAAAAAGAAAGATAGACTGTATAAGATAATAAATTTTTTATTAGGGAAAATGTAAAATATATACAATCAGGGATAAGATTATATTAAGCCTATACTATTAATTCAGTTTCAACAGTGCATGGCTAAATATGGATCATGATTATTTTGATGTGAATTACAATCATCTCCTGATTATATCCATAAATAGCTCAGTGTCTCTAAAAGCAAAAAAAAAGCACTTTTATTTTGACATGGTCATTTTACCATTAAAATTAAAGATATTGAACAATTATTCCTTAATATCAAATATTTAGGCAGTGTTCATATTGTTCTGATTTTCCGTGGTGTGTGTACCATTGTTTCTGTTTAAGCATCTGTATTTGAATAAAGGTCTAAATAAATTTGATTGTATTACATGTTTTTTGAGTCTATGTTTGTGTTTTTGAGTGTATGTGTGCATATATGTACATGTGTATATGTATGTGTACACATACACACTCCTAATGTGTATCATATTTGCATTCTTAAGAAGTCTGACATTTAATTGAGTATTACATGGTAAGGCTGTGGCCAAGTGTTCACAATTTCTGATCACTTATCCAGAGACTTAGCTTCACCAACCTTTAGTTGAACTTCTTTCCTCAGGTTCCTGAACTTCAGCTTGCTCCTAAGAAATGCACACGCACATTTCAACAGGCTTCTATAACAGGTATTATCAAATCCTCTCTATAGATGAGCAGCATAACCCTCAGAGAGTTAAAAAATATGCCCACATTCACATGATTCATTGTTGACTGAGCTCGGACCTGACCTCTAGTTTAAGTTCGTCTTAGAGCCCACTCTTTCTGTTCCTTCCAGCCTGAGGCACATCTTTTGTCTCTTGATTCATTTATTTTCTAACTCTTCCATAATGTCTATGGGAGTACAAATAAATAATCATATAGCCAATGTACTAAAAGCAGGTATAAAGGAGGAGGTTGAAAATGAGATTCAATCATAATTTGGAGATTGTCTACAGGCTTCATTTACCTAGGATTCTGCTCCCATTAACCCTGCTTCCATGAGAGCTGATTCTGCCCAAGGGAAGCATTTTTGTCTAGGTCCAGCTCTTTCTTATATTGCAATGCTCTTCTTTTGGGGCTTCCTTCCCCAGAGTGTCCTCTAGTCCAACTCTGGAACCTGGCCTGATGACCAACTCTTCATTTCTTCCTCCTCTGAAAGCTACACCTTGCTACCAGTGGAACAGCTCAGAATCATCTCTGATATGAAGATCTCATACTCCCTATAGATGCCCTTGGGAGTTGTTCCCCTTGATACTCATTTGATAGCAATACCCTTTTCCATATAAATATTCACTTTAGATAGTGAAGTTTGAAATATGTGCCTCTTTCTTGTGTGTCTTCACCCTACTGTCACTGCGTTTTCCATATGGGTTGGTGAATAGAGTCTGATCTGGAGAGAATCTACTGTTTCTTAGTTTATATCATTGAGAGTTTGAAGCCACTCTATCTTCAGTAGAATGAAGCATCTATTTGAAACCATTCACTGAACATATACACCATGGAAATCATTGAGTAAGAAAACTCTAGAGTCCGAATTTCTAAGCTCTCTGGAGACTTTTTTTTTTTTAATTTTTTTATTATTTATTTACTTATTCATCATGCACAAGTATAGTATCTTTTTACATACAACTGCTTGTATACAAAGTATATAAGTACCATTCAGATCTTGAATCATGCATTTAGGATAATGATATCCATCTCACTCAACCACCAATTTTTTTCCAACCCCCCCCTTACTCCCTCTCTCCCCTCCCTTTCCGTTGACCATTCTAGTGTTCCTCTGATCCTATGTACCCCCTTCCAACAACTCTGTGAACCAGCCTCCTTATATCAGAGAAAACATTCGGTACTTGGATTTTTGAGATTGACTAATTTCACTTAGCATTATATTCTCCAACTTCATCCATTTACCTGCAAATGCCATTATTTTATTCTCTCTTATTGCTGAGTAAAATTCCATTTTGTATATATACCATATTTTCTTTATCCACTCATCTACTGAGGGGCATCTAGGTTGGTTCCATAACCTAGCTATTGTGAATTGTGCTGCTATAAACATTGAAGTGGCTGTGTCACTGTAATATGCTGTTTTTAAGTCTTTTGGGAATAGACCCAGGAGTGGGATGGCTGGGTCATAGGGTGGTTCCATTCCCATTTTCCCAAGAAATCTCCATACTGCTTTCCATAGCGGTTGCACCATTTTGCAGTCCCACCAGCAATGTATGAGTGTGCCTTTTTCCCCACATCCTCTCCAACATTTATTGTTGTTTGTGTTCTTGATAGCTGCCATTCTGACTGGAGTGAAATGAAATCTTAGAGTAGTTTTGATTTGCATTTCTCTAATTGCCAGTGATGTTGAGCATTTTTTCATGTATTTGTTGATTAATCGTGTATCTTCTTCTGAGAAGTGTCTTTTCAATTCCTTAGCCCATTTATTGATTGGGTTATTTGCTTTTTTGGTGTTAAGTTTTTTTAGTTCTATATACATTCTAGAAATTAGTGCTCTATCTGATGTGCATGTATTAAATATTTGTTCCCAATTAGTTGGCTCTCTATTCACCTCACTGATTGTTTCTTTTGCTGAGAAGAAGCTTTTCAGTTTAAATCTATCCCATTCATTAATTCTTGGTAATAGTTCTTGTGCTACAGGATTCTTATTAAGGAACTTGGGGCCTAATCCGACATGTTGGAAATTGGAGCTTACTTTTTCTTCTATTAGGCGTATTGTCTCTGGTCTAATTCCTAGGTCCTTGATCCACTTTGAATTGAATTTTGTGCATGGTGAGAGACAAGGGTTTAATTTCATTTTGTTGCATATGGATTTCCAGTTTTCCCAGCACCATTTGTTGAAGAGGCTATCCTTTCTCCACTGTACATTTTTGGCACCTTTGTCTAATATAAGATAGCTGAAATTATATGCATTAGTCTCTGTGTCCTCAATTCTGTACCATTGGTCCACCAGTCTGTTTTGGTGCCAATACCATGCTGTTTTTGTTACTATTGCTCTATAGTATAATTTAAAGTCCGGTATGGTGATGCCACCTGCTTCACTTTTCTTGCTCAGGATTGCTTTGGCTATTCTGGGTCTCTTATTTCTCCAGATGAATTTCATGACTGCTTTTTCTATTTCTTTGAAGAATGACATTGGGATTTTGATTGGAATTGCATTAAATCTGTATAATGTTTTTGGTAGTATGGACATTTTGACAATATTGATTCTACCTATCCAAGAGCAAGGTAGGTCTTTCCATCTTCTGAGTTCTTCTATGATTTCTTTCTTTAGTGTTCTATAATTTTCCTTATAGAGCTCTTTCACCTCTTTCGTTAAGTTGATTCCCAGGTATTTTATTTTTTTTGATGCTATTGTAAATGGCGTAGTTTTCATCATTTCCCTTTCAGAGGCTTTGTCACTGATGTACAAAAATGCCTTTGACTTATGGGTATTGATTTTGTATCCTGCTACTTTGCCAAATTCATTTACTAGTTGTAAAAGTTTTCTGGTAGAGTTTTTTGGGTCTTCTAGGTAGATTATCATGTCATCAGCAAATAGTGCTAATTTGAGCTCTTCTTTTCCTATCTGGATCCCTTTAATTTCTTTCGTCTGTCTAATTGCTCTTGCCAGAGTTTCCAGTACTATGTTAAATAGCAGTGGTGAGAGGGGGCATCCCTGTCTTGTTCCAGTTTTTTTAGAGGGAATGCTTTCAATTTTTCTCCATTTAAGATAATGTTAGCTCTGGGCCTTGCATAAATAGCTTTTATAATGTTGAGATATGTCCCTGATATTCCTAGTTTTTCCAGTGTTTTGAACATAAAGGGGTGCTGTATTTTGTCAAATGCTTTTTCTGCATCTATTGAGATAATCATATGATTTTTATCTTTAAGTCTATTGATGTGATGTATTATGTTTATTGATTTCCGAATGTTGAACCAGCCTTGCATCCCTGGAATAAACCCCACTTGATCATGGTGCACTATCTTTTTGATATGTTTTTGTATCCGATTTGCCAGAATTTTGTTGAGGATTTTTGCATCTATGTTCATTAAGGATATTGGCCTAAAGTTTTCTTTTTTGGATGTGTCTTTGCCTGGCTTTGGAATTAATGTAATATTGGCCTCATAAAAAGAGTCTGGAAGAGCTCCCTCTTTTTCTATTTCTTGAAATAGTTTGAAGAGCATTGGTATTAGTTCTTCTTTGAAAGTCTTGTAGAACTCTGCTGTAAACCCATCAGGTCCTGGACTTTTCCTTGTTGGTAGCTTTTTGATGACATCTTCTATTTCTTTGCTTGTAATCGATCTGTTTAAATTGTGGATAGCCTCCAGATCCAGTTTAGGCAAATCATATGACTCTAGAAATCTGTCAATGCATTCAGCATTTTCTGTTTTATTAGAGTACAAGTTTTCAAAGTAATTTCTAATTATCTTCTGTATATCCGAGGTGTTTGTTGTGATATTCCCTTTTTCATCACAAATGTTAGTGATTTGAGTTTTTTCTCTTCTTCTTTTCGTTAGCATTGCTAAGGGTCTGTCAATTTTGTTTATTTTTTCAAAGAACCAACTTTTAGTTTTGTCAATTCTTTGAATTGTTTCCTTAGTCTCAATTTCATTAATTTCTGCTCTGATTTTAATTATTTCCTGTCTTCTGCTGCTCTTGGTGTTGATCTGTTCTTCTTTTTCTAGTGCTTAGAGGTGTGATGTTAAGTCGTTTATTTGTTGGTTTTTCTTCCTTTTAAAGAATGAACTCAGTGCAATGAATTTTCCTCTTATTACTGCCTTCATAGTGTCCCAGAGATTTCTATATGATGTATCTGTGTTCTCATTTACCTCTAGGAATTTTTTAATCTCCTCTTTGATGTCTTCTTCAACCCCTTGTTCATTCAGTAGCATGTTGCTTAGCTTCCAGTTGTTGGAGTAGTTTTTCTTATTCCTTGTTTTGTCATTGATTTCCAATTTCATCCCTTTATGGTCTGATAGCATGCAGGGTAGTATTTCTATTTTTTTATATTTGCTGAGATTTGCCTTGTGACATAATATATGATCTATTTTGGAGAAGGAGCCATGTGCTGCTGAGAAAAAAGTGTATTCATTTACTGAGGGATGAAATATTCTATATATGTCCGTTAGATCTAAGTTATTAATTGTTTTAAGGAGGCCTAAGGTTTCTTTGTTTAGTTTTTGTTTGGATGATCTATCCATTGGTGAGAGAGGTGTGTTGAAATCCCCTAGAATAACTGTGTTGTGGTCAATTTTACTCTTGAACTTGAGAAGCGTTTGTTTGATGAATGTAGGTGCTCCATTATTTGGGGCATATAGATTTATGATTGTTATATCCTCTTGATGAATGGTTCCCTTAAGTAGTAAGAAATATCCATCTTTGTCCCTTTTGATTAACTTTGGCTTGAAGTCTACCTTATTTGAAATGAGAATGGAAACCCCTGCTTGCTTCCGCAGGCCATGTGAGTGATAAGACTTTTCCCAGCCTTTTACCTTCAGTCTATTGATGTCTTTTTCTATGAGGTGTGTTTCTTGGAGACAGCAGATTGTTGGGTCATTTCTTTTAATCCATTCAGATAATCTGTGTCTTTTGAATGGCGAGTTTAGGCTGTTAACATTCAGGGTTATTATTGAGATGTGATTTTTATTCCCATCCATTTTTATTTGTATGATGATCTTTAGCTTGATTTGGTTTCTCTTCTGGTTGGTATTTCCCTTAGTTTAATATCTCCCTTTGTTGATTTTCATTGTTATTTTCCTCTTCTTCTTCATGGAAAATTTTGCCCAGGATGTTCAGAAGTGCTGGCTTTCGAGATGTGAAATCTTTTAACTTTTGCTTGTCGTGGAAGGTTTTTATTTCATCTTCAAATCTAAAGCTCAATTTTGCTGGATATAAGATTCTTGGTTGACATCCCTTTTCCTTCAGAGCTTGAAATATGCTATTCCAGGATCTTCTTGCTTTTAAGGTCTGGGTAGAAAAATCTGAACAAAGTCTGATTGGTTTCCTCCTATATGTAATCTGCTTCCTTTCTCTTGTGGCTTTTAATATTCTCTCCTTGCTCAGTATATTAGGCATTTTCATTATAATGTGTCTTGGTGTGGATCTGTTGTGATTTTGTATGTTTGGTGTTCGGTAGGCCTCTTGAACTTGGTTTTCCCTTTCATTCCTCAAGTTTGGAAAATTTTCTGTAATTATTTCATTAAATAAATTACTCATTCCTTTGGCTTGAAACTCTGCCCCCTCCTCTACCCCAATCACTCTTATGTTTGGTCTTTTTATGTTGTCCCATAATTCTTGAATGTTCTGTTCTTGGTTTCTTACCATTTTTGCTGTGTAATCTAGATTTTTCTCTAGGATATATATTTTGTCTTCATTGTCTGAGGTTCTTTCTTCCAAGTGATCTACTCTGTTGGTGATACTTTCGATTGAGCTTTTATTTTGATTTATTGCTTCTTTCATTTCTGGAATTTCTGTTTGGTTTCTCTTTAGAGCTTCTATCTCCCTATTGAAGTAATCTTTTACTTCCTGTATTTGTTTATGGAGTTCTTTGTCAAAATGATCTTTCACCTCCTGTATTTGCTCCCTCATCTCATTTTTGAGTTCATTCTTAAGTTCTGCTAACATTTGGAATATGTAATTTCTGAATTCCATCTCTGGCATTGCACCAACTGTGCATGGTATGGAATCTACTGAGGAGGTATATTGATTTGTTTGTGTCACTTTCTTCCCTTGTTTCTTCATATTGCTTGTGCGTCTATTCTACCTGCACTGTGGGACCTTGTCTACTTTGATTTTACCTTAAAACCTTATGTTGCTCCTGTAGTACAATGCTATCAGATCCCCTTATATTTCCTTTACACTTTAAAATCAAACACTTTCTATTCAGAGAATCCCAGTTTGATCACAATGTACAGATTTAGTTAACCCAGATGTTGTTTCCAATTTACTCTGTATGCTTCTGATGGGGTTTTAAAGTTTCAAGTAATGGACAGAGAGGTAATATGTTTAGGAAGAAGGAAGTGAGTGTATTGATTTGTTCTTTCTTAGAAAGTATGAAAAGAGAGTTCTATGGAAGTGGTTTAGTATCAGCCGACGAGAGAGGAAAGAGAATGGAGTGAATGAATAGATGGAAAGACCGATTTACATATAAACCTAACTTATGCTGCGGTTGAGAAGAGAAATAAAGAAAGATGGAAAAGAAAAAAAAAAAAGAAGAGAAAAAAATAATAACCAAGGAGTAGTAATTAGTGTAAGAGAGAGGAGAGAGAGAATAAGTCTAGAAATTAGAGAATAAACCATATATAACACCACTTTGCTATATATTTCAATTGTACACGTTCTAGAAATCTCAATTTGTGCGTATAACTTGTTTTTGCCTCTGTTGAGAATGCAATGGCAGGGTGTAAATAGGGAAGATGAAGGAAGAAGAAAAAATATAAAAGTGAGGAGGAAGAAAAGAAAGAAAAGAGGAGCAGAAGCACACAAATACACTGTCAATCAAAACAAAAACAAACAAAAAAACTCCCAAGAAACAACAAAACAAACAAACAAGCAAATAAAAACAAAAACGTTGAACCCAAGAACAAGTCTCAAACAAAATGGACCCTTGGAAGCCCTTCTTTTTTCCCTTCCAGTTTAAGCCACCTGACCCAGATCATGTACAGTCAGCAACCCTGTTAGTGGAGTCAAGGCTGCACCTTTGGTCCGTTGCAGAGAGTGGCACAGTGGAATAGTGGAAGGGACTTATCCTCAGGCTGGGCCCTGCTTACAGCAGTAGGGAGATGCTACTATGGGCCTTGGAGGCCAGGCAAACTGGCGGAGGGTTCTCTCCTTCCAGCGGGCAGGTGCCTACCTCTTGTTCTGGTTGCAGCTGGGCAGGTCGCACTCCCCCAGGGAGTGGAGGAAGCACTTCACCAGGTCTGGCCCTGCGTGCAGCAGCCGGGGGATGCTGTTCTGGGCCCCGAAGACCAGGCAAACTGGTGGCTGGGTCTCTCCTTCCAGCGGGCGGGAGTCTACCTCTTGCTCTGGTCGCAAATGGGCAGGTCGCACTCTTCCCGATAATGGAGGAAGCCCTTCCCCAGGTCTGGCCCTGCGTGCAGCAGCCGGGAGCTGCTACTCTGGGCCCAGGCGGCCAGGCAAACTGGTGGCTGGGTCTCTCCTTCCAGCGGGCGGGAGTCTACCTCTTGCTCTGGTCGCAAATGGGCAGGTCGCACTCTTCCCGATAATGGAGGAAGCCCTTCCCCAGGTCTGGCCCTGCGTGCAGCAGCCGGGAGCTGCTACTCTGGGCCCAGGCGGCCAGGGACAGTGGCGGCTGGGTCTCTCCTTCCAGCGGGCGGGAGTCTACCTCTTGCTCTGGTCGCAAATGGGCAGGTCGCACTCTTCCCGATAATGGAGGAAGCCCTTCCCCAGGTCTGGCCCTGCGTGCAGCAGCCGGGAGCTGCTACTCTGGGCCCAGGCGGCCAGGCAAACTGGTGGCTGGGTCTCTCCTTCCAGCGGGCGGGAGTCTACCTCTTGCTCTGGTCGCAAATGGGCAGGTCGCACTCTTCCCGATAATGGAGGAAGCCCTTCCCCAGGTCTGGCCCTGCGTGCAGCAGCCGGGAGCTGCTACTCTGGGCCCAGGCGGCCAGGCAAACTGGTGGCTGGGTCTCTCCTTCCAGCGGGCGGGAGTCTACCTCTTGCTCTGGTCGCAAATGGGCAGGTCGCACTCTTCCCGATAATGGAGGAAGCCCTTCCCCAGGTCTGGCCCTGCGTGCAGCCTCTGGAGACTTTTTTTAGAAGGTGGACAAATGGGTTTGAGGTAAGACAGAAGAAATTTAAAAAGAAAGGAGACATAAAAGGACAAAGCAATAAGATTTTAATTCCGAAGTTCTACATACTTTTCCAGGTCTGTCACTCCCTAAGCCAGTCTCATTTCTAGACCTGTTACTCCCAAGTTCTAGGGAAATCTGGACATCTTTCTCCAAACACTGGTAATTAAACTCCCAATAAATAGATTAAGTGAAGAGAGGTATAATTTTGCAGGGGCGGGGGTGGCATGGGAGGTGGTATTGGGGATTGAATTCAGAGGCACTCAAAAACTGAGCCACATCCCCAGATCTATTTTGTATTTTATTTAGAGACAGGGTCTCAATGAGTTGCTTAGCACCTGGTTTTTGCTGAGGCTGGCTTTGAAATTTTGATCCTTCTGCCTCAGCCTCCCGCCAAGCAGCTGGGATTATAGGCATGTGCCACTGTGCCGGGCATAATATTTTGAGGAATTTATAATTCAGGGAACTTTCTATTGCTATCTACCAATCAGACAGTGAAGATCACATTAGCTTGAAGATCCTGAAATTGAGCAAACAACAGAAAAAGATAGCCAGATTGATCATTACTGCGTAATTTCCCATACCCACGGTTCACCAAATTTCCTTTAAAATAAAAGCTGGGAACCCCCAAAATGTATCTTTCTCTTGAGATTGCTAGCATAATCCTTGAAGGCATCTCTCTCTCTCTCTCTCTCTCTCTCTCTCTCTCTCGAATGTGAACCTACTTTCCTAAACAAACCTTTATGTCTCTAACTGGTGCTTGCTGAAATTCTTTCCCATCAACTAACCCAAGAACCCTGCTGGTCCTGAGTTAAGTTTCCACTTCTCCCTGCGAACTTTTTTGACCCTTCTTCTAAGACACCTCTCTCCCATGACAGTTTCTTGGTAAATATGTTAAGATTCACTATCTTTCCACTGTCTCTTGCCTGTGTATTTTCCTCCAAGGAATATTGTGGTTTTATTGGGCCTAATAGAACCTGTACAGGTGTTTAGACATGCTCACTTACGAAAAAGATATCAGAGAATCCTAAGCTAAGATTTTGTTCATAGAACAAAGGAAGAAGAAAGTTCTTAACCTACTGAGACTATACAGTTTATTCCAAAGAGTTGTGTTGAAAATTGCTATTGAATGAAAAAGGGTGAATTCTCCTTGTAGAAACAGTGTAATTTATAAAATTAGGTGTCATCCTATATTCAAAAGTACCATTGAATATTATGGCAAATTGCAGAACAAATTGTACTTCCTGGAAACTCCTTCAAAAAGTGATAATAGTTGATATAATGATTTATAATAGTTGCTTTTTAATGACCATATAGTATTTAACAGTTTGTGGGAGAGATTGTAAGTGCCCATCCATATTTTTTTCTCTCTCCTGGGTACATGGGAAGACTACATTGTCCAGTCCACTTGTAGTTAAAAAAGGTCATGTGATCATGTGTCACTGAAATATAAACAGAAACAATGATTGTCAATTTCAGGCCAAAACACCTCCATGTTTTATCTTTACTTAAGCAGCAAATGTGTCTTACAATTATTTAATTTTTCTTTCTCTGTTTTCTAATTAGGTTGAAGGGAAAACTTAGCCCTTCATTCATATAAAATTATGCACTGATGCACTGTGTAATGTAATTCATCCAGGCATGCTTTACAATTGTGGAATATTAATGGGACTTTAGAAACCAAAATTGAGTCAGAATGGCCGTGTACCAAGGAATGGGGCCAGACAGGACACCCTAAGTGAGGGGCCTCAGGAAGGCCAGGGAGAGAAATTTCCAGAGTCTGTGAGAGAAACCAAGCACAAAATCAACCAGAGAACCTACAGCAAGCTACCAATCTGGGTTTTAAATTTAGAATCAACATTTGGGAACATGGAGTTAGGTGAGCAATTGTAGCACAGTGTATTTCTTCCATAGATGTATAAGTTTTGGTAGGTAGCAGGTGCCCCATTTTGAATAAGCAAATGTTACCCTTTATACTTTCATTCATTCATTGTTTTTTATGGGGGGTAGAGGGGTACTGGGGATTGAACTCAAGGGCACTCAACCACTGAGCCACATCCCTAGCCCTATTTTTGTATTTTTTTTATTGTTATTAGAGACAGTGTCTTACTGAGTTGCTTAGCACCTCCCTAAATTACTGAGTCTGGCTTTGAACTTGATATCCTCCTGCATCTGCCTCCTGAGCCACTGGAAGCATGAGCCAATGTGCCTGGCTATTCATTCATTCTTCCAAAAATATTTATGAATATAAATTGAGAATAAATTATTTGCAAGATGACCAAAATGTTTTGGAATATGAAACAAAGTACTTCCATAGTTCAATAAGTCTAATCACTACTATAAGGTGTGTTGTTAGATTTTGCCTTTGGCTCCCTCAATTATTTGGGGTCTTGGAGATCACAGGCAGCAAACCTACTGAGATATATGTTATAATGGTGACAAAGGTACCTAGTAGTGTACATTCTCTTTTTAAACTTTGTTTGTTTAATTATTTACTCACTTACTTATCTCTTGGGCTTGTTAAGAGATCAGATAGTTTTCAGTTTTAGACATTTATCGGCAATCAGAATTAAGTTGCTAATTTCTCTATTTAGGAAAGAATATTTAAAAATCTTGGTAGACTCACCATGAAGGGTTATTTTTTGGTAGTCCTGGGACTCCCACAGCCATCTCTTAGGTCTTAGAAAAACTACTCAGTCACTATGTATGTGATGAAAATGAATTAAATGTACTTATCCTAATACTGTTCCACCAAACTTTAGGATCTTGGAATGATCATGAGAGGTGGAGGCAAAGCTGTTTGAAGGAAGGAGAGAAAACTTTGGATTCTTTATTCTCATTTGGCTATGAGAGCTGTTCTTATTTAAATCATGGGCTTTTGTGTAATTTTTATTCTGAAAAGGGAAATAAAATATATTTCAGTTTCTTTACTAAAATCTCAGAAAATTACTGCAGTACATGATCATGACATCATTTTATTCTTGTTTCAACATTATGTACCTGTATGACACATTCCTAATAATGGCATATCTCTACAGAGGTTTGTTTTCAATTACAACTATTTATGAGTTTTGGGGTGTTTTTTTTTTTTTTTTTTTTTTTTTTTTCCGGCATTCTGGTTGGTAGTAAAAATGAAGTTCAGTAACTATTTTGTGGTGTTGTTTCACACAGGCTAACTGTGCCCAAAAGCCTTAATCCATTATTTATAAATAACTGGTTTTCTTAAGAGAAATTTTCAATGATGTTTTATACTGCTATAAGGAAAGAAGTGAATGAAGGAAATAAACAAAGAGGAGAGGTGGCTCAACAGTAACACAGGTTTATTCAGGACAGATATGCAGAGGGGGACCCAGTGGTGACTGAGACCTGTCTTCTGCTCATAGCCTGGGGTACATGAAGGGGCATGAGGGAGTGGGGGAATTTTCGTGGTTAGGCTGTTTCTAAGGGGAAATCGGTGAAGGGTCCTTTTGGTCTTCACCTCCATTCTTTGAGGTGGTTCCTGTTCCCTGTGGAATTAGGTGTTTTCAGGATTCTAGTCCCAGATAACAATTTCCTTTCTTTGTGTGATGCTGGAGTATTGTTCAAGGTTTAAGTTCAGGCTAAGTCAGAGTAACTGTGAGGTGACTCAGAAATTCTAAGATGTAGAATATGTTTCAAAATGGTATTGCATGTGTCAAGTTCTACCTAACAATTGCATTTATTTATTTTTCTTCAAAAAAATTTATCTTTCCTTTCTGTGAAATATGGGCTTTATCTCTATCTTTGTAAATACCCTTTATAATCTTTGGTTCATACATTTTTCTGTATTTTACAGGTATGTGAGGAGAGAAAGAATGTTTCCATTCCAGTATGCTTTATTTTATTTTATTTATTTTAAAATAACCTTTTTAAAGAATGATATTTTTACCTAAAAGATATAAAAGTATTAAAGAGATTTCTTATATCCCTCACATCTAATTTTTTTAAATGTAATACATTTGTCACAGCTAATAAACCAATATTGATACACTATTATTAACTGATGTACATACATTATATATGTGTTTGTGTGTGTGTGTGTGTGTGTATTAGCATTAGTGTCCTTTTCTGTTTCAGAATCCCATTCACGTTATCACATTACATTTAGTTAATATGTCTTCTTAGTCCTCTTTGCTCTGTGACATTTTCTTAGATTCCCCTTGTTTTTGACGACCTTAACCACTTTCAGAAGTACAGTCAAGTAATTTGTAGAATGTCACTCTATCAGACTTTGATATTTTCCTTATATTTAGACTGGGATTATATACTTTAGGAGAAAGATCATAGAGGTAAATCACCATTGTCATCACAGCATATCAGGGGAACATATCATCAACATGAATTAGCACTATTGATATTAACCATGATCACTTCATAATGAAAATGTGTTTAAACATAAATTTTTGTTACTACTATTATTTTCAATGACAATCAAATGACATAAATAAATGCAAACATAATCCCAACAACTTGGGAGGCTGAGGTAGGAGGGACACAAGTTCAAGGCCAGCCAAAGCAACTTAGTGAGGCCCTGTCTCAAAATAAAAAAATAAAAAGGGCTGAGGATGTGGCTAAGTGATTAAGTGGCCCTGGGTTAGATCCCAGGTACAAAAAAAAAAAAAAAAAAAAAAAAAAAAAAAAAAAAAAAAAAAAAAAAAAAAAAAAAAAAGCAAACACATAGCAAACAGATAACTAGTAATTATACTTAACTGCAATATGATGGACCCTTCTAATATTTATGAAATCCTTATCTTGACATAAAAATCGCCTGCAATGTAATTCTGGCTAAGTATAAGCCAGTTAACATTTAAAGCCCTTGAATATTCATTGCAGTTAGGGAATCATTTTAGTAAGTGCTGCTGAGAAACTTATACAGTAAGTTTTTTTTTTTTTTTTTTTTTTTTTTTTTTTTTTAATACCAGGGATTGAACTCAGGGGCCCTTGGACCACTGGGCCACATCCCCAGCCCTTTTTTGTATTTTATTAGAGACAAGGTCTCACTGAGTTGCTAAGTGCCTTGCCATTGCTGAGGCTGGCTTTGAACTCGTGATCCTCCTGCCTGAGCCTCCCAGGTGCTGAGATTGCAGGCATGTGCCACCGTGCATGGCTTATCCAGTAAGTTTTATATCATTTATAATGGAAAATGTGAAGAAGTATGATTAAATACAAAAGAATCCATCTTGATATTTACTATAAAAATCAGGAAGGATATATTCTCCTTTCATCGAACTTAACACTTTATCCTTTGATACAAGAACCTGAGTTTTCTCCAATTTATATAAAAATCTTTATCAACCATCATTCAAGGTATTATGGAGTGTACATATAACATTTTTCTCAAGGACATTACAATTTCAGGTCAGAGGTCACCAGAATATACCTTTTAAATACCAAATATGAGAAAGTTTTCAACCTAAGCAAGACAGCCTGAGAGAGGAATAATCATAAATCAGACCAAAGAATTAACTATACCACATAATAAGAATATGGCAGTCCATAGTATCCTAGTTAAAGAAAACACCAATAGAAGTGACAATCTTAGATAAATAAAGTGATTTTATAATATGTAAGAAAATATTTCTCAAGTTTTAATTTGAAGCCAATAGTTTGGAAAAATAATGAAGTAATGTATGCTGACAAGATATTTCCCCTTGAAACACATGCAAATAGTAATGTATTTATATAGGAATGTCATTAACACAGAACTCAGAAATTTCACTTTCAGTTCTTCTGTAAATTAATAAATAACTCACTGTTAAATTTTTAGTAGTTACAGCATATATGAAAATCTTTAATTGGATTTAGGAACTCATGAGGAGTGCTTTCATTATTACTTCCCTGGCATATCCTCATTTGAACAAAATTCATCTGGGTATAGACTTTTCCCTAAAGAAAAGCTGAGCACATTCAGATCACAAGATTCTACTTAGAATGTTAGTCTTCTCGTGCATGAAATGGGTTTCAAGTGGCCTGGAAGGATTGGACTTTCAAAAGTGCTTAACTTTGGCTTTCCACCTTCCAAAACCCCTATTTCATGAATTGGAATAAAGGTGCTGTCATTTCATTTGCAGATGGTGATACCATAATGTAAAAATTGGTCTTTTCACTCCTTTAGATCTTGGACCTAGAAGGTGCAAGGTTTGCTAATGCTTGTTCAATTTAAATTAAATTATATCATGTAGGTATTTGTTAATTTCAACTTACAGAATAAATATTTTAAACTCCTCTTCAGTGCTTAACTCCTTTGTGGTTTTTCCCCAAACATATCCTTACCTGTTTCAGCACAGTGACATGAAAATACATACTACCTTCTTGGGGAGTTGTTTAGGGAGACATTTAGGGACACAAAGCATGACTGTAGGGGTTGGGTTTGGATCATAAATGTCAGTGGCCTAATTACAAAGAAGAGAAATTAAGATGTTATCCAAATTACTTAAAATATATGGAATTAGTACAACAGGAATTGGATGTTTTGTTTTTTTTAAATGCTACTGATTGGCAATATCTTGGAACTGTTGACACAGTGTACTCAGGTTAGTCAGAAGAACTTAAAAAAAGTATTTTAAAATTATGATAGTAAATGTATGAATTAAATTTGTTATAAAGAAGATCATTGACTGCATGTACACAAGGACTTTACAAAGTTAAGAGAAAATACACATGGATATATTAGGAATGATGATTAAAGTGGCTCAGACATGATGTCTGCCATAAAGAGTTATCAATACAACAAAAGAAAAACAAGGAGGCAAATTACAGGGATATAAGATAAAAGATGGAAATAGATTTTTCTTTTGAGCAAAAGCCTGAGGTTGGAAATGGCATTTGAGATTCAATTTGAATAATGTGAGACTTTGAATTGATTATATTTGGGATGAAGAAAATGATATATTCAGAAAGGAAAATCTGTATAAGACAAGATATGTGTGAGCATAGTGGTTGTTCAGGAAAGCAGAGGTATAATTTCAATTCTACATAACCTAAAAGTAGTTAGTAGTGAGTCATAAGAGAGGGGATACTGGAGCACCCCATAGAGGTCTTAGATACCAGGGTGGGAGACATGGTTTTTCAACAAGAATATGGCAAAAACAGGAATTCAAGAAAATCAGACAGGAGTGGTTGAGGAAAATATTTTTTTTTTTTCCCAAGAAAAACAAACAGCAATAAATTCAAAAGGTGATCACACTGATAAAAAAGATAATGTAAATATGGAGATGAGATGAATTTGAGATAATATTCAAAATTACAGAGAATTAATAACTGAGGCAATAAATGTAGTCTAATTTGGTAATTTTGAAGCCAAAATGCAGGCCTGGGATTGAAAAAGGGAAAGAATGGCTAAATTGAACCCCAGTTATTTTATTATTGATGTTATAACAAGAATTATTTTCTTAAATTTATTTTTATATTGTTCATTGCTAGTGTATAGAAAAATAACCATTATATGTGTTGATCTTGTAGCTTGCAAACTAGCTGAACTTATTTATTAATTCTAATTTTTTAAAAATTAAGTTTATTTTTAGATATATTTTAGATTCACAGCAAACTGTTCAGAAAACTACAGCAAGTTCTGACATATATCCTCCATTCTACCTACTCAGCTTCCCACTCTATGAACATTTCAAACCAGTGTAATACATTTTGTACAATCATAGGCCAACATTAACACATTAATATCAACCAAATTCAATAGCTTATATTATTGTTTACTCTGTGTGTTTTACTGTCTATGGGTTTTGACAAATGTATTATAACCTGTATATTATAGTACCATACAGAATAGTTTTGTTGCCCTAAATATCCCCTGAGTTCAACCTATATATCTCTCCTTCTGTCCCTCCCTCCCCCATTCCAGAATCCTTGGCAACCACTGATTATTTTACTGTCACTCTAGTATTGCCTTTTTTAGAATGTCATATAGTTGGAATTCCACCATAAATAATGTGCTCATATTTTCTTTTTTTCACATAGTAATATGCTGTTAAGTCTGCCATATCTTTTAATGACTTTATAGCTCATTTCTTTTTAGTGCTGAATATGTCTCATTTTGTGTATTACCACAGTTATTTATTTATTCACCAATTAAAGGACATTTTAGTTGCATTCAAGTTTTGGCAATTATGAATAAAGCTTCTATAAACATTCACACGTAGGTTTTCATATGGACATAAATTTTCAACTCATTTGGGTAAATAGCAGTGACTATAATAGTTGGATTGTGTAGTAAGGATATGCTTAGTTTTAGAACAAATTTCCAAACCATCTTCCAAAGTGGCTGTACCATTTTGCATTCCCACCAGCAATGAATGAATGAAGTTCCTGTTGTTCTACATCCTTACCATCATTTGGTGTTATCAGTGTTTTGGATTTTAACCATTCTAACAAGTATGAAGTGGTCTGCTTTTTAGGTTTTGTGTCTGTGTGTTTGTTGTTGTTTGAATTATTATTTTATTGTATTCCTTATCTGACTAATCCCTCACATGAAAGGATTGCTGCCAGAAAAGGTATGGAAGTTCAGTGTTTTACTCAGTCATGCTAACTGCACACTTTTGGGGGAATCAGAGCCACCTGATATGGTCTGGCTGGGACTGAAATTTTTAGTTCCTTGCTCTGTTCTAGTTGATTCATTTTAATGAGTAAGTTATTCAACTTGGAAGAGTGAGGCAGGAGGATTGCAAGTTCAAGACCAGCCTTGGCAACTTAGTGAGACCTTCAGCAACTTAACACCGTGTCCCAAAATAAAAATTGAAAATGACTAGGATGTAGCTCACTGGTAAAGTGCCCCTGGGTTCAATCCCCAGTATCACCCCTCCCCCAAAAGAGTAAATTGTTATTCATCGTAGGGATAATTCTTCATTTTGCTATTGATTTATATTAGCATACATTATTCCCCTTAGGAAATGAAACACAAAGGTCTTATGCTCATGTAAAAATGACAGTTGTAACTTAAGTTTCTGTGTAAAGTTACAACTTTAAAAGTGCTGTACTTTCAGTGACATAAATAATTAGATGATATTCACCAATGAGTCCACAAGTACTCTATTTTGCTTGTCTTTAATGGACTACTAAATGGGAAAGCCAACTTCCATGAGATAACATGGAGTGTATTCAACCAGTACATTTTTGGTTTGTATTATTTCAACTGGATGAACAGGAAACCTACACCAAGAACTTAATGCAAAAACAAGTCTAGGGACTGTGTTATGTCATAGAATTACTAGTAAAAGAAAACACAAAATAATGCAAAAGAAATACTCAAGTTGTCCAGGCTGCACAGAGTAGGGTGGAGGAAATGTGAAAACACACACACACACACACACTCACACACACACACACAATCAAAAGGGAATAAAAAGGTAATTCATCAAAAGGGAAAAAAAATCATGGATCCAATAATTGAATGAATTTAGAGACAAGATAGCACGAGAAAAAATGTACTCAATGGATGTGAGAAAGTGCAATAATTACATATGATGAGAAAAAAAGAAAACTGTAACAAAGTTTTGAGAACACTATCAATAATTCAGTGTGAGAAAAGAAAGGGATACTATGAAGTCTAACTTACATAATATTATATATCCTTTTTAATTGTGTGGGTGCCTCAACCAATATGCTCAGATTCAGTCACACTCCCTCCCAATAGACACTGTTATGATTTAGATATGAGGTGTCCCTCAAAAGCTCATGTGTGAGACAATGCAAGAAAGTTTAGAGGTGAAATGATTTGGTTATGAGAATCTTAACCTAACCAATTCATTAATCCCCTTATAGGGATTAACTGGGAGGTAACTATAGGCAGGTGGGGTGTGATTGAAGTAGGTGGGTCATTAGGGATGTGCCATTGGGGTATATATTTTGTCCCTGATGAACTCAATTCTCTCTCCTTCCTGATTGCCATGTCATGAACAGTTTTACTTTGCCATACCCCTCTGTCTTGATCTTTTGCTTTACCTCGGGCTCAGAGCAATGTATTTGGCTATCTATGGACTAAGAACTCAAAATTGTGAACCCCAAATAAACTTTTCCTCCTCTAAAATTGTTTTTGCTAGGTCTTTTGGTCACAGTGACAAAAAGGCTGACTAAAACAGTCACCCCTTGATCAACCATTGGTTCTGGGATTCTATCATTAGGAAAAGTGACCAGGGAAGAGTTCTATGCAAGTGCTGGGTTCAGGATCACACTATTTAGTAGGAATTATTGTATCACATGTTTCTGAAATGTGGTTGATGGTGAACATATCCCATTGGATCCTTGGACACTTTGCCCCATGGGAAGTGACAAGCATAGAAGGATTATAGGAGGAAGAACTTAGCAAGTATGAATCCCAGAGCAGGGACCTTACTTAATTTGTTCTGAAAGATGTCTTAGGTTATATGTTTCCATAAGCAAACATTGATAACAAAGAGGTGATCTCAGTAGGATAAGTAGGGGAGTGGGAGATGATGAAGGGGGAAACCAATTTACAGGATGTTTGCAAGCCAGTTACCACTGTACACAGCTGGGGCTCAGTCTCACTGGAGACCTCTGAAAATTGGTGTAAAATCCCTTTCAGAATTATTGCAATCAAAATTCAAAGAAGCTGTGTTATTTTCCCATCAATTTCAATCCATCATTGGATTGGGCCTACTCCTAAGGGTTCTTACTGTTGCTTCTGGCCTGGTTCATGCAATGTTCAACATTCTTCTATGGACAGAGCCCTCAAGGAGAACATTACAGGTTTCCTACAGGGAATATTCAACTGTCCAAAGGAATATTGCAGGGCAGGGACTGCATTTGCTACATTGCAGAATTTCAAAGGACATTAAAAAAAATGTCCCTTAAAGAGGATGATGGAATGGTGGCGCAATGTGGCCAGTTACACGTCCAACCTTCTAAAAATCAAAATGGTTTTAACCTTTGCTAATTCACCTTTAAGGGAATATGGATACTGGTGGATGAATATCTTAACCCAGAATCAGCTTCTTATTTATAATATATGATAATACCCCTACTTATCTTTCTCACATAAATAGGTAAAATCATTTTGGATGTTTAAAAAAAGGAAATGAATATGACTTTATCAATATATTCTCCAAAATAGAACATTATTTCCCATGAATTCCTTTGCTATGATAAATTTCTTTTTGGATTTGCAGGTATGAGGGGCACTGTGTATTCCTAAGGATCATTGTGGATGAATAATTCATGAGTTAGAAACTTATGAATGTCCTTGGATTTCACTTTCAGACTCTGTAATTATTAGGAAATGAACATTTTTAGGAAAAATGAAAGTATAACAGCATTTGGATAGAAGTTTTATACTTGAACACATATATTTTAATTATTGTTTACAACTAAATATCTAGTGAGCCTTTATCTTTGATAATACTATAATTATTGTTGTTCAAATTTACTATTCTAGACATTTCATTTAATTTAAATTTCATATTCTAAAGATTTTTATTTTAATCTATTCTTGCAAGACAAAATCATGCATCTTATTTCTGGATTTCTGTTAATAAAACAGCACATTTTGATGAAACAATTATTTCTTCTGATTTGCTTTAATGAGGTTGCTACAATATGAATATATCCCTCAGAAGGAAAGTAATCAATGAACAAAGATGAAGAAGTATGCCTGGAGTTCTTTTTGCAAGGAGAAAATTATGTTCTAAAATTAGATTTGTAGTTGAGTAGAATGGAATAAAAATAGCAACATTGTGGCAGCCTCTCAGAGTAACTATTTATTTCCTCCATAGGTCATCTCAGAATTTGGGGATTTTGCTTAGGCACAATATGGATTTTATATTGTGTTCTACTGCTAATGTGTGTTAACATATAAAATTATAACATGGTATATGCATATAGCATCATAAAACAAAATATGTGCTGCGTAATATAATTCTAATATGAATTAATGTAATTAATTTGTAATTTAATTTGTAAAAGAGTATCTATGCATAAGATACATCAAACATACACATCCTAAATTTGTTTTACAAAGGATTTAAAGCATTTGATATTCCTGCAGGAGTGACTGTTTTTTTTTTGTTTGTTTGTTTGTTTGTTTTTTCCTTTTTTGGCACCAGGGATTGAACTCAGGGGCACTCAACCACTAGGCCACATCCCCAGCCCGTTTTTGTATTTTATTTAGAGACAGGGTCTCACTGAGTTGCTAAGTGCCTCGCCATTGCTGAAGCTGGCTTTGAACTCGTGATCTTATTGCCTCAGCCTCCCAAGTCACTGGGATTACAGGCGTGTGCCACCATACCTGGCTATTGACTGATTTTCTTGACATACAGGCTTTAGTACGTTTGAAATCAAAGTGACTATCTTTAATATTTGAGGTATTAAATGTTTCTGATAGTACTGGATTAAAATTTTAGCAATTAGTGTCATTGTCATGATACTTTGGTTAATATGCCTAGTTTGTTTCTAACTTTCTGGAGAACTTCCTCACATGGAATTAGGCCTTAGGATACTTTTATCATTTGCTGTTTATTGATTCCTTTTATATATGTACATATATGCATATGTACATATATATAATGTGCATATGTATGTTGATCATAAATGCAAAGGAAGTGCAAGAGTGAATTTGGATTATGATTTTATACTGTATCAACCTTGCAGTTTAGGAGATTTTTATTACAACAATGACTTCATGAAGATTAAAAAATGGTAACCTTCAAAGAAAATGTGATATTTCTTGAAAGTCAAAATTAAAAATAGATAAGAGAAACAGCAAAGGTTTTCATGGGTAAACTAGTAGGATAACTAGAAAGTTTTCAATAGTGCAAGGATTTTTCTTTTTAAAGCATGTTGTCTAGCTGTTCTATCTCCTGCCCTTTCTTAGCAACACATCCTGCTCCTTTGTGTAACTTCCTATTTGATAGAATTGTGTTGTTATCCAATAATCTCATATATTTAGACAGTCCAAAACAGTTTACAGACTGCAAGAAAACTGGAAAGTGAACAGAGAGCTTAATTACACAATTTATGCAATTTATGTGTTTTATTCTCTGTCATCAAGATTTGACATATTTCAGTTTTAGGAGCTTAGCTGAGTTTAACAAATAATGTGTGTTTCTGAGTACTTCAAGATCATGAATAACAGTTACTTGAGTGGGAGAAACTCTTTAGTTTCTTGCCATGAACTCTGACAATATCCTTACTTGCTATGGAATTAGATAATAGAAAACAAAATTATTAAGGAGTAAACAACTTTATTTAAGATTCACTCTTCATATATTATGATATTAATTATGCATTAGATTAGATATATTTGCAGGAGATACTACATACACTTGTCTCTGCAAAGACTGGACACAATGTAAGTGGTCTACAAATAAGATATGAAGACATAGTTTCTCCTAAAAAAATTAATAACATAGTTTAGGGGAAAAAAAGATCATTAAATTGTTCTTGTATCTAGTTCACAGTGGGATTAACCCAGTGAGTTAAATTATTTATGTGCTATCCTCAGAAATATAATTTGCATAGATATAAGAGAAAAATTAAGCGCCTGATGTAGGAAAAAAGTAATATCTCCCAAGTTATCATGGTAAAGATAAAATAGGAAAATGGAAGGGGGAGCTCAATATAGGAGTAATTGGAAAACTTCAGAAAGACTTTATTTTAAATAAGGTAAAGTATCCTTTGGGATCATATAGTTCAGTTAGTAAATTGTTGAGTTCAGATCAGACCAAAGGGGGCTAAGCTCTGAACAGCATGCTGAAATACTTAATTTGTTCATTCATTCATTCATTCAGTTATTTATTGGTTCATTCAGTTAATATTGGTGAGCATCTTTCACATGTCAGAATCTGTATCTGGCATTACCAAACTGAACAATAAGGGCAAATGGTGGAAATCACAAATCTTTTCTGCAAAAACAAAGTATTGCCAAGACTTGACTGCATAGATAGGAAATAAAAATATTAGACATTGAAATTTAAGCATTTGCCAGAAAATAAATTATGTAATTTCGACAGCCTAAGTTAGGAATAATAATGGTTGGAATTCATTTTGGATACTATAAGTAATGTTCTCTTTAGGGAGGGAAAGGAGGAAGTAAGCAAGCTGGTAGAAGTGCTTCCTGGAATCAGATGTAAGAATAAAAAGGGATATCAAGACTAGCACTACAAAAGGAAATAGACAAAGAAAAAGGATTGTATTTGGTTAGAAAGGAAGGAAATGTCATTTGGAAGTTTCAGAAACTTTTTTCAATGTACTTATTTAGTAATATTTCCCTTTTTTGTTTCTACAAGAATATATTCCTTTATTTTATCTGACTACATTTAGCTTGATATGTATTTTTAATGCCAGGTCAATATCATATCATAATTAATTTTATAGAACTGTGATTTTATTCTGTAAAATACATATTAAGGCTGAATTTGAGTATGGTACTGGTGGTGTTCAGTGTTTCCTGTATTTTTCTGGATCAAGTTGAGTACATGCAAATAAACTGGAAATACAGTTATGCATTTTGGTTAAAGGTAAGTTATTTAATTATGATTAATTAGTTGCAAAAAATGATATCCCCAGTAGATTTAACACTTTGCTTCACAAAAGCAGAGAAAGCAATACTTTTTCAAGTCAATAGATCATTATTCTTGATATTATAAGAGAATAAAGTAATTTTATTTTAATAAATTTGAATCTAATATGTAAAGGCTAATAAAGTTGAAGTATTAGTAATGTGATTGCTGTCATTTTAAGCTGGGTCAAATGTGTGATGTAATGAGAGAGCAAATAAGAATATTAGTTTCCTGGCTGGACATGGTGGTGTGTGCAGTTAATTCCAGTGACTCAGGAGGCTGAGGCAGAAGGATCACCACAAGTTCAAAGGCAGCCTCCGCAACTTAGCGAGGCCTTAAGCAACTTATCAAGACCCTATCTCTAAATAAAGTATATACAAAAAAATGGAGTTGGGGATTTGGGGATGTGACTCAGTGGCTAAACACTCCTGGGTTCATTATATATATATATATATATATATATATATATATATATATATATATATATATAAACTCTATTACCAAATTAGGCTATATATATATATATATTATATTTATAAATATAATATATATATATATATAAAAATATAAATATGTATATATTTATATTTATATAAAAGAATACAACGACTATATCATTTAAATTGTTGATGGCTTTTGGAAATCTTGTCTTACAATTTGAACTTTGTTTGAAATTATATAATTATTTGTGATTCTGTATCATATATTAGTTTTACCTCCACTATGTATAAAATTTGTTTTTTTCCATTCATCAAATGTGGAAGTAGATGGAGATCAACCATTCAACAAATATGTATCGAATGCTTTCTCTGTACCAGGAAACTTTAGCTATTCGTATTACCTGACATAGGGAATGGTGAATGGAGTCATCTATTGGACAACATGTGAAGCAAATTAAAAACTAACTGACTAAATTAAGATGAAATGTAAAATATACATTAAGAAACAGAAACACACATGTTCAGTATATAAATTATTTCTATCAATGTGAAGCTCTGTCATGTGCATATTCTTCAGTAAAATTATTAAATATCTGAATATTGTACAATTGCCATTGCATCTGGCTTAATTGCAAATCTTCAAAACTTCAATATATATATAGTATATTGAGTACTCCAACATTATTTTCTGAGTTATTCCTTTGGACTACTCACAGTAAAATAACTTATTCCTTTAAACTTTCTAAATTTCTTTAATTGGCACTAAAATGCTCTTGCTTTTCACTCTTTGCTCTTATAAATGTAATGTATATAGAAGAAAGGTTTGGGCAGGACATTTATGAAATTGTTCATAGGGAGTACATCATTGCCATGATGATCTTTCCCTCCATCTTTCTGCCTGTCTGGTTGAGAAGGATGACGTTGCTGAGATGGTAAAATGTGAAAAATACACAAGAATATGCATCAGAAGCTTGTGTTCTAATTTTAGCTCTACTCTTTAGAAGAGGCATTTTCTTTTAAATTATGAAGAAGGCAAGAATTATTTTTATATCACTCATATTAAGCTTGTATCACAGAGTCCATCCATATTACCACATTATCAATGACGAAAACAACTTCAAAAGCACTTAGATAAATAGCTAATGCAAATTATGATTGAATGACAATTTGAAATTGCAAACAACTTTAAGAATGTAGAAGTGTTATGGTTTCATCCAGAGAGGTAATGTAAACAAGATGGTGAACTAGTAAGCCTCAGAACCCCATTTTCTCATAGAAACACCATGTTAGCCAACAATGCAGTGAACAAAATAGTTTTGTGGGAACTTAGAAAATATCTTAGAGGTTGTAGCAAACATGTAAATTCCTAACCAAGAAAAAGCTGCACCTAAAATGGTGGAAATTTTTGAAGCATTTTTATTTGCTTTTGCCCACCCTCCCCCATGGAGTAGCACTACCTTTTGGGAGAAAGCTACTCAGTTCCTGATTGCTTCTTTGGGAAGGAGGGAAAAGCATAGAACTTTTTTGCAACATTCCAGTTTGTCTGGAGACTGACCAAGGGGCTAATTTCTGTCTCATCTGACCTAGAGTACTTACCAAAATGGAAACATATTTTGAATGTCAGGTTGGAGTTGGCTGATAACAGTGCTAGGCACAAACATACTCTAGATCTGCAGGGGCAGTGCAGACTCATGGGAGTCCCAGGTCAAGAAATTATGGGAAGAAGAATATAATAAAAGTCTAAGACTCTGCGAAGAAGTAGGAATGATAATCTTCAAGAAGATTCTTTTTAAAAGCTGTTTTGTATACTAGGAATTGGAATGAAAACACATGAACAGGCCCAGAAAACATGTATACTCTGAAAAAGCTTGAGAGGACCCAGAACTTCCATACTGGCTGGTCAGTGAAGATCTTCTTCTCCATAAAACTAGTAGGCATAGCCTGGAGAATGTGGCTGTTTTTTTTTCAAATGCTTTATGTTCAACAAACAATTACAAGGTATACAAAAATGAGGAACAACATGGCTGAGAAAATTTCAGAACTGTATGACTTTACCGGTGAATACTACCAACTGTTTAAAGAATTATGCCAATTTTTACCCAAACCATCAAAAATATTGAAAAATAGGGAGCAACTCTAAATTCCCTTTATGAGATATCAAAGCCTAAAACAATACAAGAAAATTATACAGCACTATACCTGACAAATATTGATGAAACTATTCTCAACTAAATACTGACAAATTGAATTCAATAGTGTGTTAAAAGAACCATGTACCATATGATATGACCAAGTGGCATTTATTCCTAGACTGTGATGATGATTCAGCATAAAACCAACATGAGGATATCAGTGAATGTAGAAAAAGCATTACAAAAGTCAACACCATGTCATGAGAAAAATAACTCAACAAATAGGAATAGAAGGAAACTACCTCAAGATAATACAGGAAATATATGAAGAGTCTGCAATTAACATCATACTCAATGGTGAAAGACTGAACAAATTCCTTCTAGAATTAGGGACAAACAAGAGTGCCCACTTTTTCCACTTTATGTCACATGGTAGTGGGATTCCATGACCCTCAGTTTCTTTTTCTCTGGGACTACCATTATGTACATATATGCTTGATAACGGTCCATAGTATTTTAGGCTCTTTTTTTTTGTAATCATTCTCTTATCTTTTTGCTCCTCAGACTGGATAATGTTAATAGACCTATCTTTATATTTATAGATTCTGTCTTCCCTTGTTCAAATTGGTTGTGGAAACTCTCTTATTAATTTTCCCTTCAGTTTCTATAATTTTTTTCTTCCACCATTTCTGTTTGATTCCTTTTTAGTAGTTGTTATATATTGATATTTTCTATTGAGGGAGATATCTTTTCCTTGGTTTTCATTAGTTCTTTGTCTATGATTTTCTTTAGCTCTTTAAACCCATTTTAGGTAGTTGCTTTGAAGTCATTTTCTGGTAAGTTCAATGCTTATACATTCCAAGAGACAGTTAGTGTTGATTGTTTTTCCTGTGAAAGGTTGTACTTACTTTTTTTTTTTTTTTTATATGTCTCATTAAAAAAATGAACATTTTGGAAAATACAATATGGTGAATATGAATATTAGAATCCATCCCTTTCCTGCAGTTCGTTGTGGTATTTTTGTGGATTATTTGTTTCTTTTATACCTTTATTTTAATTATTTATTTTTATGGGGTGCTGAGGCTCGCATGTGCTAGGCAAGCCTTCTGCCATTAAGCCACAACCCCAGCCCCCCAATTATTTGTTTTTTTTAAGTGTTCTTTAAAATAATTTTGTGAGGTCTGCATTATTTCTTATGCATGACAACTTGAGGTCTGTTTTCTATAAGCTAAGAAAATTTCTTGCCCTTAGACTCCTAGTGCTTTGAAAAATTTTCTGCAAATACTTTGGGGCATGAAAAAACATTCTCTTAATATTTAAAGATTAGCTATGTGTTGTTTAGCTATGCTTGCTTGGCTGTTTGCAACACCGCCTCAGCCATTATTTGTGTTTTGGGGAAGCCTGAAAACCAGCCAAAGTTGAAAGCTTAGGGTTTTCTCAGGTTGTTTTTTAGCCCTGGGCCTGGTATGCACATGATCTCCATGATCCCCCAGCATATGTATAAGCTTTCAAAAGTCCTTTTCCCCCACTTACCTCCTTTCTCAACCTCTTCCTTCTCAGGCTTTGTGGTATGTTTATTGCTCATCATGAATATTCTCCCTTGTTTTAGACTACTGACACTAAACTGTTACCTTTAAATGCTTTCAGTAAAAACTGCAATTATTCATGTCTGATTAAAACAAAGGCAAACACTTGAGTTTGTTCTTGGGGGAACCACCAGACAAGTCAGAGCACATAACGTTAATTCATTGAGAATAAAGTTCATAATGCTTCCAATGGCAGCTCATATAAGGAGTGTAGGGTGACAAATTTACAGCTGCTGCTTCTATGGGACACAGGGATGGTAGGTAAGCAATTTATCCAAAGGAAATTAAGTCAGTTTGTTGAAGGGATATTGGTACTCCCATGTTTGTTGGAGCACTATTCCTGATAGCCAAGAAATGGAGTAAATCTGTTTATTGACTGATGGAATATGCAACAACACAGATGAAACTGGAAGTCATTATGTCAAGTATAATAAGCCAGGCACAGAGAGACAAATACTATATGTATTTACTCATATGTGGAATCTAAGATTTGATCTCATAGAAGTTGAGAGAGTGAAATAGTGGTTAACAAAGGCTTGGAAGAGTAGGGAGGTGGGAAGAATAAAGAAAGGCTTGTCAATGAGTACTAAGTTATAGGTAGCTAGAAGAAATAAATAAAATTTTGCTGTTCTGTTGCACAGTAGGATGACTATATATAGTGATAATGTACTGTATATTTTAAAGAAGCTAGAAGAAAGTATATTGAATGTTTTCACTGTAAAGGAATGATAAATGTGAGGAGTTATATGTGCTTATCAAGGTTTGAAAATTACACATTATGCACATGAATTGACACATTGTATGGTACCCCACAAATATGTATAATTTATGTGTCAAATAAAAAACTAGAAAGTAAGTACAATAAAATGCCTTAGAACTCTTTTACTGCAATGCAGCTATTTCATTAAGATTTTCCTCATTGTTTTGAATTTTTTATGTGATGCCAGAGTTTTAGAATTTGTTTTCCAATTGTATAATGTCCTCATTTTCTCAGGATGCATTCAGGATTTTCTAATTATCTTTAAATATAATACATTTCACTATGATATTTTATTTGTATTTATCCTGCTTATAGTTTTTGGCACTTCTTGACTCCTTTTGCAAATTTTGAGTGTATTTTGACATTTAATTTTTAAAAAATTCTTTCCTATTATCTCTATTCTATCATTAAGGAACTATAATAGCACAAAGTTACATCTTTTGACATTTTTTCATAGGTTCCCAAAACTTGGTTCATTTTAAAAATATTCTTCCTCTCCTGTTCTTCAGTTTACACACTTGCTTTTTTTTTTCCTATTTTCACTTGATTGACTCTTTTTTCTGGTACTGGGGCACTTGACCACTAAGCCACATCCCCAGACCTATTTTGTATTTTATTTAGGAACAAGGTCTCACTGAGTTGCTTAGTGCTTCACTTTTCCTGAGGCTGGCTTTGAACTCCAAATTCTCCTGTCTCAGCCTCCCAAGCTGCTGGGATCACAGGTGTGTGCCACTGCACCCAGAACAATTGAGTCTTCCATCTGTAATTACCATTTTTCTCTTAAACCCATCCTGAAATTTTAAATTTTTCATATATATTATTTTTTTACTTCAAGAATTTCAATTTGGTTATTTTCATATTTCAGATTTCTTTTTTGAGATTTTCTAGAGTTTCATTCATCTATACCATATTATAATTTATATATTTAGCTAGAATTATAACAGATGATTTAAAATATTCATCTGGTATATTCCATAGCCTTATTTTCAAGAGGCTGGCTGTTTATTGTCTTTTTGTTTTAAAATTGGTAAAACTGTCTTTACTGGGTATTGAATACACATAATTTTTGTACTGTGTTATGGATACTAAGAATTTGATATGAACTGATTCTGGATTGTGATGTAGTCCTCTGAAGAGTGCTTCATTTTTTTTTTTCTTTCATTTTAGGAGTCAGTCAATTTTGGTTATCTAAGTGGCATGCTCATTTTCTGTAAACACCTGCTGCTTTCATCTTCATGTGGTTTACACTGAATTTACCCTGTGCATGTCTTTATTAGTCACCAGCCAGAGATTTAGATAGATATGATGAGAATAATGTTAGTTCTCCTCTATCTGTTTCAATCTGACTGACTGTTTTTGTCCTAAACTCTTATCTTTGGTTTTTAAACAATATTTATTTATTTATTTATTTATTTATTTATTTATTTATTTATTTATTTTTAATTGTAAACAATGCCTTTATTTTTATGTGGTGCTGAGGATCTTACCTGGGACATGCACGTGCTAGGTGAGCGCTCTACCGCTGAGCCCCAGCCCCAGCCCATTACTTTGGTTTCTTAAGACAGAAAAATTGCATCAAAAGTTTTACTAGAAACCCTAGAAAGTATATGTGAGCTTATAATGTAACTAACTAGATAAAACTCGTGATGTGGGAAGCATATAATCAGTAGCAACCCTAGGATCCTGGTAAATGCGATCTCTTTGTCCATACTTGTGTGACTATTTGTTCAAGTTCAAATATTCTTCTTTTTATAGACTATAACAAGTGACTGAGAGACATTTGGAGCAGGATTTTGTCCAAGCTTGGGAACCTGATCCCTAAAGAGAAACAAATGTCACATGATAGAACACTTTCAGCTAGGGTGTTCAAGAAAGGCAACCTAAAGTAAATAACATTGGAATTGAAGTTTAGACCATTGGTAACATATTTATGTGTAAATTTGGAGGTGATTAGAAATTTAGGGAAAATAGATGAGAAGAGTATAGTTTCAGAGGCAAGAAAGTAGAATATCAAGTTTTCCAAATTGATTGGGACAGTAAGCCTTTAGGGGAATTGTGGGATTTGATGCTACAGAGATACATTCATGTCAGTTATTTTTTTTAATCTTTTACTTAGTAGTAGGGAGTGATGGGAGAGTATCCTTTGGAGGAATAACATAGAAATAGTACTTTGGAAGATTAAGATAACAATCTAAGATTAGAGAAAAAATATTTCGGTCTTATGGAATCAGTTTGGTAGATGTTTGTGGTAGTCTAGTCATTAAATCATAAACCATAATAATGAAAATTGGCATGGAAAAATAAGGACAGAAGCAAGAAGAAGAAAAGGAGGAGGAGGAGGAGGAGGAGGAGGAGGAGGAGGAGGAGGAGGAGGAGGAGAAAAGAATGAGGGGAATGGGGAGGAGGAGAAGGAGAAAGGCAGGAAGGGAGAGGGGGAGGATTTTTATGCTTCTATGTCAGGCCAGTCAATAAATGCTACTACAATTATGAAGGCTCTCAGAAGGATTACTTAAACTCATTTCATTTTGATTTCACAGAAGCTATGGAGTTTAAATGATATACACTGGACAGAAGATATAAATATAAGTTTTAAGTATATCCCCAATATTTCCATAGTTTCTCAGAGGTCAACTAGTTTGGAGGTAACACAACCCATGCTCTATTAGACTAGTTTTTATCCAGGGCTGGTTCCAGGTTCATTAACATATGAAATAATCTTGGATATCCATGATGACCACAGAGAATAGGAATTGAGATTGATAATGGAGATGATACCTGAGATAAGATCTTACCAGAGATTATTGTGTTCTCAGCTGGCTTTTGTGTCTTCACATGAGAAGATTTCAGGCAAGAAAGGAGGATTAGTAAAAGTATATCAAAGTTTATTAGAAGAGAAAGAAGAAGGGGTGGAAAACACTCTCAAGGGAGAGAGTGGGTTCCCTCAGATAGGACAACTCACTTCTTCATGTCCTTGCCTTTATTGGGGTAGGATGGAGATTGTTAGAAGGTCCTTCTCAAGTATCACCTCTGGATTCTGGATTGATAGGCTACATTAGGTAACAGTCAAAAGGCAACTCTTGGTCATCCTGGAGTGACTGACAGGTCCTAATTGGAACTAGTTTTACATAATTTATGGTTGATAGGCTCAAGTCTTAATCATCCTGCTTTCCTAGGTCTGGAAATTTCTGATTTGTGTTGTTTGTGTAAAGTCTTGCTTGAGATATTTTATCAATTAGGCCATGCTGAGTAAACATATGCTCTTTCTCCCCTGAATTTGTCTATCTTTCTTCTATTGTGAGAGGAATACTTTATAAGGCTGAGATCAAGCAAGGATCCTGAAATAGCTATCTTATCGGACCTTTAGGCACCACTGAGGCAGGGTTGTTCATTAACTGTTTTGCTCCATACTAAGTATTAAATTCCTGACCCACAGCTCATGTCCAAATGCTACCTAATAAGACCACCTGATTAACATGACGAGAAAAGATGAGGTGAGTCTTGGTGATTAAAGAATTAAGGAAAAGACCTTAATAAACTGCCACTGAAGACAATATGAAATTTATAAAAACAAAATATGGCTAAGCAGTGGTGGAAAAGGAAGTTAGAGCACATCAAACATTAGGACTAACACATATTTGTGATTCCCTTAACACTTCATAAAAAGTATGAGAAATGAAAGGGAAGGGTAAAGTTAAACTGGGACTTAGAGCTTGAATGGTACTTATTATGTTATAAGTAGGTGAGAGATTCAAAAGCAATTTTGGAAGCTGATCATGGACTTCATACTATTAAGCAAGGCTACTATCTGACATTGTTACTATTGCATTATCTTAAATTTCCAAGGATGATGACAACAGTCAAGGTAAGGAAATTTTTGATCATGAGGCTGAATTTTGTGTTTAACAACAACAACAGCAGCAAAATGTTGGTAGAGAGTAAATAGGTGATAAATGCATTGATAAAGAAAGAAGCTGAGGGAATGAACTTCTAAAGAACCTTTGGATTAGGATAATGGAAGAATAATGTCCTGGAATCATCTGTGAGGTTCCATCCACATCCTGCACATATTCTTTTGAGTCTAGAGAAGTACATTTCATATCTTTTGGGGGAGATGACTGAGGAAATGTTTAAAGATCAGTTCAAGACTAAACAGGAAGATGCGTGTGAAGTTGAACATAGTTAACATGGCATCGTCATTGGAGTGAACAGAAAGGTACAAGAAAATTGAGGAACTGAATTGGGTAAGAATGAAAAAAAAATGAAAACAAAGATTATTTGGTAAAATTATCCATAAATGTCTTTGAAGGTGTAGCAACCCAGAGGAAAGAAGTAAGTAGATAGTAGAATACTAACAGTTAGAAGAAAGGGAATTTTTAAAGGTATAAACTTGGCATAAATTTGGAGCTCTGCTTGACTCCATCATTCATTGTCAGTGTAACAGAACGGATTGTAATGGAAGTATCAATTGTAATGGAAGCTCACTGCTCAGCTTCTCATGTGCTTGACCTTAAAAGTCACATTAACAGTTGTTAGAATATTCTCAAATCTTCCGATTACTTTTAAAACTTTTGCTTTACAAACTTGGTAGATTTTGAGCTATAATAAGCCTATTCCAAATATTCAATGAAGTAATATCTTTTGCCATTTTTGCATATAATCTAAGAGATGTAAATTGATTTAAATGAATTGCAGTTTTAATTTTAGTCATCAAATAAGTGATAGATCAGTTCTAAAATTTCCTTTTTTTTTTTTTGTAAAGAGCACAAATCCTCCAGAATTTTCATAATTATTTCTAGAAAAAAAAAATCTCAATATCCCATTGTATATAAAGGAGGGGGGTTGTTATTTGTGAAGACGATCATGAGAAGAACTATGACCTGTGGAACGTTGTTAAATTAGAAATGTTTATGACAACCTTGCAAAAAGCTATGGAGCAGCCTGGCGCGGTGGTGCACGCCTGTAATCCCAGCACTTGGGAGGCTGAGGTGCAGGAGCCCTGTTTGGGGAGATAGCTAAGATTGCGGTTGACTATGGGCCATAGACATTTTTGGGCATTGTCGCCTTCTGTAGTCTCACGGGACTTGGCCCAGGATCTCGAGAGATTTGAGCAGTGACTCAGCAGATCGACATTTTTGGGCATTGTCGCCTTCCGTAGTCTC
The DNA here is from genome assembly GCA_025594165.1 of Tamias sibiricus. Taxonomy (NCBI): domain Eukaryota; kingdom Metazoa; phylum Chordata; class Mammalia; order Rodentia; family Sciuridae; genus Tamias; species Tamias sibiricus. The sequence continues at coordinate 53,288,321 of CM046667.1, read as the reverse complement.
ACGGGACTTGGCCCAGGATCTCGAGAGATTTGAGGAGTGACTCAGCAGATCGAGCAAGCACCATTCCTGCTCGGGCACATGGGAGGAGACCAGAGAGAGAAAAGGACAGGGTTATCGCTATTGTATAGATACATTGTAGTTTCTTGTAAGAGTAGGTGCCTTGGTTTCTTGTGAGAGTGTGTATGTAGTGTTAGAAATTACAAGAGACAGAGACAGAAAGATTAAAGATTTTTTCGTCTCCATCCTGTCTCCGGACTCCTTCCCGCGGCGCTGCCGTTCCAGGCTGCAATCCCTTTCCGGCGGCTAACACTGAGGCAGGAGGAACGTGAGTTCAAAGCCCGCCTCAGCAATGGCGAGGCACTTAGCAACTCTGTGAGACCCTGTCTCTAATAAAATACAAAAAAAGGGCTGGGGATGTGGCCCAGTGGTCAAATGCCCCTGAGTTCAATCCCCAGTACCAAAAAACAAAACAAACAAACAAAAAACCTATGGAGCCTGGAAGTATTGAAATGAATAGAAGTAACATCAAGTCAGGTACATTGCAAAGTGAAGGTGGATTAGGGTAAATGCTATTGGTCATGTAACAGGTTTTTCAGGCTTGATTATTTTGAAATATATTTGCAAGGCATGTTCACGAATCTCTGTACTTAGTTGTCCCTTAGAGTTCAATTAATGCTGCCATTATGCTTTGAAAAAATTGAACTAGTCAAGGAAAGGCTAATTCTATTTTTATTGATATTACTATTGAAAGATTTGTGCAGTGTTTTTAAACACCTTAAATGTAATTGCTTTTGAACAGCTGTTAACTAATCTGAAATAATATAAAGAAAACTAGACAAAGAAAACTAGACTATAACATTTTCACACTTGGTTAACATTTTGCCTATTTATGCTGGTCAGAGTGTATCAGCATTTGCACAACTGTGTATGTGTATTTGTGTACGTGTGTGGTCTTTTTTAAAAGTACTAATTTCAATTCTGTTATTAAGTGTACAAATATTGTTTACTGAGGGCCTATAGTTAGGAAAGCCTTGATAAACATAGTGTTTATGAACAAGGCTGGCATTCAACCAATTGTACTCTTTTTGGAAAAATATTTTAATAGTTATTTTTACTGTAATGTCCTTGCCAGTCTAGCCATCACAGCCTCTCCCTGCCTGAACCTTCCAAAAATTCCATAGTAACTAAAGGGTTGACACATAACTTTACTGGGGGTCTCAGGACCTTGATCAGACATCTTTTCTGATTATAAAGAACTTTATGCTTGTTTATTATTTGTAATATTACTAGTGGATACAAAGATGGGATATGGTATGGTTTCTACCTCCAAAGAATTTATATCTGGTTGTTCAAATAGATATCCATAAACCATCTCAATATAATGATATGATGAAAGTGTAAACACAGTGCTGAGGAGTGTAGTGGAGGGAGATTAATCCCAATGGTGTGGGTCTGAAAGGGCATCCTCAGAGATACTGGGTTTTATCTGGAACTTAAAGTATGAGCTAGAATTTATCAGCCAATATGTGTGGGAAGGGTGTTCCAGCTGAGCAAACAAACTTATTGGAAACATAGGGGCTGGAAATGTAGCAGAGCAAGTGCTTATCATACACCAGGCCCTGAGTTCTATCCCCAGTGTATATACACATAAACACACACAACACAGAAAACAAAACAATTTCTATAAATAACAGAGGTATGCATCTGAAAAGCACTTGAGTAGTAGGGAATGCATAGTGTCTGACAGGCAGAATTTACAGGACAGGGTTTAGTTTTATTTCTTATTGCAATGGGAGCCATTGAAGATTTGAGGAGACAGGGGCATGAATCAATTGACTTTTATAAAAAGAAATCTGGTAGCAATTTATGAAACAGATGAGAGGGGAGAGATAAAGGAGTTAAATATAGGAAATCATTTAAAGGTTTTTGGCAGTAATTTAGATGAGGTAACAATACTTTAAAAAAATTTTTTTTCCAGAAGTCCGGACAGTAAATATTTTATCCTTTGGGATATATGGTTCCTGTTGTAACTATGGAACTATACTACTATAGCATGAAAACAGTCTTAGACAATATCCAAATGACTGTGGAGTGCCAACTTTACAAAAACAGTTAGCAGGCCAGATTTGAGCCTAATGATCCCTGTTCTAGATTATCACTTATCAATGTAAGCGCATTAATTTGGGTTTTGCACCAAGTAGACACCAACACAAGAATTTTGGTGCAAAGAGTATATTTAAAAGGTAATTGTGTTAACTTTCCATCACTATGATAATGTACCTGAGATAATGAACTTATAAATAGGAAAGTTTTATTTCAACTCATGGTTTTAGTGATGAACACAACCTAATTCTATCCTAAGATTGGGAGTCATAAAGTTAAAAAAAAAAAAAGTTCATTTCTGTTTTACTAAGGTATTTATTTGGCCTGACCAAACACTGGAGAAAATCTTGTTTGGGATTCCTGCCTGTGCTTTGAACTCACACAGGCTTGGCTTTCCTTGACCAGATAACAACCCTCCCTAAAAACCTAATGGTGCCTCATAAACTTTGATGTGGGGTCTGACTTTACTCCCTACCTTGGAATGCAATGCCATGTAGATCATTAATTTGCTATTTGCCCTTGTATGGTGGGGAGTACATGGTGGGGAAAACCGTTCCCATCAGAGTGGGGAAGCAAAAAGAGAGGATGGGGCTGGGGTCCCATGATCTCCTTTGAGGGCACATCTAAAATGACCCTTCACCAAGTTCCACCTCTCAAAATTTCCACTACTTCTGCATAGCACCACTAAGGGGACGGAGATTTTAACACACTGCCCTTGAAGGACATTAAAGAGCCAATTTATAGCAGTAATCTTAAGAAACCCTCCAAAGTGGGAAGTTAAGAAACTGAGGAGTGAAAGTCAATAAAAAGTAGAATTATAAACAGATTACTGCTCCAACCTGTGGTACATCATTGAGGACTTTCTGAGAGACTGAACAGAATATACCTCATAAATCACTCTAGGGTGAGGAATCTGTGTATATTTTCACTGTCTCCAATGCCTCATTATTTCAGGAACACACTTGAGGTTGTCTGTCAGATATTTCTGACATAGTCCCTCTAAGTATCCTCCCATGACATAAAATTCCTTCAGGAAGAGATGCAAGAAGACATTAACATGTGTGGGAACCATCTTTGGAGGGGCTATAGGCTGGGACCAGTATATGCTTAATTCTATATCATGGCATATGTGTGAGTAGGGAATTTTTTTTTAAGAATTTAACCTGTACTTTATTTATTTGTTTTTATGTGGTACTGAAGATCAAACCCAGTGCCTCACCCATCCTAGGCAAGCAATCTACCATTAACTACAACCCCAGCCTGGAAAAAAATTTTAAGAAAAAGGTGACAGTGAAAAGTGGCCTTCAGTGAGCTCCAATAAAACTCCATGTGTGTGAATGTTTAGGAAGAAAGTTTATTTTAAAGCCCATTTGGCATGGAATAAAATTTCAGAATGGCTATCCAAAATGAAAGTTAATGATGGGCTGATCTAGGCCAGTGAGAAATAGGAGGGCAGTTTCAAGAGAAATAAAAAGGTAGAATGGTTCTATCCCAGGTTGGATTCCCAGGGAAGCAGTTTTAAAGATGGAGTTTAGCACACAAGATGTTTATTAGAAACTGCTATTGGTATTTACAAGTGTGTATCTGAGGGATGGGAGTTGAAAACTAACTAGAGAAAGGGAGATGTTGTTGAACTGTGATACAAATTCCAGCAAAGACTTTAGCCGACCCCATGAGGAATGCTTAGAGCTGAGAAGAACCTTCAGTTTTATACTGAGTTGGGACAAATGAGTTAGATCTTTATATCCCTATGATGGTCAGTTATCAGAAATTGATTAGCTTTGGAAGGAGGCATGATATTGAGAGAAATAGTGATCTTCAGATGAAGAAACCCTGAGAGAAGGCTGACAGCCAAATATCATCTTTCCACAGGGCCCAAGCAGCTGGGGCAATAATTATTGGTTGGTACATGACAATATTCATCACAGGCATATTTGATGATGATTGCTTACAGGGAGACGAAGGAGAAAAAAAAGAGGCCAAAAATGGTAATGATACTCAGCAATCCTAAAGTAGGTGATACATTTACTTAAAGGGAGAAAAACTAAGATTTAAAAAACAACTTTTGAATAAAGTGACCCATGGAATAGAATTTCACAAATATAATATCATCTTAATGAGAAAATGAAAGAAAACAAAACCAGTGAGCAAACAAACCATGTGTTCTTTACTCAAAGTAGTGAAGTATGCAAGTCCATTTCCATGTTTCTCAGGAAATTTATATTGCATAAAACAGGTGAACAGCATCAGGCCTAGAGGTTAACTTGTGCTTTAGTAACAGCAATACTTAAATTTATTTTTAATTGCAATAACATGATTCATAAATATAATTTAGAACTTGTTACAGAACACGCAATTTTATAATATAGCAATAACTTGCTCTTAAAAAGTATTAAAAAATTAACATGTGCATGTAGGAACTAAAGGATGTGAAATGTAGTGTAACCTGCCCATCATTTTTCTAGTAACTTGCTCTAGTTGCTCTTTAAAAATCTATGGAGAACCCATATGTCTGAATTGTTTTTCTCTGGCATGACAGTTTTAAATTCCATGTGAGGATGCCACACTACTCCCCTTGATGCCCTCCAGCTTGTGACTACCCAGGGCATAATATACCTTTAAAAAGAAATTCTGAACCAGGCACAGTAGCACACACCTGTAATCCCAGCAGCTCAGGAGGCTGAAGGAGGAGGATCTCAAGTTCAAAGCCAGTCCCAGCAACCTAGTAAGATCCTGTCTCAATATAAAAAATAAAAAGGGCTACAGAAGTGGCTCAGTGATTAAGCACCCCTGAAGTTCATCCCTGGTACCAAACAAACAAACAAACAACAACAACAAAAAAAAAAAGAAAGAAAGAAAAAAATCTGAATAGCAACAAGCAGGTAAGTACACACACACATATCATCTCAGAATATAAGTGAACTGGGGGGAGGGGGGGCAATGGGATAAGAATAATGGCAGACTGAGTTATTCATGACTACCCTAAATACATGTATGAAGACACAATTGTTGTAAAAATACTTTATATAAAACCAGCAACTTGATAAATTGTGTTCTTTATATGTAATATGAAATGAAATGTACTCTGTAAAGATGTATAAAAAGTTAAAATTTAAAAAAAAAGAAAAAAATAAATAACCTGTTTACCTTCAAAAAAAGAATATAAGTGAACTATTTTATATAAATAAAATATATATAAGTGTTTTAGTCTTTTTTTTTTCCTTTTGCTGTTGTGACTAAAAGACCTGACAAGAACAATTTCAGAGGAGGAAAAATTTATTTGGGGGCTCACAGTTTCAGAAGTCTCAGTCCATAGATAGCCAGGTCCATTCCTCAGGGCTCAAGGTGAGGCAGAATGTTATGGCAGAAGAATATGGACAAGGGAAGATGTTCACATGATGATCAGAAAGAAGACAGAGAGAGTGTCCACGAGCACAAGCAAGAGAGAGAGAGGCCATTTACCAGATACAAAATATATACCCCAAAGTCACATCCCCAGGGTTCCACCTCCTCCAGCCATACCCTATCTGCCTTCAGTTACCACTCAGTTAATCCCACAGGGGTATTCATTCACTAATTGGGTTAAGGCTCTCATAAACCAAATAATTTCTCCTCTAAACTTTCTTTCATTTTCTTATAGATGAGCTTTTTGGGGACACCTCACATCCAAATCATAACAATATGATAGCAAAGGAAACTAATAATTTTGAAGGTGTTATCAAAATAAATATGAAATGCATGAGTAATTTCTATAATCACAAGAAGCCTCATAATTTTTGTAATTTTGAAGAACTAATGCATGTAAACAACTTCTCAAGATATATAACACTACTGCTACGTGATTTAAAAATACCTGGGGCTATAGCTCTGTGGTAGAATGCCTGCCTCACACATGTGAGGCACTGGGTTCCATCCTCAGCACCCCATAAAAATAAAAAATAAAGATATTGTGTCCATCTACAACTAAAATAATTTTAAAAAATACTTGGGATGTTTACTGGTGACTTATTTATATGTACTTATCACTTTTAAGATTGGTTGGCCACATTCATATTTGAAAGAAATGACACACTACAATTAAGGTTAGTGGAAACAGAAGTGCCATCCACCCCCCCCCCCCATCCTATTCTTCAGCCTTCCTCACACCCCTCCACTGTATACCTGGACCTCCTGGGGACCCACAGATACCAGGTTAGAAACCCACAGCAGACCCTGTCTATTGCCCTCTGCTGGAGCGACATCTGCAGTGAGTTTAGTGTTTGGGAAGTCAATGTGGTTGTCCTTTTGCACAATCTACTTCAGTAAAATCTTTCCCTTGAGGGCGATCCTTTGATCTAAGTGAGGTCAAATGGTGAAGGAGTGTAAGTGTCAGAATAAGAAGCTTAGATGTGAGTCCACAGACATTTTATAGTTTCTGATATTTTTTGATAGAATTCCAGCCTGATCCAAGTAGTGATTTAACATTATAATCCTTAGTTTTGGATAGGATGGCTTGAAGCAGAAGCAGGGCTTGGAAAGGAAGTATGAGTTGAGGTGGGATATTGCTGTCATTGTCCTGTCTTATGAATGAAGAGTGATGTGACAAACAGTGTGATGAATTACCAGGACTCCATGAATGTGGAATTTGGGTGAAAGAGAATCAAGTCTTTTTGCAGATGACATTTCCAAACTAAAGTAATATCAAAGTTGTTTCAATTCATCTAGCAGCATAGAAATGAGAAGGACGATATATCTGAGGAGGACACATTATATCTTTAATCTAATGGCTGAGGAAATGTCCAATAGGCACTTGTTAATCTTTTTTTTTTTTTTTTTTTTTTTTTTTTTTTTTTTTTTTTTGGTACAAGGGATTGAACTCAGGAGTACTCAAGCACCGAGCCACATCTCCAGACTTATTTTGTATTTTATTTAGAGATATGGTCTCACTGAGTTGCTTAGGGCCTCGCTTTTGCTGAGGCTGGCTTTGAACTCTCAGTCCTCCTGCCTCAGCCTCTCAAGCTGCTGGGGTTACAGCACCCGGCCAGCACTTGTTAATCTTAAAATTCTGGTTGGGAAGCAAAGCTAGAGATCTAACTAGAGAGCAATAGGAAACAAGGTGCTATTTGGATTTTTGAATTTGATAAGCTATTTGAGAGACAAAGTGAGACAAATGAGAGAAGAACTGAGGGCACAAAACAAAATCTTGAAGAATGAAGAGTGCTGCTTAGAGATGGTGCCAAAGGAGTTATGAAAGAAGAAAGATCCCACAATGCAGGAGACAAAACACAGAAGCTAGAATATTTACATAAGGAAAGCTTCAAGGAAGAAAATCAACATGGTCATGATTATATGCTTTTGTTTCTATTGCTTTATATTATATTTTATTTTTATTAGTACTAGGGATTGAACCCAGGATCTTGCACATGCTAGGCAAGTGTTCTACCACAGAATTACACCCACAGCCCTTTAGAGCTTTATTTTCGTCTTTATATACAGTCAAAATTTGACATCAGTTTTGTTGATTTATATATTAAATGTTTGTTTAGCTTAGATTAAGCAACATGTTCACCAATTTTTTCTGCAACATTCTATTACTGAAAGCTCAGTTCTTGTCCCTGTGTCAATTCAATAATGAGGAAAAAGAGGGTTTATTGCTTTGCTAGTAAAGGAAAAGCACAGAGATTCCTGTCCCAGAGGCTATTATTCTGCCCACCAGGGAGAGTTTTTAAAAGAAGAGGCTTATTCCAGGTGTTCCCTGTGTGGGGGAGTTGTGATTCACTTGTTAGTTTGGGAGATAGCCATTTCTTAGATCTTCTGGAGCCATCCCTGAAGTCAATCTGAATTACTTGGTTCCTATGGTGTGTGTGTTCTCAAAGACAAAAAAAAAAAAAAAAAAAAAAAACTGGGCCTATGATGGGGAAAAGGTAATCCTGTTTCCTGCTCCCACATTAGGGAGTGGGAGAGGAAGAAGAGGAAAAGAAAACAAGTTAATTTAAAAATGAGTCTCAGGTCTGGAGTTGTAGCTCAGTGGTACAGCGCTTACCTAGCATGTGTGAGTCACTGGGTTCAATTCTCAGCACTGCATATAAATAAATAAAATAAAGGTCTATCAACAACTAAAAATATATTTTAAAAAATGAGTCTCAGTTGGCAGAGCATCAAGGGCTATATTCAAAGCAAGAGGTGGACCACTGTTATGATTCCTTTTGAATTTCAGAGTTTCTTTTCTCTTTTAATAAAAAATAAAAGGGATATTGTTTTAGTCAGCTGTTTTCACTGCGGTGACCAAAACACTTGATAAGAAAAATCAGAGGAGGAAAAGTTGATTTGGGGGCTCAGGGTTTCAGAGGCCAACTCCATTCCTTGGGGCTGTAAGTGAGGCAAAATATCATGGCAGAAGGGTGTGGCAGAGGAAGGCAGCTCAGGACATGGCACCAGTAAGCAGAAAGGGAGAGAGGGAGAGAGAGAGAGAGAGAGAAAGAGCTCTCTTCTCTACAACAAAATATAAACCCCAAAGGCATGCCCCCAATGACCAACCTCCTCCAGTTACACCCTACCTCTCTACAGTCACCACTCACTTAATCCCTATCAGTAAATTAATTCACTGATTAGGTTAAGATTCTCACAACCTAATCATTTCATCTCTAAATTTTTTTGCATTGTTTCTCACATTACGTTTTGGGGGACACATCATATCTAAATAATAACAGTGTCCTTTCTTTCATTGTCTCACACATGAGCTTTTGGTGGACACCTAGTATCTAACCATAACAAATATTTATTAAATATGCTTTTAGTAAAGACATGATGGTTTCTGTCTCTAGTTTTTGTTATTTGAAAATATCTTTATTTTACTCTATTTTTTTTTTTTTTTTGTGGTACTGGGGATTGAACTCAGGGGCACTCAACCACTGGGTCACATCCCCACCCCTTTTTTGTATTTTATTTAGAGACAGGGTCTCACTGAGTTGCTAAGTGCCTCGCCATTGCTGAGGCTGGTTTTGAACTCGCGATCCTCCTGCCTCAGCCTCCCAAAGTGCTGGGATTACAGGCATGTGCCACTGCGCCCGGCTTTACTCTTATTTTTGAAACAGTTTCACTGGGTACAGAATTTAAATTAATTTTCTTTGGTGATATTATTCCATTGCTATTTGGTTTGTATATTTTTTTTGTTGTTGTTGTTGTTAGCTCTCAGTCTAACTGTTCTTCTTTCCATATACTCATTATAGTTGCTTTAAACATCCTCTCTTAGATTTTGGTGTATAAAACATCATACCATAGAAGTTTTGCTAGGCACATACCTATGTACACATACTCACATACAGAACTAATTGCTTTGTTGAATTAAGAATTCATGTCTTATTGTTTCTAGAAATGTGTCAGGTGCTTATCTTTTTTTTATATTACCACTCTGTTCTTCTATTCTTTCCTCTAGAATGCTGATTAAATATATTCAGATCTTTCAAATTTATCTACTTTTATTTCCTTTTCATATTGATTAATTTCTTTGTTAAATTCTGATGTATTTTTCAAATATTTTTATAACTATATCTCTCTTCAATAGTTACTCATCTGCTGATTGAGTAGACCATTCATTTGTCATTTTTATTGTTAAATTTGTCTTTATTAGAATTTTTCATATGTGGTTTCATCTAGGAAGTATTACACTGTGTCTGCCAAAGTCATGGGTACCATTTTCAACTAAATAAATCAATGTAGCTTTTTTTGAGGCTTTAGATAAAATGCCAATTGTGGCTTCAAAGCCACATTAAGTATGTGTTTTAATGTTAAAATTTTGTCTCATGATTCCTATGTAGCCCATAAAAAAATTCTGCCGGGATGTAATCTTGGGAGGCTGAGGCAGGAGGATAGAGTTCAAAGCCACCTCAGCAATGGCGAGGCACTTAGCAACCAGTGAGTGTCTCTAATAATATACTCAAAAGTGGGGATGTGACCCAGTGGTCGAGTGCCCCTGAGTTCAATGTACCAAAAAAAAAAAAAAAAAAAAAAAAAAAATTGAGATTCTATCTAGGCCACCACAGAGTGGCAGACATACTTATCTCAAGTGATGCTGACTTTGTGGATTCACATTTTAATTTTAAAAGTGGTTTTATGTATATGTGTGTTGTATCTAAAATTTTCAGATATATTTTACTGGGAGAAGATTCCATATGCATCTTTTTCAAAATATTGCTAGAAATGGCTAGTACTAACTGCTTTCAAGCAATTTTCTATTATTGTAAACTTCTGCTATTGACTTTTAAACTTAAAATATGACTTCATAATTATCTCTCATGAACTACTTTTTCTTGATAGCATTACAAATTTTTTAATTTTTAAACTATTTTGTTGGTTTGCCAGTGACTTTTTATTTTTAACTCATCCTTCAAATTAATGAACTCAAAACAGATCATCAGGTAATACCACCTCTTTGTGTTGCTTATGAAATCAATGGAAGTGCAACAGGGAAATGCTGTAATTTATTGAGTAATGATTTTTTTAGATGTATGAATAAAATTTAGACTATAAGAATTGAATATGCTGATAATGGCTTTGTGGCCCAAAATTATCTCCAAACATCACATAATAAGAATATTTTCATGTAGCCTGTACTTACAGTGGCAAGTCATTATATGTTACTAAATACTACAAAAACAGAGTTTAACACAGTTTAATGGTTTAACTGTTTACTCCACATCAGAAAATACTGAGGTTGTTTCCAGTTGTTTTAGTAACTTTAGTTTGTACATTCATAATATAGTAGTTTGAAATTCTATTTTATTTCTGACCCTTGATGGTAGCAAATACTTATTTAAATTGATAATACCAGAAAATAAGTAGCAATGATCATTTTTAACAAAATCAACAAATACCTCAGATTTTTTCAATAGTTGCTGTTTTTTTGTACTTGCTAAAAAATGACTGTATTCATTTAGTTCAGCATAACTGTGAATTATAGCTAAGACACATTTCTAAAACTTTGCAATTCAGAAGTCAGCACACTGAAAAAGAGAACTATTACGACATTGACACAAGAAAACATCATCCAAACAATTGGCAAATAAGCTTTTATTCACCTTTGGTAAAGATTCAACCTCAGGGGGCTGGGGTTGTGGCTCAGGGGTAGAGCGCTTGCCTAGCACGTGCGCGGCCCGGGTTTGATCCTCAGCACCACGTAAATAAACACATTGTGTACAACTAAAGCAAATAAATAAATATTTTTTAAAAAAGATTCAACCTCAGGAAACTTCTGTTTAATGTCTGAACAAAATTTTTAATGTGAGCACAATAAAGTTGTCTTATGTTAGGCCTACATTAAAACAAGATAGAGATAGTTTTTATAGTCATCATTCTTCCATTCTCTGAAATGATACACTTTTCAGAAAGATATTTATTGCCAGTTGCCATCTTTAAAATGACAAATTTAGTTCAAAATTTGATTTCTAATATCATGTGTGATGTGAAGCACTGTCAAAAATCAATGCCAACCAAAAGTAGTGCAATTTAATTTTGCATTTTCATTTAACTTTGGGCAGCGTATTTATGCTATCCACCACATTGTAATGGCAATTGCACATATTTTACTTTTCAATTTCCTATTTCACTGTTATAGTGTTGCCAAGGAACATATTCAGAAGTCAAACCATTCAATTTTCAATTCTATCTTCAAATATCCCTTGGAAATATTTCAAGGTAAAGTCAAGGTTGCATATTTTAATTGATATTTTAGCATTAGTTTTGTTTTTAATTAAGCAATATCCCATAACCACAAGAGTTGCCCTGAGAAAGCATTTTAAGCACAATGCATTTGTAATATGTTAATTCCATTTTTTGATCATAAAGCAGTGTTAAATATGATTTACTAAAATATCAAGAAAACAAGATATAACATCTTCTAGCTTTATTGAGGTACAATTGACAAAAATATTACATTTAGAGTGTAAGATATAATATTTTGATATATATATCCACTATACAATGATTACCACAATCAAGATAATTAGCATAACCATTGGCTCATGGTTACCTTTTTGTATTTGTGAAGTACTTTTCTTTTTATTAAGAAGAGGCTTTGAGATTTCTTCTCCTTGAATAAAAGCCAAGCTACTTTTTATGTATTGAGTAAGCCATCCTTTGACTTTTGCCATGTAAATGATATGCTGCTATTTCAGGACTTCCAACAATAACTGTAACAACTAAGAATCATTTTTAATAATTCTCATTTTTGTTTATTTGTATCATAGATGTGTGTAATATTTTCTTTAAGAAGGTAGTTTTTAAAGATCAAAGGTCATCATCAACATACAGTTGCTTTGTTGAAAGCCTTTTTATTGGTGCACTATACTTATATATAAGATTCATTATGCCACATTTGTATATGCCCATGATGTAATTTGATTGATATCTTCCTCAGTACCTTCCCTTTCCCTCACCTCCTCCCTCCTCCAATCTGCTGCTCTGCTCTACTGACATCCCTTATATTAGTAGTAGTAGTAGTAGTAGTAGTAGTAGTAGTAGTAGTACATTATAGCTATGAGATCCCCTCTTTTTTCTCATTCTCTTACTTTTACATATGAGAGAAAATATTCAACCCTTGACTTTCTGAGTCACTTACCAGTTTCATCCATTTACCAGCAAGTGACATAATTTCATACTTCTTTATGGCTGAGTAAAACTCTATTGTGTATGTATATCACATTTTATTTATTCACTCATTAGTTGATGGGCACCTAGGCTGGTTTGATAACTTGGCTATTATGAATTGTGCTGCTATAAACATTGATGTGCAATATCACCATAGTACACTGATTTTAGAGGTGAAATGATTGGGTTATGAGAGCTTTTGCCTAATCAGTGTGTTAATCAACTGATAGGAGTTGGTGATGACTGTAGGTTGATAGGGTTTGGCTGGAGGAGGTGGGTCATTGGGGGTGTGCCGTTGGGGTATATATTTTATGAGTTGAGCTTAGTTGCTCTCTCTCTTCTTCTTGGTGGCCATGTCCCCAGCTGCCTATGTACTGGGACCTCTGAAACCATCAGCCCTCAAATAAAATTTTCCTCCTACAATTGTTCGTGTTAGGTCTTTTGGTCACAGCAATAAAAAAATCTGACTAAAACATAAAAACTATACGTTTATTTTCTCTAATCTTCAAAAACAACTGATTGATACTAGATGTTACTATTTCCCCTGTTTCAGAGAGGTGAAAAAAACTGAGTAATGAGGCATGCCAATAACTCGTGAGTAGCTTAACTAGAATTTGAACTCAGACAATCTATCTCCAATATTGGCTCTGCATTTTGTGAAATACTGTCTTTCTTTCTCTACCCCACTCCATTTTTATTGAGATATTATTGACCCAATCTGGATACATTTAATTATACAAGTTGATTTTTAAAATTTAAATTATTGATTTATTTTAATTTGATGTATATGATGGCAGAATGCAATTCAATTCATATTACACATATGGAGCACACTTTTTAATGTCTTTGGTTGAACACAAAGTAGATTCACACCATTCATGTCTTCATACATGTACTCATTCCATCGTCTTTCCTAACCCCCGTCCCTCCCTTCCCTTCCCTCACCTTTGCCATATCTAGAGTTCCTCCATTCCTGGCATGTTCCCACCCCCCATCACCATTATGAGTCAACATACTCATATCAGAGCAAACATTTGGCATTTGTTTTTTTGGAGGGATTGGCTTACTTCACTTAGCATGATATTATCCAACTCCATCCATTTACCTGCAAGCGCCATGATTTTGTTCTCTTTTAATGCTGAGTAATATTCCATTGTGTATATATATACCACAGTTTCCCTATCCATTAATCTACCAAAGGGCATCTACGTTGGTTCCACAATTTAGCTATTGTGAATTGTGCTGCTATAAACATTGATGTGGCTGTGTCTCTGTAGTAAGCTGTTTTTAAGTCCTTTGGGTATAGACCGAGGAGTGGGATAGCTGGGTCAAATGGTGGGTCCATTCCAAGCTTTCCTAGGAATCTCCATACTGCTTTCCAGATTGGCTGCACCAATTTGCAGTCCCACCAGAAATGTATGAGTGTGCTCTTTTCCCCACATCTTCGCCAGCATTTATTATTGTTTGTGTTTTTGATAGATGCCATTTTGACTGGCGTGAGATGAAATCTTAGAGTTGTTTTGATTTGCATTTCTCTAATTGCTAGAGATGTTAAACATTTTTTCATACATTTGTTGATTAATTGTATATCATCTTCTTAAAAGTGTCTGTTCAGTTCCTTGGCCCATTTATTGATTAGGTTATTTGGGTTTTTTTGGTGTTAAGATTTTTGAATTCTTTATGTAGCTTAGAGATTAGTGCTCTATCTGATGTGCATGTGGTAAAAATTTTCTCCCAAAATATAGGCTCTCCATTCACCTCAATGATTGTTTCTTTTGTTGAGAAGAAGCTTTTTAGTTTGAATCCATCTTATTATTTGATTCTTGATTTTACTTCTTGTGCTTTAGGAGTCTTGTTAAGGAAGTTGGAGCCTAATCCAACATGATGGAGATTTGGGCCTACTTTTTCTTCTATTCTGCTCAGGCTCTCTGGTTTAATTCCTAGGTCCTTGATCCACTTTGAGTTGAGTTTTGTGCATGGTGAGAGATAGAGGTTTAATTTTATCTTGTTGCATATTGATTTCCAGTTTTCCCAGCACCATTTGTTGAAGAGGATATCTTTTCCCAATATACGTTTTTAAATGCCTTTGTCTAATACAATATAATTGTAAATATGTGAGTTTGTCTCTGTATCTTTTATTCTGTACCTTTAGTCTACAAGTCTATTTTGGTGCCAATACCATGTTGTTTTTGTTACTATTGCTCTGTAGTATAGTTTAAGGTCTGATAGAGTGATGCCACCAGCTTCACTCTTTTTGCTAAGGATTGCTTTGGCTATTGTGGGTCTCTCATTTTTCCAGATGAATTTCATGATTGCCTTTTCTATTTCTATGAGGAATGTCATTGGAATTTTGATTGGGATTGCATTCAATCTGTATAGTGCTTTTCGTAGTATGGTCATTTTGACAATATTAGTTCTGCCTATCCAAGAGCATGGGAGATCTTTCCATCTTCTAAGGTCTTATTTAATTTCTTTATTTAGTGTTCTGTAATTTTCATTGTTGAGGTCTTTCACCTCTTTCATTAAGTTGATTCCCAAATATATATATTTTTTTGAGGCTATGGTAAGTGGGGTGGATTTTCTAATTTCTCTTTCTCAGGATTTGTCGCTAATGTACAGAAATGCCTTTGATTTATGGGTATTGATTTTATATCCAGCTACTTCACTGAATTCATTTATTAGATCTAGAACATTTCTGGTGGAATTTTTTGGATCTTCTATGTATAGAATCATATCGTCTGCAAATAGTGATAATTTGAGTTCTTCTTTTCCTATCCATATCCCTTTAATTTCTTTCGTCTATTTAATTGCTCTGGGTGGGGTTTCAAGAACTATATTAAATAGAAGTGGTGAAAGAGGGCATCCCTATCTTGTTCCAGTTTTTAGAGGGAATGCTTTCAATTTTTCTCCATTTAGAATTATGTTGGCCTGGGGCTTAGCATAGATAGCTTTTACAATGTTGAGATATGTTCCTGATATCCCTAGTTTTTCTAGTGTTTTGAACATGAAGGGGTGGTATATTTTGTCGAATGCTTTTTCTTCATCTATTGATATGATCATATGATTTTTATTTTTAAGCCTATTGATGTGATGAATTACATTTACTGAATTCTGTATGTTGAAACAACCTTGCATCCCTGGGATGAACCCCACTTTATCGTAATGCACTATCTTTTTGATATGTTTTTGTATTTGATTTGCCAGAATTTTATTGAGAATTTTTGCGTCTATATTCATTAGAGATATTGGCCTGAAGTTTTCTTTCTATGATGTGTCTTTTTCTGGTTTTGGAATTAGGGTGATATTGGCCTCATAGAATGTGTTTGGAAGTGTTCCCTCTTTTTGTATTTCATTAAATACTTTGAGGAGTATTAGTGTTAGTTCTTCTGTAAAGGTCTTTTAGAATTCATCTGTGTGTCCATCTGGTCCTGGGCTTTTCTTGGTTGGTAGGCTTCTGATGGCGTCATCTATTTCATTGCTTGGTATTGATCTGTTTAAATTGTTTATATCATCCTGGTTCAGTTTGGGCAAGTCATATGCCTATAGATATTTGTTGATGTCTTTGATATTTTCTATTTTATTGGGGCACAAATTTTCAAAATAATTTCAAATTATCTTCTGTATTTCTGTAGTGTCTGTTGTGGTTTTCCTTTTTCATCACAGATTTTAGTAATTTGAGTTTTCTCAGTCCTTCTTTTCTTTAGCGTGGCTAAGGGTTTGTCAATTTTATTTATATTTTCAAAGAACCACCTTTTTATTTTTTCAATTTTTTAAAATTGTTTATTTTGTTTTAATTTCATTGATTTCAGTCCTGATTTTAATTATTTCTTTTCTTCTACTGCTTTTGCTGTTGATTTGTTCTTCTTCTTCTAGGGCTTTGAGATGTAATGTTGGGTCATTTATTTGTTGACTTTTTCTTCTTTTAAGGAATGAACTCCTTGCAATGAACTTTCCTCTTAGAATTGCTTTCATAGTGTCTCAGAGATTTTCATATGATGTGTCAATGTTCTCATTTACCTCTAAGAATTTTTTTTAATCTCCTCTGATATCTTTTGCAATCCATTCTTCCTTCAATAGCATATTATTTAGTCTTCAGGTGTTGGAGTAGCTTTTATTTTTTGTTTTACCATTGATTTCCAATTTTGTTCCATTGTGATCTGATAGAATGCAGGGTAGTAGCTCTACTGTTTTATATTTGCTAAAAGTTGCTCTGTGACATAACATATGGTCTATTTTATAGAAGGATCCATGTGCAGCTTAGAAGAAAGTGTATTCGCTCATTGATGGATGAAATATTTTGTATAGGTCAGTTACATTTAACTTATAGATTATATTATTGAGGTCTATAGTTTCTTTGTTTAGCTTTTGTTTGGAAGATCTATCCAGTGGTGAAAGAGGTATGTTAAAGTCACCCAAAATTATTGTGTTGTTGTCTATTTGACTCTTGAACTTGAGAAGAATTTGTTCAATGAACATAGATGCTCCATTGTTTGGGGCATATATATTTATAATTGTTATGTCTTGTTTATGTCTGGTTCCCTTAAGCAGTATGAAATATCCTTCTTTACCTCTCTTTTGATTAACTTTGACTTGAAGTCTACTTTGTTTGATATGAGGATGGAAACCCCTCCTTGATTTCACTGTCCATGTTAGTGGTATGTTTTATCCCAACCTTTCACTTTCAATCTGTGGATGTCTTTTCCTATGAGATAAGTTTCTTGAAGGTAGCATATTGTTGGGTGTTTTTTTAAAATCAAATCTACCAGTCTATGTCTTTTGATTGGTGAGTTTAGGCCATTAACATTCAGGGTTATTATTAAAATACATGATTTGTATTCCCAGGCATTTTTGTTTATTTATGGTATTTAACTTGACTTGATTTCTCCTTTGATTGGCTTTTCCTTTAGTGTAGTTCTTCCCTTTGCAGATTTTCATTGTTGTTTTTCATTTCCTCCTCATGGGATATTTTGCCAAAAATGTTCTATAGTTCAGGCTTTTTCTCTAAATTCTTTTACCTTTTGTTTATCATGGAAGGTTTTTATTTCGTCATCAAATTGGAAACTTAATCTTATTGGATATAAGATTCTTGGCTGGCATCCACTTTCTTTCAGAGCTTGATATATGTTGTTCTAGTATTGCCTGGCTTTGAGGGTCTGGATTGAAAAATCTGCTGAGATTTGAACTGGTTTTCCCTCTTATGTAACCTGATTTCTCTCTCTTGTGGCCTTTAAAATTCTATCCTTGTTCTGTATGCTAGGCAGTTTCATTAGTCTAGATCTGTTATAATTTTGTACATTTGGTGTCCTATAAGTCTCCTGTATTTGATTTTCCAATTCAATCTTCATGCTTGTGAAATTTTCTGATATTATTTCATTGAATAGATTGTGCATTCCTTTGGTTTGAATCTCTGAACCTTTCTCTATCCCGATAAAATTTAGATTTGGTCTTTTGATGTTATCTCATAATTCTTGGATGTTCTGTTCATGGTTTCTTACCATCTTCACTGTGAGATCAACTTTATTGTCCAGATTCTATATTTTGTCTTCATTGTGTGAGGTCCTGTCTTCCAAGTGATCTAGTCTATTGGTGATGCTTTCTATTGAGTTTTTTAAGTTTTTTATTTGACTTATTGTTTCTTTTTTTTTTTTTTTTTGGTACTGGGGATTGAACTCAGGGGCACTCGACCACTGGGTCACATCCCCAGCCCTTTTTTGTATTTTATTTAGAGGCAGGGTCTCACTGAGTTGCTAAGTGCCTCGCCATTGCTGAGGTTGGCTTTGAACTTGCGATCCTCCTGCCTCAGCCTCCCAAGTGCTGGGATTACAGGTGTGCGCCACCACGCCCGGCTCTTATTGTTTCTTTCATTTCAAGGATTCCTGTTTCTTTTTTTTCTCTCTTCAGAATCTCTATCTCTTTCTTGAAGTAATCTTTTATACATGTATTTTTTCTCTTATCTCTTTGTTGGTATGGTCCATAGTTGCCAGTATTTGCTCTCTTATCTCTTTGTTGAAGTGATCGATTTTTGCATATATTTGTTCACTTAGGCCATTCTTTATTTCTCAGATTATTTTAATTATGTGTATTTTAAATGCCTTCTCTGACATTTCCTCTACTGCACTATCTATGTATTCTATTGTTGTAGTATTTTGGTTTGTTTGGGGCATTTTCTTCCCTTGTTTTTTCATGATATCTATGTGTCTTCCTCTCTTGCAGTGTAGATCCAAGGTATTGCAGCTTCTGCCCTGTTTTCTTATAGTGACCCTGCAGGTTACCAATACCTCACCTTTAAGGGGGATATATATTTTATAGCACCCAATGTAACCAACATGCATCCATTAATCAATTAGTTTCTATTTTGATATTTGTAGATTTGTCACTATAAACAGAAATGATGAATTCTGTTATCCTCTACCATGTAGTCAATAGATTTGCTTAACAGTTTACAGTTTCTAATGGTAGAGGGGGAGAAGGGGGTTGCCTCTGATGTTTATGAGGTAGGATGAGAATACAGAGGTATTAGATTATATGAATAGTGAAAGGATAATAATAAGCTGTTGAATGTTAACAGGAGAAACGAGAGGGGCAATCCCATTCAAGACTCCCTGTTACCTTGGCAACAGGATGACTGTTAGCACCCCTCATAGAGATACCTCTGGTGCAACCAGGCCCAAAGGTACTTTGGAGATGATTTATCAGGTTTTTGTTTTTGTCCCTAGATAGAAGAGGCTTTGTACCAGTTTGGTGGAGGTGGCAGTGTCAAGCCTATACGTACCCTGATGTTGGGCTGTGGAGCCACGCTTTGGTGAATAAGGAACCCCAGTGCAGGGGTGCCTCTCCGTAGTGGCAGGGTGCCTCTCTATCCCTCCTGGTCACAGGATGGTCATGCGGGTGCTGGGGAGGGCCTGTCTTTCCCTCTGGGTCGCCAGTGATGTTTTGATATACATACACATTATCAAATAATTGCCACAATCAAGGTAATTAAAATATCCACCACTTCACATAGTTTCCTTTTGGAGAGGTAGGAACAACTGCTCTCACCAAATTTCAAGTACGCAACAAAGTATTGTTAACTGTAGTCACAGTGCTGCACAGTAGGTCTCTAGAACTTATTTACATTATAACTGTAAGCTCATAGTCTTTGATCAATGTTTTCCCTTGTCCCTTCCCTAGTCTTTGGAAACCACTATACTATTCTCTTTTCTGTGAGTTTGACAGACAAATGCATCAAAGCTATGATCAGATATTTTATATATCCTCTTTTAAAACCTTCTTAATTTGGTATGGGCATGTGGGGGATTTTGGACTCCTTCTCTCACCCTCTCCTAACCAGGAAGAGTGATGCCAAAAATTTGGATGAAATCTAGTTTGTATTTTGGCAGCTTTCTCCCATCACCAGTGTGTTCTGTTGCATGGTTATGCAAGCATAAAAACTAATCAGGTGGTACTGGCCATTTAAAACAAGTGTTGGTTGCTACAAAGCATTTTTATGATTTATTAAGTGATAAAAATGGCTTGCAGAAGCACAGCTCAGAGGCACTGCAGAGAACAGGCATGCTTGGATCCTCTCACAGTCCTTTGGTCTCTTTGTTTTTACCATCTGTGCTTTCCAAGGTGGCTCTGATGTTTCATGGCAACTTTAGCCTTGTTTGTGGTGTTATTCTCTAGGGCTTATGAGCACTAGATATTTTCTTGTCTGACTCTTAAATCAAGATATATATTAAATTCTAGCCCCAAATCCAATTGAGGTGATTATCTTGAGATAAGTTCATTTGAGTTAGGTCAATGAGCAATGGCTGATAGCATTTTTCTGTTTTCACACAAGATGATCTGCCTTTGGACTGCCAGGCTAGCATTGGCTTCTGGACCTATACCTGACAACAGCAGCAGGTGTGTAGTCAATATGGAATAAAATAAGAAAAGCATTCCAAAAATTATTTATAAAATATTTTTAAAATGTATTCAGTAGTTCAATACTAATAGTACAATTAAATATAGGAACACCATCAAGGAAGATTTAGAAACTTGAAGAAAAGAATAAATTTGATAAGAGCATTTACTCTGTCAGGCTAAAGGGAATGCAGTCCTGAAACTCCAGTGTTTCCTATGAGGCTCACATTAAATTGACACAACACTCACTTGAAGTCTTGATTATGTATTAAAGACAGTTCTCTTTGGAAGGCAAGAGAGGAAACAGATGCTCTGTTGAGTATAAATTCAAGTTGCTTCAGGAAGAAGTCTTTAGCAGCTGATGAATTCACCCATGATATTCTGATTAAAGTCCTGATGTTTGAATTCTGAACTACCAGTGTGTGTGTGTATGTGTGTGTGTGTGTGTGTGTGTGTGTGTGTGTGTGTACCTGGAATTGAACCCAGGGATGCTTAACCACTGAGTCACATTCCCAACCTGTTTTTGTATTTTATTTAGAGACAGGGTCTTGCTGAGTTGCTTAGGGCTTCACTAAGTTGTTGAGGCTGGCTTTGAACTCGCTATCCTCTTGCCTCAATCTCCCAAGTATCTGGGATTACAAGTGTGTGCCACCATGCCTGGCGAACTACCAGCATATATTTTGTGTGCATAAATAAAACTCTTTTTTTAACGTGTGCATGCGTTTTCAATGTGTACTTTTAATTTTGACAAAGACCAGCATATGTGTGTGTGTGTGTGTGTGTGTGTGTGTGTGTGTGTGTGTGTATACCAGGGATTGAGTCCAGGAGTATTTAGCCACTGAACAACATCTCCAGACCTTTGTATTTTTTATTTTGAGATAGGGTCTCACTAAGTTGTTTAGGGCCTCACTAAGTTGCTGAGGCTGGCTTTGAACTTGAAATCCTCTTGCCTCAGCCTACTGAGCCGCTGGGATTACAGGTGTTTGCTACTGTGCCCAACACATATTTATTTATTTTTAATGAATCAAGAAAAAAGATGTGGTTTTAATAGGGACCTGAACTATCACTGCTTTGATATTATGTTTTAGTGACAAATCCTATGCTTTTATTTCTAAAGCTAAAACATGACTTCTCTACAACCAACTCCAAAACCTGGAGATTTTAATGATCCTCTTTTGTAATATATGGTACCTTATGTTATGCTTATGTTAAGAATGTGGTATATAAGGAACAACCAGTCCAAACAGTATAGTTAAAAAGAAGAAGAAAATTCTAAAGGGCTAGAATTGTGGGTACTAAAGTAAGATATTAGAATGCTAGACGACCATGTATCTCATATGCTCCCTAGGATGTTGACAAGGTCCCCATGAAATTCTACCCTTGTGAGACAGCAAAATTATACCAATTTAGTTTTCATTTGTTAATTAGGCTTTACTGAAGGATGACTACTGAACTTAACCCTTAGGAAAGACCATTAAGAAGTGAAATATACAGCACACAGTTTTTCTTGGGGAGTGGCGAAAATACCTAATAACATACCTTCAAGACTACACTTTTTTTCAGAGAAATTATAGGTATAAAACTGGCAGGAGATGATGATCGTATAACACGATGCAAAGGCAGATGTGACCACACTAGTTTTCTCTATCTCTGTTCTCTATCAGCCTTATAATTTTTTTCTTCACATCACCCTTTGATCCCCTATTGCAGGAAAGATAAAACGAAAGAAAGTGAGTTAGAAATAAGGTTAAAATGTAGAGAAAAGAAGATGAAGAGAGAAAAGAAGAAAGGAGGTGGGGAATTATCACTTCCCTTCTCTTATCATGAGAAGGAGGATTCGAGAGAATTAGGAGGACCCTTTAAGATTTCATCTGTAGTGTCTGATTTTACAGAGTAGTATATTAAAGAAACAAATTTTAATTCATTTGATCCTGTGTATAGAACAAACACTCATTAGAAAGAAAGAAAGAAAACCTTTTTGACAGAATTAATGAACCTTCCAGAAATTCACAAGTGGATAAAATTTCAGCAATACAGAGCTTTTTCCTTCTGAGCATTCCTATTTACCAACAGGGAGTGGTAAAACAAGAAGCCAGTGGAGGGAGCAGGGTGGGTGTGAGAGGACCACTTGCAAAGACCTTTCCAGATTTACCTGTTGCCAAGGAAACTGGCTTCTGATGGTTCCCTATGGGAAGAAATAGTTTAAATGACCAATGAGAAATCTTTTGCACCGTGTGAATGATTTTGCTGTTTTTCCCATCAAAAGCCTATTTATTCTGCAGTAGATTTGGAGATTCTGAGCCATTACTTAATGTACAATTTCTCATATTCTTTGCCAGGGAAATACATTTGTCTTTCCCACTTAATCACTGTGTGACCTTGGTAAGTAACCCAACTTTCTAAAACCCAGGTTGCTCAATTTTAAAATGGGCCTAATGAGCATTAACTCACATGTTTATTGCAAGGGGTAACCAAGGTAATGAATGGGAAGAATTTCATGCCTACCACAGAGTGAATGGTCAATTTATTTACTTATTTTCAAAATAAAAATGATTAATATTAAATTGCATTGTTCAGCCTTTAAACTTGAATCTTGATATGCAGATTTGATAGAACAGTAGGGAATTCTATGACAAACAAATTTTAACATATAAGAACTGACTACAGGGATCTTTTGTTTTTCTGACTTAAAAATTATATTTGTTTTTAAAATCAACAAATCAGAGTGTGTGGCAAAGGAAATAAGTCTATTTGTAAAAATAAAATATAGTGCTATTGAAAAATTTAATAGTTTTATTTACTAATCCTACTAGATTTTCCCCTAATAATATTTTTAGATAGACTGAAAATATCCTTTAATAAAATTAAGCTATACCTTAAAGATGAGAGTTATTATCATTCATTGCAAATTTTTCCACTACATAAGAAGCATTTTCAGATAATTCCAGAATTTTCCATTGACTTCCAAATTCAAGTAACATACTCAAGCTTTTATTTATTTCTATTTATTTCTGCATAAATTGCCCTTAGCAAGTGCAGTAGAATATAGAAACCAAAGTAAGCATGTTCACCATTATTGTGATGAAAAATAAATGATCATCTTTCAGAATTTTTTTTTTCTTTTTGTAATCATTATTTGCTGCATTTAGTTCAAAGTTTCATTGTGGACAGTTTTCTGGGTTTTGTGCTATTTCTTATAATAACCATAAAGAAGCCAACTGTTCATCTCTTTAAAATACTGAATGACCAAAAATAAAGATCCAATTAAAAAGGCAATTGTTTAGAAATAAAGTAAAATTGCATTCCCAAAACATACATATTTTATTGAAAAAATCATGTATAAACTAGTGACCTAGTTCTAAGATCATTATTTTAAAATATTCTTTCAATTAAAGCATAAACTATTACATAGACCTATAATTGCTTCCATAGTTTTCTTCATTCTTTTCTTTTTTAAAGATAACAATTAATTTCTCATTTATGTTTGCAATATATTGTCTTGTCAGCCTCATACAGAATTTTTGAATATATCAACAAATAATTACCTAATTTCTACTTAATAGGAAAATGAAAATGCAATATACTCTAAGTGACTGAGTTGAAGAAAGGAAGCAATGAGAAATGTATGCTGAGTATATAGTGGACTGGAAAAAAGAAAGAATAGAGAATTTGTATTTTTAATCTTGAGAGCATGTCATAATATTTAAATTACTGATTAGGATTTTATATTTTTATGTTTATTCTATGTACATATATATGAATAATACATATATACAAATGTTATAAAATAAAAATATCATGTTTATATTGTTTTTCTAATATATGTTTATATATTATTAACACATATTATTAATAAGCTCACACATCTAGTGTGACATGTATAGATTTATCAAAAAATTGATTTAACTAATTACTTTCTAATTATTTAACATTATAAAACTAAGCCACCATGTATCATCTAAATTAAAAAAACAAATTAGTCGGGCATGGTGGCACTCACCATAATCCCAGCAACTGGGGAGACTGAGGCAGGAAGTTCTCAAGTTTGAGACAAACCTTAGCAACTGTGCAGGACCCTGTCTCAAAATTAAAGAATTTAAAAAGGCTGGAGATGTACTTCACTGTTAAAGTGCCCCTAGGTTCAGTCCCCAGTGCCAAAACAAAATTATATTATGGTACAAGTTACCAATTAAGAGACTCGGTTATGAACTTCTTTTCTAAAGATGAGAGCTACATATCTCAGTTTATTTATTAACTTTCTCCAAGTGAAGACATTACCCCAAAACTATGTTATCTACCAGCTGTACCTCTTGTTTGCTACCTTTCTCACAGTCTCCTGCATTGTTGCTTTTCTTTTTAAAATTTGTATCTTTCATGCTTTTTAAAAATTTATTTTCATTTTTTGGCACCAGGAATTGAACCCAGGGGCACTTAAACACTGAGCCATACCCCCAGTCTTTTTTTTTTTTTTATAATGTATTTTTTAATTGTAGGTGGACACAATATCTTTATTTTGTTTTATTTTTTATGTGGTGTTGAGGCTGTAACTCAGTGCCTCACATGTGCTAGGAGAGCACACTCTCCACTGAGCCCCAGCCCCAGCACCCCCCCAGTACTTTTTATATTTTATTTTGAGACAGGGTCTCACTAAATTGATTATGGCCTCACTACGTTGCTGAGGCTGGCCTTGCATTTGTGATCCTTCTTCCTCTTGAGCTGCTGGGATTACAGGCATGCCCACCGTGCCCAGCCTCTTACATGCTTCTTAAAGTCAATCACTGTGCTTCTGCAGCTGATGCTGACTAAGCTAAGCTACAACATTTATTCTCCTTACTTCCTAGGAGGAGCTACCACCTTTTGTAAATAAATAGCTTGGGAACTGCACACTAGGTCCTGGAGGTCAAACTAGAAGGAGGGAATAGACATGTTTTAGGTTTAGTTTTGCTCTTATCATTACCAACTAAACTTTCATTTGAATATTCATAAATGATTTTCAAAATCCAGAGACTTTTCTTTCAGGAGCAGAGTTTTTAAAGGTATTTGGTTTCTTTAAAAAATATTTTTTTTTCAAAAAATATTTCTTCAACATTTTGTTTTAAGTATGATCTATTCTTTTGAACATCATTATCCAATTCTCTTTATAATGCCTCTCTTTAATCTTTTGAAAGATTGTCCATAGACTATTTACTTTGAATTCTTACACTTTTTAGAGTTTTGCTTTCCTCATTTTTGCAAAAATGTATACACGCAAAAACAAATTTGTGTATACGCAAATATAGAATGAGCATATATCTATTCTGGTCAATGTGGTACAAATATTTACACATAAGCTATCCCACAAATGACAGATAATAAATTAAGAAAATCACTTCAAGCATGGTGTGGTATTGTATGCCTGTAATTCCTGTGACTTGAGAGATTGAGGCAGGAGGATTTCAAGTTCAAGGACAGCCTTGACAACTTATAAAATATTTTTAAGTTTTACTTCAAGTAAATTTTTAACTTTATTTATTTATTTATATGTGGTGCTGAGGATCAAACCCAGCACCTCACATGTGTTAAGCAAGTGCTCTACCACTGAGCCACAACCCTAGCCCTCAAAATAAAAATTTAAAACAGGACTGGGGTGTAGTTAAGTGGTAGAGTGTCCCTGGGTTAAAGCCCCAGCAGCACAAAAATAAAAGAAAAAAAAAAAAAAAAAACATTTCAGAGCATTGAGAAATATTGAGAACTGATTAAGTGGGACAGAAGAAAAAAAAAAAAGACTAAAGGCTACTAATGAGCCATTGTGCTAGTATACATTAGTGTATTTAGTATTTATTAGTGTATTTGTGTATTTATTTTCTTAGTTACTGGATACATTAAAAACCTCAAAGTTGCCAGGCATGGTGGCACATGCCTGTAATCCCAGCACTTGGAAGGCTAAGGCAGAAGGATCGCTAGTTTAAAGCCTGCCTCCGCAAAAGCAAGGCACTAAGCAACTCAGTGAGACCCTGTCTATAAATAAAATACAAAATAGGCCTGGGGATGTGGGTTGGTGGTCTAGTGCCCCTGAGTTCAATCTCAGGATACCATTCCCCCCCCCCCAAAAAAAAAAACCCTCAAAGTTGTACAGAGGATAAAAAAAAATTGTAAAATGAAGGCACCTTGTTTTTGCCATTGTTCACACTTCCTTTTCAATATTTGTTGACTATTTATAAGTGCTCAGAACATATTTAAATGCATTTATGAAAAAATTCCACTTATAGCAATTTATCTTACGGAAATATTTCAAATATGAGCAATGTAGATGAAGAAAGAAAGTTTTTTGTTGGTACTTTTATGGTCAGATCTTTCTCATCTTATTAATGGGATAGGGAAAAGCTAATATTTTTTTCTATTCATATTATAATTGGCCAATTTCTGGACATTATATATGACATTTGTTGGCTTTTCAATTCATTCTTTTGGGTTTTCCTGATTGAAATAATATATTCTCATGGTGATAGACATCTCCTGATTTCTTTTTAAAAACCACTATATTGAAGTACAATTGATAAATTACTGCACATATTTAATGTACTCCATAAGTTTAGACATAGGTATAAGCCCATGAAAACATCACCACAATCAAGGTAATCATATCCATCACTTGCAAAATTTTTCTTATGTCTATTTGTGGGGTTGTTTGTTTCTGTGGGAATAACACTATGAGATCTACCCTCAACACAGTTTTTAAGTGCACAATACAATATTGAGTATAGGCACTTTTTACTTATTGAACAATCCCCCATCTCCCTTTCATCCTAGCCCCTGAAAACCACTATATTGTTATCTGATTTCTGAGTTTTTGTTTGTTTGCTTTTAGATTTCACATTTCAGGTAAATCATACAGTGTGTCTCTTTGCCTGGCTAATTTCATTTAGCATACTGTCCTCCATGTGTATTCATGTTGACCCATGTGGCTGGATGTCCCAATCTTTTGTGGAGGGCCTACCAGGGATTGACCCCAAGGGTCTTGGCTTAGCCACTGAGCCACATACCCAGCCTTTTTGAAATATATATATTAGTTAAGATATAAGATCTCACTGAGTTGCTTAGGGCCTCACTAAATTGCTGAGGCTGGATTTGAACTTGTGATCCTCCTGCCTCAGCCTCCCTAGCCACTAGGATAGATGTCCCAATTTTTTAGAGCTAAAAAATTGTGTGCATGCATGTGTGTTTGTAGCATTTCTTTCTTGTGATACTGGGAATCAAACCCAGGGCCTCATGCATGCTCAGCAAGCACTATACCACAGAGCTACATCCCCAGCCCCTGTAGCATGTATTTTTCATCCATTTATCTATTGATGGATATTGAGTTTGCTTCTATATCTCGACTATAGTGAACAATACTGCAATCAACACAAGAGTACAGCTATCTCTTTGAAATCCTAATTTCATTTCTCTTGCAGATATATCCAGAATTTGGATTATTGGATCATATGGTATTTCTATTTTAAATTCTTTGAGAAACCTACAAAATGTTCTCCATAGAAGCTACACCACCTTCTAATCCCACCAACACTATATAAGGATTCTAATTTCTCTATATCTTCATTAACACTTTTTTTTCTTTTTTATGTTAGTTTGTTTATTTTATTTTTTTTGTATCAGGGATTGAACCCAGGGTCACTTAACCACTGAGCCACACCCTATTGTGTTTTATTTAGAGACAGTTGCTCAGAGCCTTGCTAAAATGGAGAGGCTGGCTTTGAACTCCCAATCCTCCTGCTTCAGCCTCCTGAGACACTTAGATTAAAGGCATGCACCACCACACCTGGATACTTCGTTTGTTTTCTGATATAACAATACTAACAGGTATGAAATGAAATCTCATTGTGATTTTTAAAATATTTATTTTTTGTTGTAGTTGGACACAATACCTTTTATTTCATTTATTTATTTTTACGTGGTGCTGAGGATCCAACCCAGGGCCGTGCAATTGCTAGGCAAGTGTTCTACTGCTGAGCCACAACCCCAGCCCAAAATTTGTACTTTCTTCATGATTACTATTATGGTTTGGATGTGAAGTGTCCCCCAAAAGCTCACATGTGAGACAACACAAGAAGGTTTGGAAGAGAAATGATTGGGTTAACCCAATCAGTAAATTAATCCCTGATGGGATTAACTGAGTGGTAACTGGAGGCAGGTGGGGTGTGGCTGGAAGAAGTGGTTCATTGGGGGTGTGGCTATGAGGTATATATTTTGTATCTGGTGAGTGCAGTATCTCTCTGCTCTCTGATCATCACGTGAGCTGCTTCCCTCTGCCACACTCTTCTGCCACAATGTTCATCTTCATCTTGAACCCTGAGGAATGAAGTCTGCTGTCTATGGACAGACCTCTGAAACCATGAACCCCCAAATAAAGTTTTCCTCCTCTACAGTTGGTCTGGTTTGGTCTTTTAGTTACAGTAGTGAAAAATCTGACTAAACAATTAGTGATGTTGAGCATCTTTTCATATACTTGTTGGCAATTTATATGTATTCTATGGAGAAAAGTATATTCAAGTTATTTGCCCATTTTTAAAAAATATTTTTTATTTACAGTAGTAGTATGTATTACAATACATACTGCACATATAGAGCATCTTGTTACACAAAACAGTTTGTATACAAAGTATATTCGTAGCATTCAAGTCTTCAATCATGCATTTAGAATAATGATATCCATCTTATTCAACCACTTTTTTCCTTTTTACCCCCTTCCACCCTTGCTCCCTCCCTTCCCCTCCCTTCCCTTTGAAGATTATAATGTTCCTCTAATCCTCCTATGTACCCCGACCCAACAATACTGTGAACCAGCCTTCTTATATCAGAGGACATATTCGGTATTTGGATTTTTGAAATTGACTGATTTCACTTAGCATTATATTTTCCAACTTCATCCATTTACTAGTGAATGCCATTATTTTATTCTCTTTTATTGCTGAGTAAAATTCATTGTGTATATATACCACATTTTCTTTATCCACTCATCTACTGAGGGACATCTAGGTTGGTTCCACAACCTAGCTATTGTGAATTGTGCTGCTATAAACATTGAAGTGGCTGTGTCACTGTAATATGCTGTTTTTTAAGTCCTTTGGAAATAGACCCAAAAGTGGGATGGCTGGATCATAGGGTGGTTCCATTCCCAGTTTTCCAGAAATCTCCATACTGCTTTCCATAACGGTTGCACCATTTTGCAGTCACACCAGCAATGTATGAGTGTGCCTTTTCCCCCACATCCTCTCCAACATTTATTGTTGCTTGTGTTCTTGATAGCTGCCATTCTGACTGGAGTGAAATGAAATCTTAGAGTAGTTTTGATTTGCATTTCTCTAATGGCCAGCGATGTTGAGCATTTTTTCATGTATTTGTTGATTAATCGTATATCTTCTGAGAAGGGTCTTTTCAATTCCTTAGCTCACTTATTGATTGGGTTATTTGTTTTTTATTGGTGTCAAGTTTTTTGAGTTCTTTATATATTCTAGAAATTAGTGCTCTATCCGATGTGCATGCATTAAATATTTGTTCCCAATTAGTTAGCTCTCTATTCACCTCACTGATTGTTTCTTTTGCTGAGAAGAAGCTTTTTAGCTTAAATCTATCCCATTCATTAATTCTTGATGTTAATTCTTGAGCTACAGGATTCTTACTAAGGAACTTGTGTCCTAATACGACATTTTGGAAAATGTAACTTACTTTTTCTTCTATTAGGCT
Organism: Tamias sibiricus; assembly: GCA_025594165.1. Taxonomy (NCBI): domain Eukaryota; kingdom Metazoa; phylum Chordata; class Mammalia; order Rodentia; family Sciuridae; genus Tamias; species Tamias sibiricus. Next base: position 53,257,985 of record CM046667.1, on the reverse strand, counting down.
TTTGTCTCTGGTCTAATTCCTAAGTCCTTGATCCACTTTGAATTGAATTTTGTTCATGGTGAGAGATAAGGGTTTAATTTCATTTTGTTGGATATGGATTTCCGGTTTTCCCAGCACCATTTGTTGAAGAGGCTATCCTTTCTCCACTATATATTTTTGGCACCTTTGTCTAATATAAGATAGCTGAAATTATATGTATTAGTCTCTGTGTTTTCAATTCTGTACCATTGGTCTACTAGTCTGTTTTGGTGCCAATACCATGCTGTTTTTGTTATTATTGCTCTATACTATAATTTAAAGTCTGGTATGGTGATGCCACCTGCTTCACTTTTCTTGCTCAGGATTGCTTTAGCTATTCTGGGTCTCTTATTTTTCCAGATGAATTTCATGACTGCTTTTTCTATTTCTTTGAGAAACATCATTGGGATTTTGATTGGAATTGCATTAAATCTGTATAATGCTTTTGGTAGTATGGACATTTTGACAATATTAATTCTACCTCTCCAAGAACAAGGTAGGTCTTTCCATCTTCTTAGTTCATCTATAATTTCTTTCTTTAGTGTTCTATAGTTGTTGTTATAGAGGTCTTTCACCTCTTTTGTTAAGTTGATTTCAGGTATTGTTTTTTTTTTATGCTATTGTAAATGGAGTAGTTTTCATCATTTCCCTTTCAGAGGATTTGTCACTGATTTACAAAAATGCCTTTGACTTATGGGTATTGATTTTGTATCCTGCTACTTTGCAGAATTCATATACTAGTTGTGAAAGTTTTCTGGTAGAGTTTTTTGGGTCTTCTAGGTATATTATCATGTCATCAGCAAATAGTGCTAATTTGAGCTCTTCTTCTCCTATCTGGATCCCTTTAATTTCTTTCGTCTGTCTAATTGCTCTGGCCAGAGTTTCCAGTACTATGTTAAATAGCAGTGGTGAAAGGGGCATCCCTGTCTTGTTCCAGTTTTTAGAGGGAATGGTTTCAATTTTTCTCCATTTAAGATAATGATTGCTTGAGGTTTTGCATAGATAGCGTTTATAATGTTGAGATATGTTCCTGATATTCCTAATTTTTCTAGAGCTTTGACCATAAAGAGGTGTTGTATTTTTGTCAAGTGCTTTTTCTGTGTCTATTGAGATGATCATATGGTTTTTATCTTTAAGTCTATTGATGTGATGTATTATGTTTATTTATTTCCGAATGTTGAACCTACTTTGCATCCCTGGGATAAACCCCACTTGATTGTGGTGCACTGTCTTTTTGATATGTTTTTGAATCCAATTTGCCAGAATTTTGTTGAGGATTTTTGCATCTATGTTCATTAAATGTATTGGCCTTAAGTTTTATTTTTTTTCTGTGTCTTTGCCTGGCTTTGGAGTTAATGTGATATTGGCCTCATAGAAAGAGTCTGGAAGAGTTCCCCTTTTTGCTATTTCTTGAAATAATTTGAAAAGCATTGGTATTAGTTCTTCTTTGAAGGTCTTGTAGAACTTGGCTATAAACCCATCAGGACCTGGACTTTTTCTTGTTGGTAGTTTTTTGATGGCGTCTTCTATTTCTTTGCTTGAAATTGATTTGTTAAAATTGTGTATAGCCTCCAGTTCCAGTTTGGGCAATTCATACAACTCTAGAAATCTGTCAATGCTTTCAATAATTTATATTTATTAGAGTTTTTGAAGTAATTTCTAATTATCTCCTGTATATCTGAGGTGTTTGTTGTGATATTTCCTTTTTCATCATGGATGTTAGTAATTTGAGTTTTTTCTCTTCTTCTTTTCATTAGCATTGCTAGGGGTCTGTTAATTTTATTTATTTTTTCAAAGAACCAACTTTTGGTTTTGTCAATTCTTTGAATTGTTTTCTAAGTCTCAATTTCATTAATTTCAGCGCTGATTTTAATTATTTCCTGTCTTCTGCTGGTCTTAGTGTTGATCTGTTCCTCTTTTTCTAGTGCTTTGAGGTGTGATGTTAAGTCATTTATTTGTTTTTTTTTTTTTTTTTTTTTTTTAAGGAAGGAACTCAGAGCAATGAATTTTCCTCTTACTACTGCCTTCATAGTGTCCCAGAGATTTCTATATGATGTATCTGTGTTCTCATTTACCTCTAGGAATTTTTTAATCTCCTCCTTGATGTCTTCTTCAACCCCTTGATCATTCAGTAGCATGTTGTTTAGCTTCCAGTTGTTGGAGTAGTTTTTTTTTTTTTTTTTTTTCTTGTTTTATCATTAATTTCCAATTTCATCCCATTATGTTCTGACAGAATGCAGGGTAGTATTTATATTATTTTATATTTGCTGAGAGTTACCTTGTGACATAATATATGGTCAATTTTGGAGAAGGAGCCATGTGCTGCTGAGAAGAAAGTGTATCCGCTTACTGAGGGATGAAATATTCTAAATATGTCCGTTAGGTCTAAATTGTTAATTGTTTTAAAGAGGCCTAAAGTTTCTTTATTTAGCTTTTGTTTGGATGATCTATCCATTGGTGAGAGAGGTGTGTTGAAGCCCCCTAGAATAACTGTGTTGTGGTCTATTTTACTCTTGAACTTGAGAAGCGTTTGTTTGATGAACGTAGGTGCTCCATTATTTGGGGCATATAGATGTATAATTGTTATATCATGTTGATGAATGGTTCCCTTAAGTAGTAAGAAATATCCATCTTTGTCCCTTTTGATTAGCTTTGGCTTGAAGTCTACCTTATTTGATATGAGAATGGAAACCCCTGTTTGCTTTTGCAGCCCATATGAGTGATAAGACTTTTCCTAGCTGTTCACCTTTAATCGCTTGATGTCTTTTTTCTATGAGGTGTGTTTCTTGGAGACAGCAAATTTTGGGGTTGTTTCTTTTAATCCAGTCTGACAATCTGTGACTTTTGAATGGTGAGTTTAGGGCATTAACATTCAAGGTCATTATTGAGATGTGATTCTTATTTCCATTTATTTTTAAATTGTATTATGGTATTTAGCTTGATTTGTATTCTCCTCTGGTTGGTAATTCCTTTAGTTTACTATCTCCATTTGTTGATTTTCATTGTTGTTTTTCTCTTCTTTTTCGTGGAAAATTTTGCCCAAGATGTTCAGAAGTGCTGGCTTTCGAATTGTGAAATCTTTTAACTTTTGTTTGTCATCGAAGGTTTTTATTTCATCTTTGAATCTAAAGCTCAATTTTGCTGGGTATAAGATTCTTGGTTGACATCCCTTTTCGTTCAGAGCTTGAAATACGCTATTCCACTATCTTCTAGCTTTTAAGGTCTGGGTTGAAAAATCTGACCATAGTCTGATTGGTTTCCCCCCTATATGTAATCTGCTTCCTTTCTCTTGTGGCTTTTAATATTCTCTCTTTGCCTAGTATATTAGGCAATTTCATTATAATGTGCCTTGGTGTGAATCTGTTGCGGTTTTGTATGTTTGGTGTTCGGTAAGCCTCTTGAACTTGGTTTTGCCATTCATTCCTCATGTTTGGAAAATTTCCTGCTATTATTTCATTGAATAGATTACTCATTCCTTTGGTTTGAAACTCTGCACCTTCTTCAACCCCAATCACTCTTAAGTTTGTTTTTTTTTTTTTATGTTGTCCCATAAATCCTGAATGCTCTGTTCTTGATTTCTCACCACTTTGCCGTATAATCTAGATTTTTCTCCAGGATATAGATTTTGTCATTATTATCTGAGGTCCTTTCTTCCAAGTGTTCTAATCTGTTGGTGATGCTTTCAATTGAGCATTTAGTTTGGTTTATTGCTTCTTTCATTTCCAGAATTTCTGTTTGGTTTCTCTTTAGAATCTCTATCTCCTTATTGAAGTAATCTTTTGCTTCCTGTATTTGTTTTTGGAGTTCTTTGTGAAAATGCTCTTTTACCGCCTGTATTTGCTCTCTCATCTCATTTTTTAGTTCATTCTTAAGATCCATAAACATTTGGAATATGTAATTTCTAAATTCCATCTCTGGCATTTTACCAACTGTGCTTGCCATGGAATCTACTGAGGGGGTATGTTGATTTGTTTCAGTCACTTTCTTCCCTTGTTTCTTCATAATTTTTGTGTGTCTATTCTTCTAGCACTGTGGGATGTTGCCTATTTCAATTTCACCTTATAGCCTTATGTTGCTCCTGTGGTACAATGGTGTCAGATCCCCTTATAAATACTTTACATTTTAAGATCTAACACTTTCTATTCAGCAAATCACAGTTTGATCACAATGTACAGATTTAGTTAACTCAGGTATTGTTTCCAGTTTACTCTGTGTGCTTGTGTTGGCGTTTACAGTTTCAGTATTGGACACAGATATGATATGTTTAGGAAGAAAGAAGTGAGGTTATTGAGATGTTCTTTCTCAGAAAGTATGAAAATAGAATTCTATGGAAGTAGTTTAATATCAGCAGATGAGAGAGAAAAGAGAATGGAGTGAGCGATTTAGAGGGAAGATCAATTTATATATAAACCAAACTTATGTAGCCTTTGAGAGAAGAAAAAAAAAAAGAAAGATGGAAAATAAAAAATAAAAGAGAACAATAAAAGATAACAAAGAATTAAGAATTAGTGTGAGAGAGGAGAGAGAACGTGTGTCAAGAAAATAGAGAGTAAACTATATATAATACCGCTTTGCTGTATAGTTCAATTGCCCCAGATCTAGAAATCCCAATTTCTGCATATAACTTGTTTTCGCCTCTGATGAGTACGCAATGACAGGGTGTAAATAGAGAAGATGAGGGAAGAAGAGACAAAAGTGAGAAGGGAAGAAAAGAAATAAAGAGGAACAAAAACAAATAAGCACACTATCAAACAGAAAAAAAAGAAAACAAAACAAAAATCAAAAACAAACAAACAAAAATAGAGTCGCAGCCAGGAACAAGTCTCAAACAAACAGGACCCTGGGAAGCCCTTCTTTTTTCCCTTCCAGTTTAAGCCAGTTGTCCCAGATCACGCCCAGATAATCACAGAGCACCAATTAGTGGAGTCAAGTCTGCACCTTTGGCCAGTGGCAGAATGGCACGCGGAAGAGTGGCTGGGGAGGGGGGTGTCAGTACGTGAATGGCACCAGGCAATGGTTCATCCAAAAGGCGCACATTCCCCATGCCCGCCCCCAGTTATAGCTCTCCAGGTTGCTGCGCTGGCCTCAGACAGGCCCTCCCCTGCTGGCTGCCCACGTCTCACCCAGGTGTATGCTGTTCTCCAAGCCCTGGAGGTATCCTTGGATGCCTGCAGCTGCTTTTCTTCCTTGTTTCTTTCTCCTGGTCAGCCGCGGCTTTCATCCAAGATGCGGCGCTTTCCCTGTTCTCAACAGCAGTACCCCAGACCTGTGTGTCACTCCAAAGCGTGTAGGTCCTGTTCAGCAATTTGTATGAAAGAAGTCTATGAGGCTGCTGCTTGCATCTAGCTTCCCATTTATTCTTCTGTGCTGTTAGATTTTAAAGCCATCGTCCGTACTTCTCTTACTGCAATGTTACCTTGGCAGCTGTGCTGCTAATGCTGGTTCGGTTTGTGGGCTGCTCGCACTGGACCCCGTGCATCAGCGGTCTGGATTTCCTTGTATTTTACCATGCAGATGTGTGCGGATGTCTCAGCTCCCTCTCAGTTGCAGGAGTATTACCAGGAACGTGTTCAAACTTCCCACTAAGCCTCTTTTAGTGACAGTCTCTCGGGAGCACCTCTCTGCTGTCCGCCATCTTTCCTCCTATTTTCCCATTTTTAAATTGAGTTTCTTTCTTTCTTTGTTTTCCCTAAATGGATTTCTAGAACTTTCTTATATATCAGATATGTCATTTGCAAATATTTTTCCCATTCCATAAGTTGCCATATTTGTTCTGTTGATTATTTACTCAGCTCTGCAGAAGATATTTAGTTGGTTTTACTCCCACTTGTCTATTTTTATTTTTGTTGCCTGTATTTCTGGTGTCATACCCAGGAAATCATTGAGAAAAACAATATCTGTGATTGTACCCTAAGTTTTCTTCTAGGAGTTTTAGTTTCAGGTCTTATGTTTAAATCTTCTGTACAAATTAAGTTGATTTTTGCATATGGTATATGTAAGGGTCAAATTTTTATCAATTTTCTTCTTTTTTTTTTTTTCATGACGACCACTGATCTTATTTCTCTAAAAAGATTTACAAAGACAATGATTGTTCTGCCAAAGGGGAAAAAAATAGCACCAAATGGCATCCAACAGACCATAAGTGAAGTGGAGGAGTGAGGGAAGTGATTAGAAATCCAACCAGGTAAAGCTAGTAAATGTCTCCATGGAGCTGGCAGGGGAGGTATGAGGAAGGGAGATGCATGCCTTAGTGAGAATTCCAAAAAAGTTGAAATAGCGAGGGGAGGGAATTTTCAAATCACTCTGGAGTACCTAGGAGTTGAGTATGACAACAGCTATGTTATCCTTTATAGAAAACAAGAAGGGCTGCAAACTCTATAGACTTGATGGACTGGCTGAGGATTGAGGTCTCTCCAGAGAATATTACAAGAAGGCATCACAGCACTCTCAGAGAAACCCAAAGCAGTCCCAGGACTGCTTGGCGTTGTCACTACATGTGTCCATTAGTCATTCTTGAAAGAGGCTTTCAATTTTTTTTTTCTACTGGGGATTGAACCCAGGGGTGCTTAGCCATTGATCCACATCCCTGATCTGTTTTGTTATAGAGACAGGGTCTCACTGAGTTGCTTAGGGCCTTGCTTAGTTGCTGAAGCTGAAGCTGACTTTGAACCTCTTATCCTTCTGCCTCAGTCTTCCAAGTCTCTGGGATTACAGGTGTGTCCAATGCTCCCAGGCAGAAGAGGTCTTCCTCTTTTTTTTTTTTTTTTTTTTCACCAGAAACTGGCCTAGGACTATATATCCCTTTTCAAAGCCCCTGTCTTCCAGCTCCTTGCTCAGGATGTCACTAATCTGGCCAGGCCCTCCACTGGCTTTTTTTCCCTGATAAGCTCTGCCATGAAGTTTCTTGATCAGGCTTAATAGGCAGTTCTGGATCCTATAAGCGCTTCTCATTTTATTCTTTTCCATGTGGATGTCCAGTTTTCTTAGTTCATTTTCTCTTGCTACAACTGAATACCACTGGGAAATTTATAAAGAATCGAGATTTATTTAATAATGATTCTGGAGGATGGAAAATCCAAGAGCATGGCAAATGCATCCAGTGAGGGCCTCCTTAATACATTGTAACATGACATAGGGCATTACATTGCAAGACAGTGCAAGTGTCCCAGAGAGAGCTCACTTTTATAACAAAGCCAATCCCATAGTGACACTAATCCATTAATCCATTCATGGAAGCAAATTCCTCATTAATCTATTCATTCATTCAAGAGGGCAGAGGTATTACTGTTCCAACACATGAACTTCTGGGGGGCATAAACTATAACACCACTGGAATTAACATACACAACCGTCTCTGTAAATGGTAGTGAAAATTGGATCCATCATTGGTTTTAACGGGAAACACTCTTTTTTTTTAATATCTATTTATTTACTTTAGTTGTACACAATGCAATGCATTTATGTTTACGTGGTGCTGAGGATCGAACCCGGGCCGCGCATGTGCAAGGCAAGCGCTCTGCCGCTGAGCCACAACCCCAGCCCCCGAAACGCTCTTATATTTACAGTTATACTAGGTTTTTCCTACTATTTCAGAATGCATGGTCTTTATTTCATAGAAGAAATATTATTTTCTTATTACATAAAATCAATTTTTTTAAAATTTATCTACTAGTGGAAATTATAGATTCATAGTAAAACTGTGTATAATTTACAAAGAGTTCTCACATATCTCCTATCTGCCTACTTAGCTTCTACCATCAGCATTCACACTAGTGTGGCACATTTTGTACAGTCATGAACCAAATTGCTACATCAATATCAGCCAAATTTGTAGCTTACAGTAGGGTTCATTGTTGATGTTGTACATTTTAAAGGGTTTAGATAAATGCATGGTGATATATGATCACTAATACAGAGTCATATCCTGCCTCTACTCTGTGATTTGCCTATTCATCTGTGATATTCCCCAAACTCTGGCCACCACTGATCCATTTAATAGTTCTATCATTTTGTAGAATGTCACAAAGTTAGAATCAGATATAAGTGGCTTTTTCAGATTGGCTTATTTAACTTAATAATATGCATTTAATTTTGTTCTATGTATTTCATAGCTTCATATCTCATTTATTTTTTACATGTGATATATATGCACATATTTATTTTCTGCATGCATCTGTTCTTTATCTTTTTTTAATTTTATTTTTATAATTTTTAATATGTACAACTCATAGTGCATATATTTAGTATCTTTTTACATACAACTGTTTGTATACAAAGTATATTAGTACAATTCAGGTCTTCAATCATGCATTAAGGAAAATGATATCTGTCTCATTCAAACACCTTTTTTTTTCCTCCCCCTCCCTCCCCTCTTGCTGCCTCCCTTACCCTCCCTTCCCTTGACCATTCTAGTGTTCCTCAAATCCTCCTATGTACCCCCATCCAACTATACTTTGAAATAGCCTCCTTATATAAGAGAGAACATTTGGTACTTGGGTTTTTGAGACTGACTAACTTCACTTAGTATTATGTCTTCCAACTTCATCCATTTACCTGCAAATGCCATTAATTTGTTTTCTTTTATTGCTGAGTAAAATTCCATTGTGCGTATATACCACATTTTCTTAATCCACTCATTTACTGAGGGACATCTAGGTTGGTTCCACAACCTAGCTATTGTGAATTGTGCAGCTACAAACACTGAGATAGCTGTGTCACTGTAATATGCTGTTTTTAGGTCCTTTGGGAATAGACCCAGGAGTGGGATGGCTGGGTCATAGGATGGTTCCATTCCCAGTTTTCCAAGAAATCTCCATACTGCTTTCCATAACGGTTGCACCATTTTGCAGTCCCACCAGCAATGTATGAGTGTGCCTTTTTCCCCACATCCTCTCCAACATTTATTGCTGCTTGTGTTCTTGATGGCTGCCATTCTGACTGGAGTGAAGTGAAATCTTAGAGTAGTTTTGATTTGCCTTTCTCTAATTGCCAGCGATGTTGAACATTTTTTCATGTATTTGTTGATTAATCGTGTATCTTCTTCTGAGAGGTGTCTTCTCAATTCCTTAGCCCATTTATTGATTGGGTTATTTGTTTTTTTTAGTGTAAAGTTTTTTGAGTTCTTTATATATTCTAGAGATTAGTGCTCTATCTGATGTGCATGTATTAAATATTTGTTCCCAATTAGTTGGCTCTCTATTCACCTCACTGATTGTTTCTTTTGCTGAAAAGAAGCTTTTTAGTTTAAGTCTATCCCATTCATTAATTCTTGGTAGTAATTCTTGCGCTACAGGATTCTTATTAAGGAACTTGGGGCCTAATCCAACATGTTGGAAATTGGAGCTTACTTTTTCTTCTATTAGGTGTATTGTCTCTGGTCTAATTACTAGGTCCTTGATCCACTTTGAATTGAGTTTTGTGCATGGTGAGAGATAAGGATTTAATTTCAATTTGCTGCATATGGATTTCCAGTTTTCCCAGCACCATTTGTTGAAGAGGCTATCCTTTCTCCACTGTACATTTTTGGCACCTTTGTCTAATATACGATAGCTGAAATTATATGTATTAGTCTCTGTGTCCTCAATTCTGTACCATTGGTCTACCTGTCAGTTTTGGTGCCAATACCATGCTGTTTTTGTTACTATTGCTCTATAGTATAATTTAAAGTCTGGTATGGTGATGCCTCCTGCTTCACTTTTCTTGCTCAGGATTGCTTTGGCTATTCTGGGTCTCTTATTTTTCCAGATGAATTTCATGACTGCTATTTCAATTTCTTTGAAGAATGATATTGGGATTTTGATTGGAATTACATTAAATCTGTATAATGCTTTTGGTAGTATGGACATTTTGACAATATTAATTCTACCTATCCATGAGCAAGGTAGGTCTTTCCATCTTCTGAGTTCATCTATAATTTCTTTCTTTAGTGTTCTATAATTTTTGTTATAGAGGTCTTTCACCTTTGGTTAGGTTGATTCCCAGGTATTTTATTTTATTTTTTTTTTTTTTTATGCTATTGCAAATGGGGTATTTTTCAACATTTCCCTTTCAGAGTCTTTGTCGCTGATGTACACAAATGCCTTTGACTTATGTGTATTGATTTTGTATCCTGCAACTTTGCCAAATTCGTTTATTAGTTGTAAAAGTTTTCTGGTAGAGTTTTTTGGGTCTTCTAGGTAGATTATCATGTCATCAGCAAATAGTGCTAATTTGAGCTCTTCTTTTCCTATCTTGATCCCTTTAATTTCTTTCATCTGTCTAATTGCTCTGGCCAGAGTTTCCAGTACTATGTTAAATAGCAGTGGTGAAAGGGGGCATCCCTGTCTTGTTTTAGTTTTTAGAGGGAATGCTTTCAATTTTTCTCCATTTAAGTTAATGTTAGCTCGGGGCCTTGCATAAATAGCTTTTATAATGTTAAGATATGTTCCTGATATTCCTAGTTTTTCCAGTGTTTTGAACATAAAGGGGTGTTGTATTTTGTCAAATGCTTTTTCTGCGTCAATGGAGATGATCATATGATTTTTGTCTTTAAGTCTATTGATGTGATGTATTATGTTTATTGATTTCTGAATGTTGAACCAGCCTTGCATCCCTGGGTTAAACCCCACTTGATCGTGGTGCACTATCTTTTTGATATGTTTTTGTATCCGATTTGCCAGGATTTTGTTGAGGATTTTTGCATCTATGTTCATTAAAGATATGGGCCTGAAGTTTTCTTTTTTGGATGTGTCTTTGCCTGGCTTTGGAATTAATGTAATATTGGTCTCATAGAAAGAGTCTGGAAGAGCTCCCTCTTTTTCTATTTCTTGAAATAGTTTGAAGAGCTTTGGTATTAGTTCTTCTTTGAAAGTCTTATAGAACTCGGCTGTAAACCCATCAGGTCCTGGACTTTTCCTTGTTGGTAGTTTTTTGATGACATCTTCTATTTCTTCGCTTGTAATTGATCTGTTTAAATTGTGTATAGCCTCCACATCCAGTTTAGGCAAATCATATGACTCTAGAAATCTGTCAATGCATTCAGTATATTCTATTTATTAGAGTACAAGTTTTCAAAGTAATTTCTAATTATATTCTGTATATCTGAGGTGTTCGTTGTGATATTCCCTTTTTCATCACGAATGTTAGTAATTTGAGTTTTTTCTCTTCTTCTTTTCGTTAGCATCGCTAAGGGTCTGTCAATTTTGTTTATTTTTTCAAAGAACCAACTTTTAGTTTTGTCAATTCTTTGAATGGTTTCCTTAGTCTCAATTTCATTAATTTCTGCTCTGATTTTAATTATTTCCTGTCTTCTACTGCTCTTGGTGTTGGTCTGTTCTTCTTTTTCTAATGCTTTGAGGTGTGATGTTAAGTCACTTATTTGTTGGGTTTTTTTTCCTCTTAAGGAATGAACTCAGTGCAATGAATTTTCCTCTTACTACTGCCTTCATAGTGTCCCAGAGATTTCTGTATGATGTATCTGTGTTCTCATTTACCTCTAGGAATTTTTTGATCTCCTCTTTGATGTCTTCTTCAACCCCTTGTTCATTCAGTAGCATGTTGTTTAGCTTCCAGTTGATGGAGTAGTTTTTCTTATTCCTTGTTTTGTCATTGATTTCCAATTTCATCCCTTTATGGTCCGATAGCATGCAGGGTAGTATCTCTATTTTTTTATATTTGCTGAGAGTTGCCTTGTGACATAAAATATGGTCTATTTTGGAGAAGGAGCCATGTGTTGCTGAGAAAAATGTGTATTCGTTTACTGAGGGATGAAATATTCTATATATGTCCGTTAGGTCTAAATTGTTAATTGTTTTGAGGAGGCTTAAAGTTTCTTTGTTTAGCTTTTGTTTGGATGATCTATCCATTGGCGAGAGAGGTGTGTTGAAGTCCCCTAGAATAACTGTGTTGTGGTCTATTTTACTCTTGAACTTAAGAAGCGTTTGTTTGATGAATGTAGGTGCTCCATTATTTGGGGCATACAGATTTATGATTGTTATATCCTGTTGATGGATGGTTCCCTTAAGTAATAAGAAATATCCATCTTTGTCCCTCTTGATTAGTTTTGGTTTGAAGTCTACCTTATTTGATATGAGAATGGAAACCCCTGCTTGCTTCCACCGGCCATGTGAGTGATACGACTTTTCCCAGCCTTTCACTTTCAGTCTGTTGATGTCTTTTTCTATGAGGTGTGTTTCTTGGAGACAGCAAATTGTTGGGTCATTTCTTTTAATCCATTCTGATAATCTGTGTCTTTTGATTGGCGAGTTTAGGCCATTAACATTCAGGGTTATTATTGAGATGTGATTTTTATTCCCATCCATTTTTATTTGAATTATGGTCTTTAGCTTGATTTGGTTTCTCTTCTGGTTGGTATTTCCTTTAGTTTAATATCTCCCTTTGGTGATTTTCGTTATCATCTTTCTCTTCTTCTTCATGAAAAATATTGCCCAGGATGCTCTGAAGTGCTGGCTTTCGAGTTGTGAAATCTTTTAACTTTTGCTTGTCGCGGAAGGTTTTTATTTCATCTTTGAATCTAAAGCTTAATTTTGCTGGATATAAGATTCTTGGTTGACATCCCTTTTCTTTCAGAGCTTGAAATATGCTATTCCAGGATCTTCTTGCTTTTAAGGTCTGGGTTGAAAAATCTGAACATAGTCTGATTGGTTTCCACCTATATGTAATTTGCTTCCTTTCTCTTGTGGCTTTTAGTATTCTCTCCTTGCTCAGTGTATTAGGCATTTTCATTATAATGTGTCTAGGTGTGGATCTGTTGAGATTTTGTTTGTTTGGTGTTTGGTATGCCTCTTGAACTTGGTTTTCCATTTCATTCCTCAAGCTTGGAAAATTTTCTGTAATTATTTCGTTAAATAGATTACTCATTCCTTTGGCTTGAAACTCTGCCCCTTCCTCTACGCCGATCACTCTTAAGTTTGGTCTTTTTATGCTGTCCCATAATTCTTGGATGTTATGTTCTTGATTTCCAATGAGTTTTGCTGTATGTTCTAAATTCTTCTCTAGGACATATAATTTGTCTTCATTGTCTGAGGTTCTTTCCTCCAAGTGGTCTACTCTGTTGGAGATGCTTTCAATTGAACTTTTATTTTGGTTTATTGCTTCTTTCATTTCTGGAATTTCTATTTGGTTTCTCTTTAGAGCCTCTATTTCCCTATTGAAGTAATCTTTTACTTCCTGTATTTGTTTTTGGAGTTCTTTGTCAAAATGATCTTTTGCCTCCTGTACCTGCTCCCTTATCTCATTTTTGAGTTCATTCTTAAGTTCCATAAACATTTGGTATATGTAATTTCTAAATTCCATCTCTGGCATTTGACCAACTGTGCTTGCCATGACATCTACCGATGAGGTATCTTGATTTGTTTGTGTCATTTTCTTTCCTTGTTTTTTCATGTTGCTTGTGTGTCTATTCTTCCTGCACTGTGGGACCTTGACTATTTCTATTTTACCTTAAAGCCTTATGTTGTTCCTGTAGTACAATGCTATCAGATCACCTTATAATTCCTTTACACTTTTAAAACCTAACACTTTCTATTCAGAAAATCCAAGTTTGATCACAATGTACAGATTTTGTTAACCCAGATATTATTTCCAATTTACTCTGTACGCTTCTGATAGGGTTTTATAGCTTCAAGTATTGGATACAGAGGTGTTATGTTTAGGAAGAAGGAAGTGTCTTGAATTGTTCTTTCTTGGAAAGTATGAAAGGAGATATCTATTGAAGTGGTTTAGTGGAAGTGGTTTAGTATCAGTAGACGATGGAAGAAAGAGAATGGGGTTGACAATTAGGTGAAAAGATCAATTTATATATAAAGTAAGTTGGAAAAGAAAAAAATGATAAAAGAGTAGGATTTGGTGTAAGAGAGAGGAGAGAGAGAATCAAGGAAATAGAGAGTAAACTATATATAACACCACTTTGCTACCCAGTTCAATTGCGCCGGTTCTAGAAATCCCATGTTCTGCATATAACTTGTTTTTGCTTCTGTTTAGTATGCACTGGCAGGATGTAAACATGAAAGATGAAGGAGGAAGAAAAGATACAAGAGTGGGAAGGAAGAAAATAAGGAAAGGAAAAAGGAGTGGAAGCAAACAAACACACTAACAATCAACGCGGAAGGAAAAAAAAAAAAAAAAAACAGAACAAAACAAAGCCAAAAAAAGAAAAAGAAAAATAAACAAACAAACAGACAAACAAAAAAAAAAAACCTCCCTGCAATCCAACAAGACAAGCAAACCAACAAAAAGAAAAGGAAAAAAAAAAAAAAAGTCGAACCCCAAGTCTCAGACAAAACGGGCCCTGGGAAGCCCCCCTCTTTTTCCCTTCCAGTTCAAACCAATTGCCATTGGACCACGTCCAGACAGTCTGCGATCCTGTCAGTGAAATCAAGGCTGCATCTTAGGCCAGTGGCTGCACGGTTCAGTGAAGGAGTGGCCCAGGGGGTTTGCGTGTGCCAGCAGATGAATGGCACCGGGAAGGGGACCCTCCAGAAGGCACCCCCTCCCCAAGCCCACCCACAGTTGCAGATTCTTGTTGCTGCTGCGCTAGCCTCAGAAACGCCTTCCCCTGCTGACCACCCGAGTCTCACCCAATTGTGCGTTGCCTTCAGAGAGCTGGAGAGACTCTGGATGGCCGCAGCCGTCGCTCTCCGCCTCCTCCCCTTTGTCTGGAGCTTTCAAAGATGGCGGTGCTCTCCTTCCAGTCAACAATAGCTCCGCAGACTCCCGTATCCTCGCCGATCGATTTCAAATCTGTTGGGTGGATGTCTCCCTTCCGAAGTAGCACCGGGAAGCCACACCTGTGACTGTGGTGCAGACAGCGCTGCTTCGGACTGTGGCCCGCTCGACTCTGCCCCTGTTTGCTGATCGCAGATCTCTGCGCCGCTCTGTCCGGGGCCCCACTACTGAGGGTCGCGTCAGGCGGAGTGTGGATTCGAACTGGTGCTGTGGGCCCGCGGTCTCCCGTGGTTCCCCAGCACCAATCCCGCCGGCTGTTATTGCTGGTTTTTATCGCCGGTTTCACGCTGGTGTGCCGTGAGTTTGGCTGGGGTTGCAGTAGTAGCGCGGTCTCCCCCACACTGACTTTGTTTCGGAAGGCCTGTGCACCACCCAGGCGGTTTTGCAGGAGCCTTGCGGCTCCAGCCGCTGCAGACAGCTTGTCTCTTTCTCTCTCTGGTAGTGGTAATCAAACCATCCAGGAGATCGGTATTTTCAGCCTATATATATATATGATGAAAGGCAATTTATCTGCTTTGTTGGATTCTTTCCACGGAGCTGTCCTGAAGTGCATCTTTCTCTAATCCGCCATCTTGGATCCTGTGTTCTTTATCTTTTGATGGAGAATTACCAGCCTCTCAGCTCCAGTGAGAGATTCTGTGGTATTCACTGACATTTACAGACACTTGTTTGTGCCATTTTTATTTTTTTAGAAGTTCTGCATTAGAATTATTCAAAAAATTCAAATCATTTTTTATCTTTTGAGCCCTTTCTTCTTTAAGGCATATAATATACCACTCTTATATCCATTTCTTTCTCCCATAGCCTCCTAAGAATTTTGAATTTGTGGCTTTCTTTCAGTTTTTCTTCTTCCATCTTTTTTTCTGGAAAGTCTTCATCTTTGCAGAGAAGCTAGCATTCAGAAGTAGTGTTATAGTGAACAAATGCAAGTCTGTAGTAATAATGGTATCAAAGAATAAGGGATGAAACAATCTTGATCCATAGGTTTATTATCATCATATGTAGCCTCTAATCAAGAGAAGTATGGAGAATATCTTACTTCCCACAATGAAAAGTAACATTACCTTGAACTATAGGATAATTCCATAAGCTACTACAGTCAAATTCATATCTATACTTCTACATTTAGGAATGATCCCTTCATTGTTCTGAGCGATGGGAGTAGAGATTACTGATTTCAAATTAGGGAAATGTTCATGTAATTAATGGCCTGTTGCTATGATAAATTTCTTGATCTTTTAATAACATTCAGCATCTCTCTCAATGCACTTTCCTTTCCTATGGTTGCATATACAACAGATGTAGTAGATTTAGAAGCTGACACTTAGTTAACACAAAACTTGGGGGAACACATTAGACTGTAGTTAAATGCTAATCAGAATCAGGAAAAGTCACTCAGCCAAATTTTCTCAGTTTTTTCTTTCATCACACGGTGATGCTTAGAGATCAGCTTATCGGCAGGCTGAATTTCTATCTACCACTACCTCATAAATAAAGAACCCTTACAAGAAAATTCTTTGAATGTGAATACCAGTGTCAACAAAAAGGAAATTACAATTCAGGATAAATTCCTTTTAACAAATCTATCTTTTTGTTTCATTTGCGTTATTTGGTATTTTTTTAATCTTTCATTGCTCAGGATTTTAAACATTTTTTTAAAGTGGAAAAAAGAAAATTGCATATGTTTATGTACACAACATGAAGTTTTAAAGTATATGTACATTGTGTAATTATTAAATTTAGTTAATTACAAGTGCATTGCTGCCCATAGTTAACATTTTTGTGGTAATAACACCTAACATTTACTATCAGCACTTTTAAGAATCCAATGCATTATTATTAACTATAGTCACCATGCTATACAACAGATCTCTTGATCTTATTCCTTTTATCTAATTGAAATTTTGTGTCCATTGACTGAAATTAGTAAGATTATTTTAAAATCAGGATTTTATTTTTAATTGTGTCCAAATGTCTTCCACAATCTATAATGTTTTTTGTGTTTCTCACATCTTTTGATATAATTGTTAATAATTTCCCCAATATTTATAATCATTCTTGTATTTCTCTCTTAAATCTTACTTGGTCATTGAATAATATCCTCTTTTGAAGGTATAAAATTAATTCATACTTATTATAGAAAGTAAAAGCAGAGTAAAGAGATGCAAAGTTAAAGTTTTGCATATTTCAATAACTAAAAGTTCAGAGACAACTATCACTAAAACTTTTTACATATTTGTCCAAAGACAATATACATTCAGCTTCTTCAAACATAAGGGCTTATACATATACACACAAAGACACACCTGCATCAAAACACATAAAAAATATTGAGATAATACCCTTATTAAATGTGATACAGTCCGATATTCTATTTTATCCTGTCCTATTATTTTCTTAATCTATTTTGAAAATTTGCTAGTACAGAAACCTTTAAAAGATTTTGTGACAATGAATCACAAGCTAAAACATAAAATTCATTGTTAATAGGGGCTCAACACAAGAGTCAAAGTGGATTTTGAGTTTAAACACGTATAGTGAGGTAGAATGTTTCCTGTCTCGTGGAAGTACTGTGAGATGTTTTTATAAGATTATAACATTCAGATAACTGAATTTGTTCTGTCTGGTGTGTACTTTTAAAGGATCTTTACTTATATATGTGGGATAAACCTTGAATCACCTGTAAACAGACAAAACACTTTTACTCCTGAATTTAACAGCCTACTCTGATATTTATATTTCCAAATGAGGGATTTTCCTTCTGTGAGACCTCTCTCTTATCCATGAATGATACAGCCAAGAACACCCTCATATCAGAGACATCTCTAAATAATATATGAATAAAATGTCATTTATTGAGTATTAGCTTTCATCTGTTTACTTTGTTGCGTGCTCTTTTTTCTTGAAGTCATGGCGCATCTGCACTTTTAGGTCTTACTCCAGAAGACCACACTCAAAATACAACTCCTAGGAGTGTACATCTACCACTGTCAAGTGAAAATAAAGAAAACATTGTGTGCAAAGTTGTTTTGTGGTAAACTGGTATTGAGAGTTCAAGGACAATTTCAACATTATTTCCAGAATGATATTAACTTCAATTTAAAAATTAGTACTTATTCTGTATAGAGCAGTATAAGCAGTACCTATTCTATATAAGCAGTTTTGATGCTTTAGTATTAAACTGTTCTAAGACATGGCAGCCAGGTGTGCTCTGTACATTAAAATACACAATTTTAATGTCTTACACAAAGAATGTTTTACAGAAAAATCATAGGTGGATGGTAGGGTATTATAATATATAAGTATTATTTTTAAAAATGAAAAGCTGAATTGAGCATAAAATTACTTTAAGAAGACTAAATATAGATGATCATTCATTATTAATAAGTCTAGTGAAACTTATTACAATTTATTAGTTCTCTTAATCTTAATTATTTCAAGTAAGTTATTTAAATAATTACCATTTAGCTGAATATTTTTAAATAATTTCTGAATTGTTTTATACTATAATAGATTTAATAGGGAAACAGACATCCAGAATTTGGGATTGGCTTCATATTTATTTAGTTCCAAGTCACAGTAATGCTAACATGTAGGACTAACAGCTCATCTTACAAAGCTAGTAATTAATCTGTCATTGGGTACCTGTACATTGTTAAGTGCAGTTTTATTACCTGTTAAAAGAGGATAACCTAATGATCCTTAGAAGACAGATGGAGAAGAGTCCCTTCAGAAAGAAAATTGATGTAATTACATTTTTATGTACATACAGATATGCCAAAATAAAACCCACCATTCTGTATAATTAGCATGCACCAATCAAAACAGAAATATATATATATATATATACATATATATATATATATATGTATATGTATATGAAGTACTAGGAAAATACCAATATCAGTAGTATCCTAAATATTTCATGTGGAATATTTGGGTGACTTCCCTTTAGCATGTTGTATTAACTGTATAAATTTTCAACATAATTAACTTAAACATACACATGTACATTTATTTGGTATAGGTAGAAAATATTTATCATAAAAATGTTTACTAATAAATATGATTGTGTGAGTTGGTATTGCCAAACTAAATTTTAAATATCATGTAATGTCCATGTAGAGTAATTTTCAAAGCATAAAGTTGAGTAATGATGAGTAAAAAAATCACACCGTGGAAGAGTAACCTGTTTCTATGAAGATAAAGAACAACATTAAATAATGTATTTATATAGGCATACATGTGTGGTAAATTGTTTTTAAAAATCCATTTATTAATCAATATTAACACATTAAATGAATATATATATTGCAAGTCAGAGCATTTTACAAAATGCCAGAATGCATCATAGAACTTGACAGCCACAATGAATAATTATAATTGCATAGTGGCTAAGTTCAACATCTTAGTATAGCTCTATGATTTGCAGAAAATTTTTAGTAATGATTCCTAAAACAATCAATTGTAATTTTACCTAAAACTTTTATAAAACCTGTACTACTCTTTTAAATTGTCAAACTTTACAAAAATTTTATTAATGGACTTTATTTTTTAATATAACTTTTGATTTCCAGAAAAATCACAAAGGTTTTACACAGGGTTCCTCTTATTGCCCCCAATTCCCCTCATACACATTTTACATTAGTATATATATATATATATTTGTTACAATTAATGAACAAATATTGTTATACTTTATTAATTAAAGTCCACAGTTTATTGTGATTTCTTTAGTTTATATTTGACATCTGTTGTAGGACCTCATTCAGAATACCCATTACATTAACTTGTCCTGGCTTCTTGTATCTGTGAGTTCTCAGATTTCCTTGTCTTTGATAACTTTGACAGTTTTGAAAATAATGTTCAAGTATATTGCAGGATGCTATCCTAGAGGAATTTGTCTGATGCTTTTCTCAGGACTACACTGATGGTATGGGTTTTTGGGAGGAAGACAACAAAGGCAAACGTTATTTTCATTGCATGGTATCAAAGATATGTACTATCAACATGATTTATGGTTAATGTTGACCTTGATTACTTGTCTGAGGTTATTAATAACTGTGAAGTTACTTTTTCTCTTCCTTTCCCTAGTATACTTTTTGGAAGGACATCTCTCTGCCCACCCCATGCCTAAGAAGTAGTTTTCCCACTTATAATGTGCAGTATCTGCATAAATTATTTGGAACTGCTCTGCATAATTTGTTTACTTTTAACTTTTATGTATTTATTCAATGGTTTATTTATGTAATGGATTCATGAACAATTGGTTTATTTTATATTATAATCTAATACTAATTCATTTATTTTGTTACTCAAAATTTCTAACTTTGGCCTTTGAAAACTCACTTGGCTTATGTGCCCCATTGATATGATGTCCATTAATGCCTGTGCACTATTTTTTAAAAAACATTTCTTCTGGGCTTGGGTTGTGGCTCAGTGGTAGAGCACTTGCCTAGCATGTGTGGGGCACTGAATTTGATCCTCAGCACCACATAAAAAATAAATATTTTTTTTAAAAATGCCTATTTGACTCCAAGGGGAGAGAGGTGGAAGTTTAAATTTTTTTTCTTCCTTACTTTCTGGTATTAACATATGTTTCAGATTCATCTGGACATTTAAAAAAATAAATTTCATTATATATATTTGAGGCCTACAACATGATGTTTTGGGATACATATAGATAGTAAAATCGTAACTATAGTGAAGCAGATCTACATATCTATCATTTTATAAAGCTACTTTTGTTGAAAACAGCAGCTAAAATCTTCTTATTTAACCAAAATCCCTTATCCAGTACAATATTATTAACTTTAGTCCTCACGTTGTACTTTGTATCTCTTGACCCTTTCATTCTACATACTTTGTAACTCTTTGACTTACATTTCATCTTTTCCTCCCTGCCCACCCATGAAAACAATTGTTTCATTCTCTCTCAGTATTAGACATCTTAATATTCCAGGAGTATCATAAGTTCAAAGCCAGCCTCAGCAAATTATTAAGGCCCTAAGCAACTTAGCAAGACCCTATCTCAAAATTAAAAATAAAAAGGACCGGATGTGGCTGAGTAGTTAAGCAACCCTGGATTCAATTCCCTGTACCCCTCCCCCCAATTAATATTCCACATATAATTGAGATCATGCAACATTTTTTTCTGTATCTGTTTCATTTCACTTAGCATAATATTTACCATGTTCATTCATGTTGTGGGAAATGGCAGGATGCCCTTGTTCTTTTTTTAAGGCTAAATAATATTCCATTGTGAATGTATACATTTTCTTTATTCAATTTTCTGTCAATGGACAGTTAGGTTGTTTCCATATCTTAGCTATTATGAATTATGCTGCAATGGATATGAGAGTACACAAATCTTTACAAGGTGGTGGTTTCATCTTCTTTGAATATATACCGTGAAGAGGAATTGCTGGGTTATCCAGCAGGTTTATCTTATATGTTTCCTGCCCCAGTCCTAGATTGGGGGTTTCTCAATGGAGCACAGATTATTTTTATTATAGAATAAAAATCAAATTGAAAAAATCTAAACTGAGGCATATTGATTACTACTAGCATGTTACTAGCATTTTTTTTTTTACCAGTTATTCAATAGTTATTCAATGTAGGGGCACTTAAACCACTGACTCATATCCCCATTTCTTTTTTTTTTATTTTTTATTTTGAGACAGGATCTCACTAAGTTGCTTAGGGCCTTGCTAAGTTGCTGAGGCTGGCTTTGAATTTGCAATTCTCCTGCCTCAGCCTCCTGAGCCTCTGGGATCACAGGTATATGCCATCATGCTATTTTTTTTTTCTTTTCCCTCTGATTTCTTTCAAAATTTTTTCCCTCTGTCTTCAATTTTCTGTAGTATATGATATGCTTACTGTAAGCATTTTTTTTGTTCATGTTGTTTGGTGTTCTATAAGATTTCTGGATCTGTGGTTTGGTTTCTGCCATTAACTTGAAATATGTTCAAATATTATTATTTCAAATATCTACTGTTGTTTTATTTTCCTCTGATATTTATATTATTGCAAATTGAATATCTTTTATCTATCTTATAATTTTTGTTTAGTCTGTTCCTTTTATCCATTTATTTTTCTTTTGACATTTCAATTTGTTAAATTTCTATTATGCGTTGGATATGGGGTGTTCCCCAAAAGCTTATGTGTGAGACAATTCAGGAATAGTCAGAGCTAAAATGATTAGATCATGAGAACTAGAACCTAATCAGTGGATTAATTCATTCAATGGATTAATAATTTGAATGGATCAATGAGTGGTTCCTGTAGAAAGAAAGGGCATGGCTGGAGGAAATAAGTCACTGTAGGCATGTCCTTAGGGATTATATTGTTCCTGGCTCCTTGCACTCAAGCTCTCTCTCTGCTTCTTGACTATTATGAACTGAGAAGCTTACCTTCACCATGCCCTTCCACCATGATGTCCTGCCTCATCTTGGGCCCAGAGCTATGGAGTACATTGAACATGGACTACACCTCTGAAACTGTGAATACAAATAAACTTTTCTTCCTCTAAGTTGTTCTTGATGCGTATTTTGGAACAAAAAGCTGACTAACACGGCTTCTATTGATGTGCCTTTAAGTTTACAAATTCTATCCTCAAACCCTTGTAGTCCACTGATGAACCCATCAAAGACATTCCTTATTTCTGTTAGAGTCTTTCTAATTTCTAGCATTTCCTAGTGATTCTTCTTTAGAATTCCCATATCTTGGCTTATATTACCCATTGATTCCTTAATGTTGTCTACTTTTGATATCAGAGTCCTTAACATATCATGGTTATTTTACATTCCCAGATGATAATTCCAAACCCCTTACTATATCTAAATCTGGAACTGGTACTTGATTTATCTATTTCAGTTCTATTTTTTCTGTTTTTTTTAATTTTTCTTCCCCTTTGGAGAGACAGGAAATGTATTGGATGCTAGAGTTGGCTAATAGATTTTCTTACCCTAGTTATATAAGGCTCTAATAAAGGAATTTCTCTTGGTTAGTAGTCTTTTATTGTGGAGAATACCTTGAGAACATTTTCTTTTTTGGGGGGGGCGTACTGGGGATTGAACTCAGGGGCAGGTTTGCAATAAACCCAGCTTATCTTAGAGCAGCCTTTTGGTAGCAAAAATTAAACCTGTGTAAAATAAGTTTTACCTATCATAAACTTAGAAAGCATTAAGCCTGTTTTTTTTTTTTAATATTATAGCCAAATGACCTGTGTAGCCTTTTCTTAATAAGTTGTCTATAAAAGTAAATATTGTTTTGGAGTTAAGCTTAACTTTGTTCTATTGCCAATAAAAGGGAGTTATCTGTTTTGTAGCAGTTGAATTAACTAGTTACAAAGTATAAGGGGAAGTTGAACTGAAATTTTCGACTGCAGTTTTTAGCTCTTAAACCAATTTAAAGGTTGGGGGAGTGTAGGATTTTCTGGAAAATTACCGGGCAGGCTTCCGAGGGGAAAGCTTCAAGATTAATTGTCCTTGTTTATTATATTTAGATTTACATTCACGAGCCCAATGAAAACCCTTTTAGCATTTTGGACACACAGTTTTTGGCCTAGGATTATTTTCTTCTTTATTATTATGTGGGCAGTTACGGCTAAAATGCCCAACTTGACCGCAAGAAAAACATTGTCCTTTAGTGGTATTATCAAAAGATTTCTTAGGAGCAGGATTTGAGCCATATCTCTTTAAAAACTGTGAATATGTCTGGCCCTTTAGGGCTGCAGCAAATGCTATGCCTTGAATATGGGCTGGGGTAGTATCCACACATGTCTTAATAAAATCAATTAAAGTTCCAGTCTTTCTAATTGGGCGAAGTAACGCCTGACAGGTGGTATTGGCGTTCTCAAAAGCCAGCTGTTTGGTCAGCAAGTCGACTACTTCTGCATGAGGAATTACTTTAGCAATAGTGCTTTCCAGCCTAGCAACAAAATCCTCGTAAGGCTCAGAAGCTTGTTGTCTGATATTTGAAAGAAATGCCTGTTTAGATTCAGAAGCAGGAAGATTTCTCCATGCTACTAAAGCACATTTGCTGACCTCTTGCAATGCATGTTACGGTATTTTCACCTGGTCTTCAGTTGAATAATATTCTCCAGTCCCCATCAACATGGAGATAGTATATTTATATGCCCCTCTTCTAAATGCTGTTTCTGCAACAACTCGCTTTACATTATCCTCATAATCAGCCTTCCACAATAGATACTGACCAGGAGGCAGACAAGACCTTGCAGTTTGTTGCCAATCATAAGGAGTCATCCATTCAGCAGATAAAGAGTCAACCAGTTGTAAAGTATATGGGGAAGTAGGGCCAAAATTTCTAACAGCCACCTTCAACTCTTTTAATAACTTAAACGGGAGGGGCTCCCAATGTGGGGGAGCTTCAAAGTTAGGATCTACTGTTTTTAAAGTTGCCACTGGGCAAGTCAGGGAAATATCTCCTAATTGCCTGGCTATAGCTGCTGCTCCCAAAAATCCACCATGACGACAGGGAGGTAATTGTGGTCCCATAGTTGGCCCTCTCCTTTCAGAGACTTTAGGTGGGGACGGAGGGGCAAATGGAGTAGCAGGAACAGATGACATAGGCCCAGGAAGCTGGTTCTTACATGTTGCTTCCTTTAAATCATTTTGGTCATCACTTAAATTGCTATCAGTTTCATCCTCAGAAATATTAGTTGCAGATTCGCGGTCTGACTTATCTGCAGCAGGCTCTGCAAGAGGAGTTTGTTTTGGCTTCTTTATCCTATTTATAAGGCAAACTGCTTTATGAACAGAATTTAAAGCATCTTTAAATAAATTCCTTAAGGGAAAGACATCTATTGGGGTCCTTTTTGACCCATAATGGTTATAACAAGGTTTTATCTCTTTTCTTAACCCTTTCCATGTGTTTAAACTTAAAGTTCCTTCTTGAGTAAACCAAGGGAAACACTCTTGATTAAAATAAGAAAACTGTTTCAGCTGTTTAGAAGTAGCAGCAGCACCTCTCTTATTTAACCTCTGTTTAACTACATCTATAAAGAGCCCTCTCTCTCGGGACTCGATATGGCCCATGACTTCTCAAAAATAAAAATAAAAGTTCTTTGGTTACTTACTCTTCTCTAAATTGGCCTTTCTCTGCCAAGGGACCCCGGACGTCCTTGAGTAAGAAATCTAGTTCCCTCCCGAGTATCTACTATTTCTCTCTATAATTAAATTATAACGCAAAAGGCAGCTTACCAATCGGGAGTCCCTGTTCAGGCGCCAATTTGCTGAAGGCCAGCTTCAGCAAAGATGTTAAGTTCTTCCCGCTTGGTACTGAAGGGAACGTCGACGACAGGAAAATAATCCACACACAAGCCAGGTTTTAGAAATCCTTCTACTGTTCTGATTTTACTTTTCTCAGTATGGCTTTTTTATACATTCCAACAAGCACAGTAATTCACATTTTTTCTTAGGGAGGTAACATAAAGGAATTTCAGTAAAGAAGATTACAATAAAGGGTTTCAGGAATTACCTAGGGAAGATCAGTTATCTCAACTACTGATTAATCTTATCTATAGGTAGGGGAAGGTATTCTAAAAATCTTAAAGCTATTGTTAAGAATTCTTTAACTCTAGGTGTGCCTGATCATAAAGTTATGTTGTCCTAGTATCTTCTTTAAACTTCAATTGGGCTCATCCTACCGCCTTAGCTAGTTTCTGGCTTTAGATTCCACAGGGCCATTGAACTGGTTTTATTATAGATAATTAAGTATATTAGAACCTGGTGGTCATACAATAGAAATACATCAAGAGTACAGACAGAAAGCACACAAACTTAATTCTTGGTGGTCGCATAAAGTGGCATCTCATCCACAAAGAGGAGCCGAGCTCAGACCTCCAGGCATTTGGAGGGAGCTTGGGCTCAAACTCATTTGCATAACCAAGGAAAAACCCAGATTTCTGGATAAGCAGACAGACACCTGGCTTGATTCTTGGTTTGGAAGAACTAGGCCCACACAGCCCTGAATTAACAGGTTGGGGGTCAGCTCAATTCCAGGTTGGGGAGATCTCAGACTCACAGCCCCGAATTAACGGGTTGGGGTCGAGCTCAAATCCCCAGATGAGAAACACCACAGTTTATGGCTTCAGTGCTTTCTACTACAAGTAAGTTTATCTATGTTATATTTGACACTCTCTAGATTTCAGGGTGGCAATTTACCTTGTGATCTCAATTCTCTGATGGGTCTAAAAAGCCATTGAATTTTTAGCTTAAGTTTTCTTCTTGTTGTAAGGATGGAAAGGATGACTTCCAAGATTTTTAGATGTCAACCTGAAACTAGAAATCCATTATTCACTTTTAAATGAAATGTATACTTAACAGGGCAACCCCACCTCCACCATACCACTGAATAATGCCTAAGCATATTCTATGTATCTATAAGAAATGTTTTATTATGTTGATTTAATGTAGCTTACTTTCTGGATCTCTCTCATTAAAATCCAACAATTTATAATACTTTAAACTAAGACTGTCTAGAGTTCCATAAGGAAAGCAAAACACTTTTTATACTGTTTTTATTTTCTGTTACTCTACAAAAATTTCTGGTTACTAGGAAAAAAATGTTATCAGTGTCATTATTGTTTGAATGTTATAATGTGCTGTTCTTACTTCACTATAGGTGATATTAACAATCTAATCCAGAAGCCAAAGAACTAAATGTTATTGTTTCCCTTTTTACGTTATAAAACTTCATTTAAATGTTCTTAAATGTCATCTATTTTTATTAGAATTTCAAAGTAAAATGAGATGATTGAGAGTTTAAAAAGCCAAGAAAATTTTCCTTGAGAATGAGTGAATGAGTTGATTTTTTTATGAGTAGCAAGAACATAGGAGGGCATTAAAGAAAGGTAATTCAACAGGAGAACAGCTGCAGAGAGAAAATGGTATACTAAAAATATGTTTTGTAGTGAGTTTGATATGGCAACAGGATATTTACATGGTAATATCCGGTCAAACGAGTCTCCAAAACTGGGAGTAGATTTAAAAAAATAGAATTTCACCTGTGTAGTATCTTTTTCTAGCCACGTTTGAAGTTATACAGGTGAAGATAAGGAATAGATGATTGTTGTATACTGATTATACAATATTTAAAACTTCATCAATGCCTGAGGCAGAAATAAAATGAAGGAAAATCAGTAAATATATTTAGAAGGGCTTGCAAACAGTGAGGGATTATAGTGTCATGTGGATGGATAAACACAGACTAATATAAACACAGAGAACATTTGACACTTGACTTTCTGAGTCTGGCTTATTTTTCTTAGCATGATGTTCTTCAGTTCTACCCAATTACCAGTAAATACCATAATTTCATTCTTCTTTATGGCTGAGTAGAACTCTTTTTTTTTAAATATTTGTTTATTTGCTTTAGTTGTACACAATGTAATGCATTTATGTTTACATGGTGCTGAGGATCGAACTCGGGCCGCGCACGTGCTAGGCGAGCACTCTACCACTGAGCCACAACCCCAGCCCCTGAGTAGAACTCTTTTATGTACATATACCACATTTTCTTTATCCATTCATATACTGATGGGCACCTGCACTCTTTTAATAATTTGGCTATTATGAATTGCGCTGTTATAAACATTGATATGGAATGGAACCACTTTATGACCCAGCTATCCCACTCCTCGGTCTATACCCAAAGGACTTAAAAACAGCATACTACAGGGACACAGCCACATCAATGTCTATAGCAGGACAATTCACAATAGCTAAACTGTGGAACCAACCTAGATGCCCTTCAGTAGATGAATGGATAAAGAAAATGTGGTATATATACACAATGGAATATTACTCAGCAATAAAAGAAAAAAAAAAAAAGATCATGGCATTCACAGGTAAATGGATGAAGTTGGAGAACACAATGCTAACATAAGGATGTTAGCCAATCCCCAAAATCCAAATGATATAAGGAGGCCAATTCACAGTGGGGTTGGGTTGGGGAGCATAGGAGGATTAGAGGAACACTAGAAAGGTCAATGGGGAGGGAGGGTTAGGGAGGGGGAAAGGGGATAAAAAGAAAAAAAAGATGGTAGAATGAGATGGATATCATTACCTTAAGTGCATGTATGAAGACACGAATGGTGTGAATATACTTTGTATACAACCAGAGATATGTAAAAATGTGCTCTATAAGTGTAATATGAAAAGTAGTGTATTCTGATGTCATTTTTAACAACTTGGGATAAAAAATGTAAATTAAAAAAATAAACATTGATATGGCAGCTAGAGCAAATGGGAAAATAAAGTGTGTCTGTGGGAGGGGGTTTAGATATTATAAATAAATCAGGAAGAAGTAGGAGATTGAGAGGGAGGAATGATGGAATGGAAAGGGGAGGAAATGTGGAATGAATTTGACAAAATTATGCTATGTATATTTATGAATATACCCCAGTGTATCTCACCTTTATGTATATCTATGAAGCACCAATTAAAATATATAAATAAATGAGTGAGAGAAAGACCAGTATTGAAGAGGAAAGGGAATGGGGTGGGGGTTGGAGAAGGAAATGGTGATTATCAGGGACTGAAATAGAGTAAATTAAATTCCATACATGTAAGATTTTGTCAAAATAAATTTAACTATTATGTATAACTATAAAGCACTAATAAAAGCAAAACAAATTAAGTATAAAATATAGACTAATAAAAATGCTAAGCTGCATGACAGATTAAATAATGGATTGAGTTTAAACATTGAATCTAATATGGTTATTGACATTACAATTCTTCAGATAAGCCTTCAAAATTTCCTATACTCAGACAACATTAGCAATTCCATCCTATATAATCTGCATGTCCTTTCCCTCAGTGATGCATTTTATTACCTGTCTAGTTGTGTTGGTTAATTTTCCATCACTATGAAAAAATACCTGAAGAAAAAAGCTTTTCTTTTAGAAGATGAGACTTATTTTGGTTCGCAGTTTCAGTCCATGTTCAGTTGGTACCATTGTTTCTTTACCTGATGAGAGTAGATCATGGAAGGAAGGACATAATAGAGCAAATCTGCTTACCTAATGGTTGCCAGGAAGCAAATTAAAGAGAGACAGGGCCAGGGATAAGGTATAGTCTCCAAGGGAACACCCTCAAAGACCTAATCCCTTCAACTAGGTTCCCCCTTCCCATTGTCCATTCAGCTATGAATCCATTAATAGATTAATCAGTTGATACGGATAGTCACTCATGATCCAGTCACTTCCCCAAAGCCCCCCTTCTGAACATTGCTTCATTGGTAAACAAATCTTCAAAACATGAGCCTTCAGGGGACATTCCAGATTCAAATCATGATAGCATATTTCATTTCCTATTTATATAAGAAGTTTACATTTGAGCAAAGTACCAGGGCATTTTGAGAGATTTTATCATTAAAGTTTGGATAAAGATTATGTTGAACAATATTTATCTCCCAGAATAGACTCCTGTCCCTCTTGTATATCCAGTGACAGGTCCCCTCACCTGTGCATCCAATTATCTAGACTCCAGTATGCCATTATAATATTGTTCCATTATATGTCAATTTACTTTGGTAATTTGTTATTTTTAATTAGTCTCTTTACTGGTAACAAGTAGTGAGTGACCTTAATATGAACAACAAAACCATCTCAATCGCATGACTAAAATCAGGTCTTTCTATACATTATTGATATCACTGAAAATAATAATAGGAAAAAAACAGATTAGGAGAAAAACTGTAAACCTAAAATAAAAAAATTCAGTCAATTAACAGTGACTATAATTCAGGCAGTTTACTTAAACAATAAGCCAGAGTAAGCAAAATAGGATTGGGATATATTTTAACATTATGAAATATTTCAATTAAAAAGCAACATGTTTTCAGTATAATCAATGAAACAATGTAAAGGTACAAAAACAAGCCAGTAATAATGCTTTTTCTCTTGTTTTTACCCCTTAATACCACACAAACCAAACTTTCTGACAAACATTCTTCCTTATTTATCTTCATGGATGTTTAGACAAATACAAATACATCTGCATATTGCTTTCCTCAGTTAAGAACACATTTTGAACATATTTATAAGTTTTATTCAGATATCTATGTCTTTAAAAATAAGGAGATGCTGCACACACCAATAAAGGACAACTTTGTGATGTGATGAATATGTTAATTAGTTTAATTGTGGTAATCATGTCATAATGTATATGCATATCATAACATCTTGCTGTATGCCTTAAATATATACAATTTTCATTTGTCAATCATACCTTAATAAAGCAGGGGAAAATAAGTAAAAATAAGCAGATGCCTATAAATGCAGATAACTGTATGTCACAGTTGTATAATCATCCACAGGATAAATGTACTATACTTAATTCATTCATTTTCCTTCTCATACCCAGTTGCTTTCCAGTTTTTTCCCCTCCAACTAAATGCAGATAATACCACTACATAATCATGCTTTTATTTCTATAAAATAGATTTCCCAATATAGTTATGTCAGTCAGTTTTCCATTGCTGTGACAAAATGCTTAAGAAAATCAACTTAAAAGGGGGAAAAGTATATTTTAGCTCATAGCTTCAAGGTTTCAGACTGTGGTCTCTTAGCCCTGTTGCTTTGGATCAGTGGCATGGTAATACATCATGGCAGAAACATCTAGCAAAGGAAATCTCTTCACCTCATGATAGCTAGGAAACAGAGAGGGGGGAGGAGAAAGAGTGTGTGGGTAGGTGTTTTCAGTCCCAATATCCCTTTCAAGGCCATGCCTCCAATGACTTAAAATTTTTTCACTAGGCCCTACCTACTAAAAGTTTTACTACCTCCCAGTGGTGCCATGGACTGATGGCCAAGCCTTTAGCATATAAGCTTATTTTTTCTTCAAATTTATTTTTTATTCTAAGTTGTTAGAAATGACAGCAGAATGTATTAGTTTTCATATTATACTTGTAGAGCACATTTTTACATATCTCTGGTTGTATACAAAGTATATTCACACCATTCGTGACTTCATACATGCACTTAGGGTAATGACATCCATCTCATTCTACTATCTTTTTTTTTCTTGACCCTTTTGCCCCCTCCCTTTCCCTCCCTTCCCATTGGCCATTCTAGTGTTTCTCTAATCCTACTATGTTCCCCATCCCAACCCGACTGTGAATCAGCCTCCTTATATCAGAGAAAACAGTTGGCATTTGGCTTTTTGGGATTGGCTAACTTCACTTAGTATTATATTCTCTAACTCCATCTATTTACCTGAAAATGCCATGATTTTATTCTCTCTTATTGCTGAGTAATACTCCATTGTGTCTATATACCACATTTTCTTTATCCATTCATCTACTGAAGGGCATCTGGGTTGGTTCCACAGTTTAGCTATTGTGAATTGTGCTGCTATAAACATTGATGTGGCTGTGTCCCTGTAGTATGCTGTTTTTAAGACCTTTGGGTACCCAAAATCACTATACAGATTTAATGCAATGCCAATCAAAATCCCAATGATATTCCTCATAGAAATAGAAAAAGCAGTCATGAAATTCATCTGGAAAAATAAGAGACCCAGAATAGCTAAAGCAATCCTTAGCAAGAGGAATGAAGCAGGTGGCATCACTATACCAGACCTTAAATTATACTACAGAGCAATAGTAACAAAAACAGCATGGTATTGGCACCACAATAGGCTGGTAGACCAATGGTACAGAATAGAGGACACAGAGACTAACACATATAATTTCAGTTATCTTATATTAGACAAAGGCACCAAAAACGTACATTGGAGAAAAGATAGCCTCTTCAGCATATGAGCTTTTTGAGTACATTTAAGATCCAAACCATAACAGCAGTATTTTATTTCAAGTGAGTCTGAATTTTTAGTATTTTAAAATAACTATTGACAGATTATTTCCCCCAAAGCATTCCTACTATGAAATTAACACAATTGCTCAATTTCCCGTATCTTTTGGGCTCGAGTTTTTGAAGAAAGAAATAAACAAAGTTATCTGGAAGCCTCAATGCTAGATTATCTTTACCTACTCATGACCTGGAAGCACATGTAATGGCGAAAGAGGGAGAAAGAGAAAGCTTCCAATTAAGAAGGCTAGAGGTGAATCAGTTAATTTATGTGACAGATTTCAGTTAAGGATAAGATATTACTAAAACTAGAGATTTCTAATTATACATGAAAGACAATTTGATAAGTTATTCTGCTTTTCTAGGCCTTTCTGAAATGCTGAATTGTGTTTATTAATAAAAATTATTATAATAATGTGCCTACTTGTGCCAGGCAGTATGCATAAATTACCTCTAATCCTTTCAATATCTTTGAAAATCAAGCATGTTTTCTGTTTTAATCTATGTTATATCTATTAATATATATCTAAGCTGGGCTTTATGCAAGAAAATAGATTTCTTTTTTTATACATGATGACAAATTCCGTACTTAGTTGGTTTGCTTAACAATTCACATTTAAAATGTTTATTGACATATTTGTATTAGTATCTACCATATGGTAACTATTTTCTATTTCTTGTGTTTGATCTTATGGTATTTTATTTGTTTTGTTTAGGTCTTCCACTCTTTTTCTGTTTCTTTCTGGTTTTATATGTTACAATCAACTGAATTCTGCCTCACACCCCAAATCCATGTGTTGGAGCTCTAATCCCCAATATGACTGTATTTGGACATTGGGCTTTTATGGAGATGATTAAATGAAAATGAGGCTGTGAGGGTGGAGCCTTATATCAACATGTTTTATGTCCTTATAAGAAGAGAGACACCAGGGATGTGATTGCAGATGGAAAAAAAAAAACACTTTGTGAAGACCCATTGAGAAGATGGCCATAGGCAAGCTGGAGAGAGAGGCCTCAGGAAAAACCAACTGTGAAAGCACTTTTATATCTGACTTCCAGCCTCAAGAAATATGAAAAATAATTTTTGTTATGTTAGTCACCCCACATGTGGTATTTTATTGAGGCAGTCCTAGAAGACTAAGAAAATACCATTCTCTTTTCTTTCTTCTCTTTGCATAAAAGTCATACTTCTTTTCTTAACTTTGTTTGTGGTTGCCCTAGAGTTTGTAGTAAACATTTACAACTAATCAAAGTTTACTTTCAACTAACATTATATTGATTCCCAGGTAGTACAAGTAGCTTATAAAGGAGTATTCTTAATTCCTCCCTCCTGTCCATTATTACACTATTGTCATTCATTTCAATTATCCAAATGCTATAATCATCAAATATATTGTTGCAAATATTATTTGGAAAATGATTATTTTTTTGATGAAGTAAGAACAAAATGATTTTGTTTAGCTTTATTTTGTCCTTTCCTAGCACTCTTCTTTTCTTCACATATATTCAAATTTCTGATCTACTTCATTTTCCCTGCTTGAAGAACTTTTTTTTTTTTTTTTTTTTTTTTTTTTTTTTTTTGGTATCGGGGATTGAACTCAGGGGCACTCGACCACTGGGTCACATCCCCAGCCCTTTTTTGTATTTTATTTAGAGACAGGGTCTCAGTGAGTTGCTAAGTGCCTCGCCATTGCTGAGGCTGGCTTTGAACTCGCGATCCTCCTGCCTCAGCCTCCCAAAGTGCTGGGATTACAGGCGTGCGCCACCGCGCCCGGCTGCTTGAAGAACTTTTAAAAGTTCTTGCATGGCAGGTTTACTGGTATCAAGTTTCCTCAATTTTCATTTCTTAGATAAAGTCTTTAGTTCTTCACTTTGAGGGAGTATTTTGCTGGATACAGTGTTGATCCAAGACGCAAAGAAAAGACCACCAACTCCAATTTTTAGCCAAATTAAAGCAAGCTTATATTGTGTACACTAAGAGAGCTGGCCAGTGGCTGCCCCTCCCAAACACTGGGCTCGGGATCAGCCCCACTCTCCGGGAAGACGAGGTTTTTTATAGCACAGAAATTTACAAAAAAAAAAGGGGGGGGGAATGTCTTGGGAACTTATATCTAACAGGATTTTGGCATATGTGATACAAAGGCAGATAGCAGGCTAATGATCTACATGGCTTAACATTTCAAAGTAGGGAATAAATTAAGAATCCTGTTGGGATTTATGAGGCACCACTGAGGTTTTTGGGAGGATTGTTATCTGGTCAAGGAGAGCCAGGACTGTGTGAGTTCAGAGCACAGGCAGGAATTCCAAACAAGATTTGCCCCAGAGTTTGTTCAGGCCAAATAAATATCTTAGTAAAACAGGAATGAACTCTTCTTTTTTAACTTTATGGCTCCCAATCTTAGGATAGAATTAGGTTGGGTTCATCATACAGAATTCTGGGTAAATGTTTATTTTTTTCTTTGAACACCAATTATTTCACTCTGTTGTCATTTTTCTTTCTTTTCTTTTTCTTTCTTTTTTTTTTTCTGAAGAGAAATCAGATGCACTTCTTCTCTTTAACCTTCTAAAGGTAAAAGGTGTTTTTCCCCCTCTGACTTCTTTGAAGATTTTCTGTCTTTGGTTTTTCTGAAGTTTGAATATGAAATACATTGGTATATATCTGAGGGGCATTTATCGTTTTTGGAAGTTTCCAAACTTCCGGGAACTGTGACTTTGTGTCTATTATTAATTGTATAAAATAATCTGGTATCACTACTTCAATTATACCTTCAGTTTTTTTCTCTTTCTTCCCCTTCTGGTATTGCCATTTTTGTATATGTTATATATCTGTAATTGACCCATACTTCTTGGATATTCTGTTTTATGTTTTCCACTATTTTTATCTTGACATTTCAGCTTGGGAAGTTATATTGACATATCTTCAAGTTCACTGATTCTTTCCTTGGCCTTTTTCAGTGTACTGATTCAAACAGCAAAGACATTCATTTTTATTACAATGCTATTTTGAGGGGAGAGGATACTGAGGATTGAACTCAGGGGCACTCGATCACTTAGCCACATCCCCAGCCCTGCTTTGCATTTTATTTAGAGACAGGGTCCTATTTGGGTTGCTTAGCACCTCACTTTTTCTGAGGCTGACTTTGAACTCGCAATCCTCCTGCATCAGCCTTCCGAGCTGCCAGAATTACAGGCATGCGCTGCTGTGCCCGACCTATTACAATGCTTTCGATTTTCAACATTTCCTTTTGATTCTTTCATAGGGTTTCCATCTTTCCACTTTAGCCATCTGTTCTTGAATGTTGCCCATTTCATCCCAATGTAGTCCTTAGTATGTTAATCATACTTATTGTAAATTCCTGTTTTGATTGTTCCAAAATCTATAACATATGTAAGTCTGCTTATGACGCTTGCTTTGTCCTTTCAGTCTTATTTCTTACCTTTTAGCTTGCCATTATTTATTTATTTTTTTTGAAAGTCAGTCATAATATATTATGCAAAAGGAACTGAGGTCAGTAGAACTTTAATGTGAAATTTTATTTTTCTCTGGCTGGGATTTAAGCTATCTTTTTGTTTGTTGTAATTGTGCTCTCATAGGCTCAAGTGTCCTCTACTGTCCTTATTTTTCTCTCCCGTATTGTCTTTGGGTTTCCTGAGAAATTCCTTATTAAATTGAATCTGACTTGTAAGTTCCTTCAGCTGTGATGCCTTTTATTAATCAGGAAACTTATTGATATAATGGTAAATCATTGGGGAGAGGACGTTTATATTGTCTTATGGTTAGGTTTCAATCTTTTAATAAGCATCTGTTCCTGAGCTGTGACCTTTATGGGCGCTTCTCCTTTTTTATCCTCCCAACCCTTGTATGAGACAAGAAGGTTAATAAGGAGTTGAAATTGGGAATTTGAGTTTTTTTCTTCCCCAAGTTCATATAGCTTCTGATGAAGGAGTTTCCCTTGAAGCTAGGACATGGTTAAGGATAACAAGAGTCCTCCAGGAGTATATCAAAATGGTTACTTTTTCTTTGACCTTTTCTCTGAACATCTGGTAAAGCTTCTGGAGATAAGACACATGAAAGTATGGGACCCACTGACACCATTTTAACCAGATATTCCCAAAGTTTTATTTCTCTAGGTAGTCCAAACTCACTCTCCAGAAGCTATTAGGCAATTTTAAGTGTTCCTAATGGACTTCAGCATTGGCTTTCCTTCCAAGTAAAATAATTATCTTATGTTCACTTGTTTCTTAAATTTCAGGAGGGCAATTTGTCCAGCTACTTCTAAGAAGAATTGTTGATTTTTCAGTTTGGCTAGTTTTTTCTTGTTATTGGGATGGGAGTGATGACCTCTGAGGTCTTTATATGTCATCAGCAACCTGAGGTCACTGTTTACCATTTTATAATTGAAAATCTCAGAAAATTCCTAGTTCTTTTTCTATTAGACCACAGTCTCTCGACATAAATAGGATGATTTTATTTTGTTCTTTACTTTGCATACAATAGTCTTACAATATTGTCTGACTCTTTTCATGAATAGTGAGTGAAAAGAGAATAACAAACAGTAAACATGTTTGTTTCAAAACAAGGATTTTTGACAGTGCTATTACCAACTAATGTTTATAAATTAAAAGGAAAAATGCTGGATGAAGTTGGAAGACATAATGCTAATTGAAGTTAGTCAGTCTCAAAAATCCAAGTACCAAATGTTTTCTCTGATATAAGGAGGCTAGTTCATAGTATTGTTGGATGGGGGGGTACATAGGAGGACTAGAGGAACACTAGAATGGTCAAAGGGAAGGAAGGGTAAGAGGGGGAGCAAGGGGGGAGGGAGGGGGAGAAAAGGAAAAAAAAAAGGTGGTTGAATGAGACGGATTTCATTTTCCTAAATGCACGATTGAAGACCTGAATTGTACGAATATACTTTGTATACAAACAGTTATATGTAAAAAGATGCTAAATTCATGCACTATGAGTTGTACACATTAAAAATTATTAAAAAAAGGAAAAATGCTGTGTTTATTTATAATCTCTCTTTTTATTTTTGTGTAGACTTAAATATTGAATAGTAGTAAAAAAAAACAAGATTTTCATTAAAATACTCATATGGCATTCCTATTAGTATTTTTGAAAGAAATCTTTCAAATGACCGTTTACATATGTATATGTGGGGATTTTATTATCTTAGAGCTTTCATTTTCCTTAAGAAACTAATTCTTAAATTTAATTCTGGAATCCAATATAAAGAAGATTTTATTAATATAGGTTAGTTGGGAAACTACTTTGTGAATAAGCACAGAAACCAGGTAAATACATTTAGATTTAAAATATTACATTAATCATGGATTTGGGGTTTTATCACACTACATTCTATTGCCAAAGAAATGAGAAAATATCTAAAATAGATAGCTTTAAAGACAAAATTATTCTTAATGTTTTGATCAATAAAGTTCAGATAAATTCTTAGCATTAAGAATTAAAAATGAGTGTGCTATTTTTCAAAACATGAATTTGATTTATGTATTAAGCTAAAATATATGTAAATTTATGCTAGCAAATGGATTTTAATTCATTTAATCTTCACTTGATTCTTTAAGAAGGAAAAGATTCGACATGTGAAATAACATCAACCATAGCACTATTAGTAGGTGCTGAATAAATGTTTTCTTCCCTCCCTCCATTTCTTTTACTTGAGAGGTTGTGTACTTATCCTGATATTGCTGACATATCTATAATTTTATAACACCATTTCAGAACTGTAGATAACTAACTTATGAGTCATATGCGAAATGTAGCTCCTTGTCTTCTAAGCATAATCTATTTCTGCCTCCATAATAATTGGGCACCATCTCTGTCAGAAACTACATCTTTAGATGCATGATTACAATGCTGAAGAATCTACCTGTCTCTTTAAAAGCAGCCCCTAGCCAACTGAATTCCATTTGCTTTTATTCAATTGTAAAGCTGTGTTTACTTTTTTATATGAATCTATTTCCCTCATTTCATCTCTTTTGTACATTTTTTTAAGGAAAATGTCTGATAATGTATTAAATCAATCTGACAACATCTTCTGACATTTGAGGTACCTGGCAAATGACAAATCTCTATCCAGGTGGTATGTCACCTTCATCAGATTAGGATGCTGCCATGTTCCACCTTCTTACTGGGTATTTAAATGGAACATCCAATGAACACTTTGCAACCCACTTGAAGAGGGGAGGGCCAATACCAAAATAATAACCTGATCTTGATATATACACACATACACACACTAAAGGAGGAAATTATTTAACAAGAGACCGAGCCCCTTTTTATAGTCTAGGAGCAACTCCTGCTTTCTTTTGATTGCTATTAGCAAGGTATATCATTTCCCATCTCTTTACTTTTAATGTATCTTGTCTTCATACATAATGTGGGTTTCTTACAGACATTGTATGTTTAGGTCTTATTTTTTGATCCACTATGACAATCTCTTTTTCTTGATGTGCTTTGACTCTTGATATTCAAAGTAATTACTGATATAGTACATAGCTACCATGTTGTTACTGTTTTCTGTTTATTGCCTTGTTATTATTTTTGTCTTCTCCTCTTTTTTATGACTTTTGTGGTTCTAATTGAATATTTCATGAGTCCATTTTCTTCGCTTTCTAATTATGTAAGTTATCATTCTTTTTTTTTTTTTTTTTTACTTCCTTTAGTGTCTTCCCTACAGTTTGCAATATACATTCACAAGAAACCCAAATTCACTTTCAAATAACACTGTATCCCTTCATGTCAGGTAGTACAGTTACCTCATAATTACAAAATAATTCCAATTCTCCTTTACCCACCCTGTACCACTGCTGAAATTCATTTCATTTATGCATATGTATACATAAGCATATGTATATATGT